>BSDF01000003.1:62080812-62619557 GCA_027925045.1 Hypotaenidia okinawae | reverse complement strand
CGTCTTTCCTCGGGTTCTCACCGAAGGGGTGTATGGAGCTCCCTGGATCCTGACCCTCCTCTCTAAGCAGGACCTTCACTGTCCAGGGATTGTTCTTCCTTCAGGGATGCTCCTTTTTCTTTTTTCCCTGGTTTCCCCCTTCTATTTCCCTGTTGGAAGTTTGAGGTTTTTCTGCAGTGAAAGGTTTTTCAGCAGAACTGTTAATATAAGCGTTTCTCTTCTGCTGTTCTCTTTGCAATCTGTTCAATCTGTTTGTGGGTGCTCTTGTACCCTAGTGTGATGGAGGGCTTTTCCTCTAGCAGAACTAGTATTTGAAGCTTTTTCTTCGTTACTAGCTTTTTTGTTAGCGTCTTAAGTGTATTAATTTGTTGTCTCTTTGCTGCAGCATCTTTTTAAGACTATCACCTGTGAGTTGTTTATCATTACTTAAGGTACTTGTTTGCAATAAAATGCCTTTTCAAAATGTCCTGTGTACTTGTTTCATTTTCCACAGTGAATTTTTCTTTCCCTCCTGCTCTGAAGCTCATTCTACACTGCTGGTTTTCTTTTGGAGCAGCTGGTTTCCATTTGTAGCCGCTGTTTCTGTTGTTTCTGTCAGAAGATTGTGTAGTTTTCTCAGTGTGTCCCATCACCACGCTGGTCACTGTGAGGAGGGTTCCTGCTATGTGACATTGGGATCTCTCAGCAGCCAGCGGTGGGCACAGCCCCAGGGCAGCTGGCATGTGGCCCAAGGCTGGCAATGGCACACACACACAGAGCCCCAGCAAACCAAAAGCCTCACTAATGAAGTTTTGTCTTTGGGTTTTTTGGTATAATGCCCTTTCCCTAACAGCAAAGCCAAGTTAGCTACCTGTTCTGGTACTGTGACACACCCCTTACGCCGGTCTGTGCGTAGACCAGCAGGATGCTGAGCAGCCCCACTGGTGTCTGAGGCTGTGGGTTGGGCTGACAGGCACAGGCTTAGTGGCTGTCCTTGTGGAGACAATGTCTGTCTCCATGGTGTGTCTCAGTCTCGCCCCTGTTCCCTCAGTCTTCTATGCTTGGGCTGTTCTGCCACCTACAGCTGCTCCATGTCAGAAGGTGGAACAGGGCATGGCCTGTCCCTGCTGCACCATGCGTGCGTAGGGACCAGGGGTCTCACCTTTGTCATCCTTCTCTTCCTCACTGGTCATTTCAGCACTCCTGCTTGAGGCGAGGTCCTTTGGTCTCAGGCTGGTGGCTGACACTTTCCCAACCGCCAGGTTCTGCTCTCAGCACCACCCCACCAGCCGACAGCTGCACGTAAAAATCACAACTTCCTGGTTTCATGTGAAAACCGCCAAATTTTCCGCTGTCGCAGCAGCCTCCTGCCCCTACAGAGGGGGTATTTTTCCTCCCCCAGTACACTGGTGTGTTAGATGAAGGAGTAAGCGCCCAGGAACAATGACAGCTGCTGAGAGGGACGCAAACCAAACTGGTGTTCAAGACTCACCTGCCCCTTTCTTACACTTAGGAAAGGCCAGGTCCTGCTGGCAACTGCCCTGCTCTTCTAAACACAACAGGCACCCCTCAGCTCTGGTTGTGGTGGGAGTAATGTTTCACTGACACATTTTGGAAGGATTCAAAGCCTCCCTTGGCATTAGCTTCCTGAATTGAAGGCTGCACCAGCACTGCACTGATACCCATGGAGTAGCATTTTCCACTTCACAGGGATAGACATTTGGGTTAGCAGTTGGGCACTGTTTAATTTCGGGTTAAATTAAATCACCTTGCTCTGCTAATGCCTCTGCCTTTGAAGAAGGGCCCGAGGACTGATGAGGAAGAGCACGCTTCCCTAAAAAGTGTCCTTGGGGCAGGGCTGAGGAAATCCTGCCCCGTCCGGTTCCGGAGCTGGGGCACTGCCAGAGAGGCCTGGAGGCACCCAAAATGGGCAGTAAGGGGAAGGTGGCAGGGGGGTTTTGGGGGGGAGCATCCCCCCAATTACACAACTCTACAAATCACACACATTCCAGGAGCATGCCTGCTAATTTCCATGCGTGTCCCCAGTAGTAGCTGATGTGGTAATTCCTGCCCAATTAGTGTAAATTTAGGTGGGTTTTTGTGATCCTGTAACAGGATCAATATGTTGTAAGTTCTGTGTAGAAGAACTCCCCTGGCACCCATCTCTGTGCAGGCAGGGAGGAAATCTACTCGCTCTACTCTGGGTGCACGCAGGCATCCTGCACACTGGGCAGCGCCCCCGCTTTTGGGACAATGGTATGAATTAGGTTTATGTTTAATTAGGTTTATGCTAATTCTCCTCCTCAGCTTTCCCAAACCCTGCTCCCTATTGAGAGCTCCTCTCCAGAGACTGGAGCTCTCTCAGGGCAGGGAATGTTCTCAGAAGGATGCTTCTGGAGGGCGACTGCGGCCCATTCCACGCTGCTCATGGCAGGTGGGAGTCCCAGCCAGTGGACTTGCTGTTAAGTAACATTTACTTCTTCTGTTTCATATTTTGTGGAGAAATTCAGAACTGAGCAAATACTGTGGGAACTATTTAGGTGTAGTACTCCACACGGTCAGGAAGCGCCCCTTCCTTTAACTGGCCTTTTTACTGCTGATACTTCTACTATTTTTATTTACATTTTCTACCCTGGACAGGCACTAGCAATGCCTGCAGTGCTCTACTTTTCAGGCCTCTGTCCTCTCAGTCTGCTCTCCTCACCCCTCGACAGCACTCTCCCTCCACTAGTGCGTGAGGACTGACTGCCGTGAAGCAGGATGTGATCTGACGCCAAGTCAGCTTAGCTGCAAAGGTAGTCCGTCTTCAGGCTGTGCTCTGGCTCCTTGCCATGTGCTCAGAGGGACTGTGCAGAAGACTTCTCATTCGACGGGTGTTGCCTTGCTGTGGAGAAGCCTGTGCGAAGGGTCACGCCTGCAATCCCTGCAGAGCAGTGAGGACAGGAGGGCAGGGGTGAGGAAACCAGAAGCCATTCAGCTTTCAGTGAGACCACATGGTTATGTTCCTCAGCTGTAACAGGACACTCTGTGTCCCAGGGCACAGGTGGAAATGTAGAGATGAGATACTTTTCCTTCACAAGTAGAACAAGTAGAGTGTTTCCCATTCCTTCTCTTGCATAAATCGCAGGGGGTTCCACTCTGATACATCTCGAGGCTTAAAATCTTGTTTCTACAGCGTTCGCTTTGTGAACAGAAAATTTAAAATCCATCCTGCAAGTCTGTTTTTCACGTTAGTCAGATTCAATGTGAGCAGTGTTTTTATTTCCAAACAAGCAACAGAATTAACAGTAGGTGGAAATCTTAGCCATGCCACCCAAAGTAATCCCTTCCACTTGCTCAGAAGGCAGAGTCTGCAGGGCCTGCGCCCTGTTCACCAGCCTGCACACACGGTGCTGACTCTCAGTCACACCGGCACAAGCAACTACTTGGTGGGAAGACAGATGCAGAATTGCAGAATTGCTCATTGGGGGAATTGGTGACCTGGACCCACTTGACTGCTTGAAAAAGGTAACACGGTTATCAAGAGCTTTGTGGAAAGGAAAATTTCCACACTCTAAAACTGGCCAGCAAGGTTCACCTGGCCTCCTCCAACCCTAAGCTGGAGCACGGCAGGATAATGTATTGCACTGCGTGCTCAGCCGAGTAACTGGTTTTGAAGCAGCAGTGTTTGGAGGCTTGTTTTCTTTTCAAAGGAGTTTTAACTTAAAAGTTCAAACTCTGGCCTTCAAAGCATCCGTTAACCTCTGGTTTAGAACAGTATTGTGGGGCAGAACAGTACTGTGGAAATCACTGCTAAGACCCTGGAAATCGGTTGTGCCACAATCCAGAGCTGTGTGCCTGAGTCCTACACAGAGGATTCAAAGTCAGAGGAGTTTTTTCTACTGTCCCCAGCGAGGCTGAAGTCAAGCCTATGCCAATCAAAAGCTATCATACAGACACACACAGAGAACTGCCCAGAAGAGTAATTTGGGTTTGCTGCAAAATCAAGTCAGCAAATCAACATGCAGTGACTGTGCTGTCACTGGCAACCTGAGAAATCGAGTGTCATGATGAGTTTTAACATTAATGAACATTAGTTAACCGTATAATTAATTCTGATTAATTACAGAAACAAGCAGATGAGACCTTAAAGGACCTGCAGTGAAATCATGGTGATCCTTGCTCTGTGTGGAGGGTCCTTTTCATAGCACCTCCCAAAGAGTGTGACACTCAAAACTGGCTTGGATGTGCTCCTCCGACTTACCAGGCGTCCATCATTTAGCACCTCGTTGTGGGCAAGTAAAATAAACAGGCACATGAGCAAAGCAGTACTGTTATATGACAAACACAAAATAATGTCTTAATTAACAATGAGCTAGTGGAGAGATGTCTTGAAAAAAGTCTCTTACTAATTTGGAGATGCCATAAACAAGAACATCCCTCTGAAGACAGGGACAAGTCTGCCATCTTCTCTCCCAGTCGTGGTTTAACCCCAGCCAGTAGCTAAGCATGGGGCTTATCCCCTCGAGTGGGATAGGGATAGGGAGGAGAATGGAAAAAACCCTCATGGGCTGAGATAAAAATCAGTTTAATGGGATAACAAAGGACAATACTCCTACAACGACTACCCCTACTACTAGTAGTACTACTACTGAAATCAATGAGTGGTGCACAAATTCCACAGCTCCCCACATTTTGTAAAAAACCAAGCACCAGATGCTCAGCCTGCTCCAAGAATCTGTCCTGCCTCCTGGCTCACTCCCCCAGTTCTATCTGGATCATGATGTTCTGTGGCAGGGAATGTCCCTTTGGCCACTCTGGGCCCGCTGTCCTGGCTGGAGTCTCCCAGCGTCTCCTACACCTTGCAGAGTACAGGAAGCTGAAAAGCCCTTGACTTTAGGTAGGCACTGCAACTAACCGGCAACAAGTAAAAACATCAGTGTGTTATCAATGTTATTCTCACGCTATATCCAAAGCAGAGCACTTGACTGGCCACTAGAAGGAAAATTAGCTAGATTTCAGCTGCAAAAAGGACACGACGTTTTGTACACATAATTAGAAACCTCCTTGAAGTGTTACAGCACAGTGCCAACTCAGGGTCTTTCATAATTTGTAACATAGACAGAAAAGCAGGATCCACACCCCTAGTGAAGTCAAAGCACATTATGAAGGCAACAAATGTTTGTGGAGGGCTCTGCACAATGCCTCCTCTTAAACCCCCTCAATCACAAATGAGACAAATGCCCAAGTAAGAACCGAAAACTTTTACCTGCAAATAATACTCTCCTTCAACAACATGTAGCCCATCAAAGGCACCCAGAACATAAATGTCATCTTTCTGCTTCTCTGCCATCTTGTCACTCAGATGGCAGCAGAGGTCATGCTGGCAAATGGCTTGATTTCCCTCAGGTTGGGTGAGCTCAGTGAAGGAGAAGAGATCATGGTAAACGACCCCACCGAAATAGGGATTGCTGGATGGAAGCTGTGCAATACTGCTGGCGTACAAACTCCAGCTCACCGGAGCGGGATAGTCAGGAGACAGATGTGGGCGTGAACTCAGCTCTGCCACCAAAAGGTGACCATTTTCTGTTTCTGTAGTATAATAATATGCTCTTGGGCCACCTGGGGCATAAGTTCCACTCCCTGCAAACACAGAACACCAGAAAGCTTTGCTTTTAATCTGAAAGCAAGTATACAGTAGCTGTAAGCACTATTCACCAGAAGAACAGGTGCCACAGTTTATTCTAATGTTTACCAGATTGTTCTGAAAGGAAATTAAGCCTTCACAGACTACAATCCTAGCATAATGCTTTTTGCAGTCAGTAGAAAGTAGACCAAACTCTGACGCTTCATGTACTGTAAATGGCCAGGTTACTGTGCTATACCATGTGTGATATACCATTGTATATGATTTAAGTGGCTGAAGCTATCCATTGAGTTTAGCTGCGTCAGAAATCAGAATTCCTGACTAAAATTCATGATAAGTCTGTTGGGTCAAATGAATTCTGTAAAAAAAGTTACTACCAAAAGCCATGTCTTTATTCAAACTCTTCACATAAATAGGTAAATCTTTACATCCCAAAGTAAAACCTACTCATAGAGAATACGAGTTGTATGACATAGGGTCTTCAGTGACTGAGAACTAAAGCAATGGCCTATATCTGCTTTTGTTTGGAAGGCACAGTTTAGGGCTACGTTTCAGCAACACCGGTAAGTTTTCTCTCACTTCTGCAGGCACAGCGCCGCCAAACTCATGCTTGACTTCCAGTATCTATTTGGGAAATATATACAGCGAAAACAGGGCCTGCAAAGAAAACCTGACTCTAGGGCTGCAGCCCCGGAGTGTGGCAGGACTCCCAAGAACATTTCTCAGGGTGAGGTTTCCACCTGGTGGAGAAAAAAAGGTTTGGGCCTTCTCATAACCAAAGCATCGATAACCAGCACCCCCGGGGGCAGAAGGTGAAAAACCGCATCCATAAACTCCGGATCCGGACTGATCCTTTAACAAATAACGAAAGGTGTTCAAGATGCATGCATTTCTGAGTCCCTCCAGATCATTCTTTCCTTTCTATCTCTACAAGGTCCCTTGTCCCAAACCTGTCAACGCATGTATGCGTGCCTGAAGCTGACTGGAGTTTCTGCCCAGGTCAGCTGCACTGCACAGCTATAAACGCTGCTCACGGGAACAAGATCCGTTAGAGCAGCATCACCTCACCTGTCATGTCTGGAGTGGAGCTGCGTGTATGTGCTGAAAGAAAACTGACGCCCATTCCCATGGCCCACGCTGAGTGGAACTGGACCGCCGACAACAGTGGGAGAGTGTTACCCCAAGCAGTTGGGAACAGAATGGTGTCGGCCTGAAATCTGCTTGCCAAGACCACAGCTGGGTCATGACAGAGAATGTCTGCGCAAGTGAAAATGCCAAAGGAGCCAAAGGATGTTTTGAAAGTAAGGAATTCTGGATCCTTGGGGTAATTCAACTGTTTCTTTGTCTCAAAAAGGCTGAACTGTTCACAGAAAGGAATGGAGAGAGAAAAAAAGGAAAAAAGTGTTAGAAAATAAATACAACTATTTAAATCAGAATAATAGTGAGTGTAATGCTCATTCACTTACACACAAGTAATGGAGAGCACGATTCGTGAACATGCTACATCTTCATTTCGGAAAGGAGATTTCCTGCTACTGCAAGAGGACTCAATCACAAACATCCACAGTTCTGATCTGACTCCAGTGAAGGGCATTTGTATTTAGTTAGCAAGAGTTTAGGACATTACTGTTTTAATATCCCATGTGTCACTTCCTACTGAGAAACAATACAGCTAGAGGAGTGACTGAGTTTTAAGTTCTTTTAATTACTTGATATTAAATTCAGAATAGCAGGAATTAAGATATCTTAAGGCAGTGGCTTTCACCTGTCCTCCGATACCTGACCTGTAATGGCTCCATGTCCACATACTTTTACACCTGGGAAGCGGCTTCCGTTTCACATCTTTAATCACCTCAGGACCACACCCTTCCTCGACTTTGTAGAATCCTCTTACCTTGTGGTAACGAGCCACCAGTTCCCCTTCTGAGTCAAAGACAACGTTGGTATTGTACTGATAGCGACCTTGGGGCACCTTGGATTGCTGGAATTACAGGCTTTCTTGTCTCCGATATTCGCAACCACACAGAGGGAGTTACTCCTCGCCAGGCAGCTCAGTCTTGCCAGCACTGGTGAGGGAGCGAACCCAACCCGCAAGGAAGGAGGAGAAGAAATACACAATCAAAACCAGTCAACCCATAAAAACTGCCAGCACTAAGACTGCAGATCACAAGAACAATAGACTTAAGTTAGTAATTTCTAATACAAGATTGTTGTTTTCTGTTACTTGATAGATGGCAGTGGTTTGTGCTTCAAAGCATGATGAAACCCCAGCTTTACCTCATGCTAGATAAGTGAGGAACCACATGGGTTTCCTCACAGTGAAAGCAACTTTTTGCACCTTTGAGTCTCCCTTCTGCTGCTGCTGTGTGGTACAGCATTGGTATTACACCAACACATGGGCTAATCTCAGCTTTCTGATTCAGCTCTTGAATGGTGCAGTGTATCAAGGAAAATAACAGAATAAAAGGGCTACCGTATCATGATTTAAAATATAAATTTCAAATTGTGCAGTTTATCCTTACAGTAGCAGCTGTTATTTTATTCACAAATATTCCTAATATTCCTGCACCTTTTACATGTTCTACAACATGCATGGAATACATGAAATGTATTGAAATGTACTCTGGAGAAGTGTATCCCTACATTTCAGGGATTTACACTCTGAAATATAAATCCCTGAAATGTAGATTCTGTAAGGTTTTGTTTTTCTTTTAAATAAATCCTAGACATTTATGAGCATACTAACTAAAATCATAATAATTACAACAAGAAAAAATGACAAATACTGAGGGAAGTTGTCTAAGGCTATTTATGGCAACTATATTATGTCTACCTGGCTTCATTTCCCAGTACTCGTTCCGAGACAACTATCAACAACCACTCCTAAAGGTGTCCGTCTTTCCCATCAGACTGTTCCTCCATGCAGACAGGGATGATACCTTCCAGGATCAGCACACAGAATCCAGTTGGCCCATGCATCTGGGATATTCTCAAGATAAGGATATATGGTTTCTCTTGCGAAGACCCAGCCACAAATGCCATCTTCAGGAGTCACAATACGGGCACCCTGGAACCAAAACACAAACCCAAACCCCACCATTAATAAAACAGATAAATGGCTGTTTTTTACCCAAATCAATGTTTCTAACTCTGTCCTAATACCTGTCTGGCTGCTGCTTTGACAGCCTCTTCCAAAATTGCCATATTTTTGTCCATCACATCAAGGCCTCCTCAGCAGAAACTGGCACTTCAGTGTCCTCTGACAAGACCACGCTGTGCTCGTAAATGGCTGCGATGTAGCTGTTCAGGGCACAGGCTTCCAGAGCAGACAGCACCAAGAGCATGGCAGAGGCACAATGTGTAGGAAACCCCATGTCTGGTACCTGGAAGTTGCCCAAGAGGAAGATGGAGGCAAGCAAAGCCACAGTGGGGGCTTTAAAAGGGTAAGTCTTGCACAAAACCCGGGAATTCCCCAGGAAGATGACACTGGGAAGGCCTCACTCCGCCAAAGGCAAGAGAGCCACCAGCACTGAGCAATCCTGCCTTACACCCCTGGCAGAGAAGTCACCCCAGTGCTGCAGCTGAAGACACAGTCGCTCCTCAGGTTTACAAGTGGTCCAGACACGGTGCTGCTGCCGTGATGCAGTTCAGGGCAAGCCCAGGTCATGGCAGGAAAAACAAGCCAGTCTGGGGAATCTCAGCAAAGACCAGTGCAGACACATTCCTGCCCAAAGTCGAGGGGTGGGGTGCAGGCAGGGCTGCAGGAGACGGGTGGTCAGGCCCAAGCTTGATATTGCTCCACAGGCACTCCCAGTGCCATCCCAGCTCAGGACTGCTTGAATCTCGCTTAGCATAGTTTAGCTGTACCTGGAACATTCCTTGCTCATGATGGCCTCACAGATTGTACAACTGTGTTAGGAACAGCAGATGGGCACTCAGACCTGCCACTGCACCAGACAAGCTTACTGAATTTCCCACAGGAGATCCCACTACTGTGCTTTAACCCTGTTTCCCTGGCTAATCATTTAGGCCACGCTTGTGAATTGATTTCAACAACAAACCTGGAAACCGGGATTCCTCTTTGGGTTTCTTTCACCTCCATTGTATACGTGAAAGAATAAAGAGGGGCGAAGATGTGTTGCCAGACAGCTGGAGGGGTTAGCTAAGCCTGCCTAGTTTCTACAGGAGGTCTGGTCAAGTTCAGGCATTGCAGGACAGATCGTTAATTTCAATGACATTTGTGCTCCTTCTGGTAATTCTGGCCACTTCGAGTCCTAATGGCACAAGTCAGGCATGCGACTAAGTCATTCCAGGAAGAGAGCTAATTAAGTCTCACATCGACAGATTTGCATCTTGTCCACCTTGTCTCTACCTCTTCTCAGCTCCTTCACTCTGAGCACCAGCAGGGTCAGCACTTCCAGTGAGGGGGAGTTGTCATTCCCAGTTTCAGTGAAGTTTAATGGAGATACAAAAGGAAAGGGAGCTACTGTCAGGACACTGCGGGGGAAGCCTGCCCTTTGGCACCCTGGGGCTTCACAGTTCAGCTGGCTGCCAGAGCAGTTCTTCTTACTAGTCCCCCCACCAAAAGGGCTTTGGCAAGGAAAAGTATTTCTTATGTGAATTCCAGGAGCTACTCACAAGAGAAACTGATCAGAAATTGCTAGGACTAAAGCCATTTTTCTAGCCCCCTTCTGAGGCCCAGTTCTGGACTCAAGGACAAACTACCAGGCAGGCCCCTGTCTTGGCCTAGTTCCAGTGCTGGAAAACAGCAGCCCTAGACTTTTGATAGATTTACTGCTGCAGAGGCAATTGGTACATTCCACTTGGCATTTCTTAGTAGAACAGATGTCTCACACACCAAGCTGAGTCTTCATATATATACAAACATACGTATGTTCGTGCCTGTATGTATACACGTACAGACCCAATGCCAAGTCTTCTCCATGACTGAAGTTGGTTCTCTGTGCAGATGCTAAGGCTTCTCTTCATTACTTTTGCCTCCCATATTCAGGCACTTTCATGACAATGCAAGTGCTAGTAGACACCAAATCTTTTATACTCTCATTGTCTAAGAAAATCCACGAATCTTAGGAAAAAATGCTTTATTGAAAGCAATATTGTGCTTAATGCTTTGTCATTTCAAATTCCATTTTCAGTATTTTATGTTACCAGTTAAAGTATTACAAGATAACAAACTTTCTTTAAAAAAATACAGAAAATCATGGTAGCAAAATAGTAGCTTTACCCAAGAATAATGCACAGCAGGCTCAAGTATAGAAACCAAACATTGGAAAACACACCTCTTCACATACAGCGGTGCACTGTATATGGAACGCAAATAAACAGGCTGACATCTGAGGGCTACTCATCACTTCAGCCAATCTGCATGAGGACTTCCAAAAGAAAGGCAGTCAGTGAGTGTTTAGTGTTTCAAAACAGTAATGCAGCTACAACTAAACCACAGCTGGTCCTTCACTAAGGGATCGTGTATCCCAGCTCCAGAATAAAGCAACACTGTTAAATCCACTCATCTCAACACTAGGTTAAACCACAATAGTAAACAGAGAATTGAGAGTACATCTGGCTATGTTTCACTGCCCATCAGATGAGTTCTTTCTTCATTATTACTAGGAGAACTTTGCAGGATGGAACTGGAACTGTTTGCACAAGGAAAAGAACAGGAGGGAAGAAACAGGTTTAATATTCTCTAAATAATTCCATGCAATACCAAAATATTAGAAAAGCCACAGGTTTTTGTGGAAATATCTATGTGGATCACCAGATTTAGTTGCCCACTGTTGCACAGAACTATGTACTACTGCTTTCACACCTATAACTTCAGAATCATGGAATGGTTTGGGTTGGAAGGGACATTTAAAGCTTGTCTAGTCCAACCCCCTGCAATGAGGAGGATATCTTCCACTACACTGGGTTGCTTAGAGCCCTGTCCAGCCTGACCTTCAATGTTAGCAGGCATGGGGCATCTACTGTTTCTCTGTCTGTTTCATTACACTCATCGTAAAAAAAAAAAAAAAATTCTTAATACCTAGCCTGGACCTACCCTCTCTTGGTTTGAAACCATTACCCCATGTCCTGCTGCAATAGGCCCTACTTAAAAGTCTGTCCCCATCTTTCTTACGGCACTCCTTTAAGCACTGAAAGGCTGCAATAAGGTTTTCCCAGAGACCTATCTTCTCCATGCTGAATAAGCCCACCTCATCTCAGCCTGTCTTCACAGGACAGGTGCTCCAGCCCCCTGATCATCTTTGTGGCCCTCCTCTGGACTCGCTCCAACAGCTCCATGTCCTTCTTATGTTGAGGGCCCCAGAGCTGGATATGGTACTTCAGGTGAGATCTCACTAAAGTAGAGCAGAGGGGCAGAATTACCTCCCTCAACCTGCTGGTCACACTGCTGAACATGCTCTTTTTGATGCAGCCCAGGACATGGTTGGCTTTCTAGGCTGGGAGCACACATTTCCAGGTCATGTTCAGCTTTTCATCCACCAGCACCCCCAAATCCTCTTCTCAGGGCTGCTCTCAATCCTTTCATCCCCCAGCCTGTACTGATACCAGGGGTTGCCCTGACCCATGTGCAGGACCTTGCACTTGGCTCTGTTAAACCCCATGAGGTTCACGTGGGCCCACTTCTTGAGTTCATCTAGGTCCCTCTGATGGTATCCCTTCCCTCAGGAATGTCAACTGCGTCTCATCAGCAAACTTGCTGAGGCTGCACTCAATCCCACTGTCCAGGTCACTCATGAAGGTATTAAACTGTCCTGGTCCCCATATGTCCCCTGAGGGACACCACTCATCATTGATCTCCATGCAGGCATTGAACCATTGACCATCACTCTCTTGATGTGATCATCCAGCCAATTCCAGCTCACAGACACCCTCCTGGAAGAACCATCAGTGGGGTTTGCTCATTAATGCCACTGTTCTGTTGCTTGTTTAGAATAGGCATTGCCTGGTTTACATCTTTGTTTAGGTCAGCAGAGATTTATGGGAGGCATTCTGACACAGTATTTCAGCAGTATTTTTACTGCTCATTTTGTCAAGCATTATCAGGTTGGTAGCAAATTAAAAATGGAAGCACAGCTTCCAAAGGTTTGCCTAATATGTCTGCAAATAAAATAAAGAATAATTATCTCAACATACCTTCTCTTTCTTGCCTCAGTGATATAGAATATTCCAGTTGCAAGACCCTTTGAGGAAACAGTTACAATTGTTAACAATAACCTTATGCAATACCTTGTAATTGCAATAGATATGAAAAGCAAAAAATGTGCAATTACTTACAGTTAACAGTGCCCATCCTCCTTGGATGGCTGAGGCCCATTCAAAACCCAGCTTCTCATTTAGAAACCCTCCTAGAGTGGGGCCTGCAAATGACCTGTAACAAATCAGAGTGAGATACTGTCATCTCAAGAGAACTTTTTACTGCATTTTGTGGCCTCTGTCCATTGATTCACTCTCCTCTGATTGTCCTCTGCAGACCTAACTTTCCTATAATCCACAGGTAAGTATTAATTCTTTGTTTGTGGTGGCCCAAATAAACCCATCTCGTTACCTCTTCAGGTGGAAATAGGATCCACATCAGAAAGCTTCACTCTCCTCTCTCTCTGGAATGGCTTAGAGGTCTCGTTAACCACCATGTTCTAACAGGGCACCTACACAGACCACTTCTATCATGAAAGAAAAACTCTCATCCCTCGAAATCTCATCCCTTTCAAACTGCAAGACAAAAGACACTGGTGGATATAGGCAAGTGGGGAGGCACACTGTGATGACACAGCCTCTGTAAGGTTGAGCTGTATGTAACTGCCCTGCACTTCCATTCCTGCCTTAAGAACACCATGAAAGGTTACACCGCTGCTGTCACTTTATGAAAGGTCCTAACATGACATGGTTTCTTCCTACAGCAGGAGACAGAACTGTGAAAAAACAGAGGTGCCTCCAGGGAGGAAGTCACATCACAAAACCATGTTTGAGAACAGTATGAAACCAGGGTTTGGTAACTTTGTACTACCCGTATCTTTACGGAACCCTACCCCAAATAAACAGGACAGCTAGAACTTCAGTTAGCTTGGAAAAAATGGTGCAGCCACAGAGGACTACATGGACAGATAAAACAAGTCCTGGAAGCAGCTGCCGTTAGGGGGACTGTCACATCCCACTGAGCAACAACTCTGGTGTATCACTCAGCCAGTGGCACCTTTCACTCATTTCTGTGATGACCACTGGGTAAAACAACTCTGCTAAGCTACACAAACAGAGACCTTGAAATATGGCTGTAGCTGAGGGAAGATTCTACTCCAACTATCCTGGACAAAAGAACAACATGTAGAGAATTAAAAAGGGGGAACAGAATTAGCCAGGAGCAGATACCTCAACTCCATGTGGGCGGACTTTGCTTTGTAAAAAATTAGGGTCCACCTCTCTGTAGATTAAGCATTAAATGTCTCAGTGACAACAGAAACAATCACACGGAAGGGCATGGTAACATCCACAGTATCACTGCAGCTTTTTTATATGCAGGGCAATATGTTTCAAGGTAGAGAATTTCAGCATACATTCCCTCTGTTTCAACATGTCCATCAGGCATCTGTTCAGCAGGAGCCTTTTGAATCAAGATCAACACAACAACTGTGACACAAGACTTCTGGTTGTCATTCAGGAGACTTTTATGTGGGAATAGCACACACTAACCAGGCACTCACAGCTTACAAAAAGGTGACTGTGTACCTACCCAAGGGACCAGATGGCATTGAAGAGCCCAGACACCAGTCCCAGCAGACTCAGACCCTCTTCAAATCCATTCTCACTGCAGAAAGACAGAGCAGTTAGAGTAGTACAATTCATTATTATGTCTCAGTCTATAGTCTCCCCCTGTAAAGAAGGTTTCTTCACCACCTTTTAATTTACACATAAATAGTTAATAAGCAAAAGCGTAGAGTGGAATCATGTCTGTTTACCAACTACTTTCTTCTTTGCTGACTCTCTGGAGGATTGCAGTGCTACTTCCCATCTCTGATGTCTTCCAAGTGTGACATGACATCATCGCTCATTCTCCATGTTTCATATAGTAAGTGTGAAACAGTGACAGGTGTTTTTTAAGGACAGACCTTGTTCCAAGAGGTACGTGTTAATAAGAGTAAATCTAGACTCTCCTAGCCATCACCAGCAGTACAGACCTTGTACTGGGAGCAAGCATGACTCCTGTAGGCACAGCTGCTAATGCCAACGCAGACTGAAAATCCAGTGAAAACTGCTCGCTATTGATCATCCTCAGAAGCTGAAATAAATCCTAACTATATGAAAGCACATACAGGTCATCCCATACTATGAGACCTAAAGGCTGATGGATTTCAGTGTGTTCCTAGCACTGAGATACACATTTACAAAATTGTATTTGGAGCACAACAACTGGGGTGCTCGGTCAGAAAAAACTAAGACAAGAGCAGTGGAAGCATTTAAGTGTACTTAAGTGTACTTCAACCAGTAATGCTAACTGCCTTTGTCTCAAAAAGGGAGGAAAAATCCACATCAAAATCCTACTTCATATTCAACCCTGAAAATTAGTTGCAATTTCCTACTGTCAGTAACATGAAAGATATGTTGGACTGAGTTACTTACTATGCACACTGCAGTATCTCTGGAAACACTGGGATAGCACTCATGCCAAGGGAAAAGCCAATCAAAACCAGCACTAGTACAAACATCCACAGCTGACTGAAAAAGAGGCATTTGAAAGAAGTTAGCTGCTGAAGACTTCAAATGAGGACACCATTTGCTGTTTATGAGCTCTCCATGACTGACCAGAAAGCTAGGTTCCTTGAAGCCAAGAACTCTACTTTAAATGAACACTAGGGCTTGAAAACACAGCTCCATGCTTAAAAAAAATTCTCTTACAAAAGAGAATTTAAAAATCCTATGCTCAAGTAAAGTATTCCCTTATTCCTTATGAAAGCAGTTCATTTTAAGCACGAAGAAAAGATGTGAACAGACGAGCTTAACCTAGCAACCAAGCTCCAGACTTGCTTTGTTGCACAAGTGAAGGATTTTTGCAGGTATAGTTTGTAGCCTGATGCATTATACCCAAATACAAGAATGCTGAAGATTTTACTGATTTCATTTTCTTACCAGCTGAGTTTCAAATCTATTCAATCTTCTTTAAAAAAGTAGGAGTCTAGGAAGAAGGAGGTGACCAATTCTGTGCATTACAGAATCACACAATATATCGAATTGGAAGGGACCCATAAGGATCATTGAGTCCAACTCCCTGCTCCTTGCAGGACTACCTAAAACTAAACAGTGATTAAGAACGTCATCTGGACACTCTAACTGGCTTGGTGCTGTAAGCACTTTCCTGGTGAGCCTGTTCCAGTGACTGACCACCAGTGAAGAACCTTTTCCTAATGTCCAGTCTGAACTTCCCCTGATGCAGCTTCATTCCATTTCCTTCTGTCCTATCACTGATCAGCTGGGAGAGGAGGTCAGCACCTCTCCCCCAAACTGGCAAGACTGTCATCAGCTTTAACAGAGTATACAATCTAGGACAAAAGGACCATACAGCAGTTTTGTCAAAGTAGCAGAGTATTTAGCTGTAAATAAACTTAAGAGCTATGGCAACCAGTGTTTAGGTGAAACATACATTGTACCTACTGAGCCAGCTGAAAACAAACCTATAAATTGGCTTTTTCCTCAGTAATATATACACAAAGAGAAGGGGGAAACAATGTTGCAGATTTTACAACATTGTTGCAAACTCATGCACATAAATCCCACAATTCAGAAATATTGATGACATAGAGAAAACTGAAAAATAAGACAGAAAGAAAACTCTCTCCTGCACTGGAAATACCACAGCATTGGGAGAAAAGCAAAACAAAAAGGAGCATTCTTCCCACTATCCACACATTAACATGAGCAAAGACAGTAACAAAAAGCAGAGAATAAGGGTATATTTTACAAAGTTGTAAAAAATCTTGATTTTCAGATGTTTCTATGGCTTCACATTCATAGTCTCAAGTTAAAAAAAAAACAACCCACATCTGTTTCCATGGTCAGAGATGCTAACTTTACACTTGTGTGCATACATGTCTATGGTCACCATAGCTGTGTCCTGGGTTCAGCTAGGACAGAGTTAATTTTCTTCCTAGCAGCAGGTGCCGAGCCCCTGTTTGGGAGCCAGGATGAGAGGAGTGCTGATAACACAGGGATGTTTTAGCTGTTGCCAGCAGTCAAGGACTTTTCAGCTTCTCATACTGTCCTGCCAATGAGAAGGCAGGGGACACTCAGGAAGCTGGGAGGGGACACAGCCAGGACAGGTGACCCAAACTAACCAAATGGGGTACTGACATCATGCTCAGCATAAAGCGGGGCTGGTGGGGGAGGAGGACACGGCTCCAGGATGCAGGGCATGGGAATGGTCCGGATTCAGGATGGCTCTGAGCTGCCCAGCCTGAGCTGTGCAGTTTGGTGAGAAACCGTGTTGTGTATCAGCAGTTTGCATATTCTGCTCTAAGTCTTTCTCCCTCCCTTTGCTGTCCCACTAAACTGTCCTTATCTCAACCACAAAGTTTGCCTTCATCTTCCCATTCTCCTCCCCAGCCTGCCAGGGCAGGGGGAGAAGGGGACCAAACTAATGGCCCTGTGGTGCTCACCTGCCAGCTGGGGCTAAACCACGACACAGCTATCACAGAAACCTCACACAAGGGCACTGGTTCAGGAGGAAGCAGTTCTGTACCTCTTAATGTGCAGCACAGGAGCAGGTCCTAACAGGAAAAAGCACAGTGCTGTCATCAAGCCTCCAGATACCAGCAGCCACTTCCTGAGGTACTGTGAAAGAAAAGGAAGAGTAAGATAAATCCCTAACTATTTTTCTTCCCTCACACCTCTCCTGTAAATCTTCATCTACAGAAAAGTATGGCTCCTGCAGAAGCCATCATCACACACAAACTGGGAATTCACAATTTCTCCACCAGTTCTGAACACCATCAAGAAACTCTGAATTCATGTTTCCTCACCACCAACACAATCACTGACAGCAGCTGTTTAATACAGAGACTGCTTCAGGAAATTGGGTAACAGTGCTCCTCTGTTAGCAAAGCATTTTAGCTCTTATTTTCCTTAGTATAGAGCATGTATATAGAAATATACAGCATTACATGTAATTCTCATGTACAAAGGCCATTATTCATCTGTGTCAGAAAAAAACCAGCTTCAGAAAACTGGCACTGTCCTTCATGAACATGCCAGAAAACTGGCACTGTCTTTCATGAACCAGGTTTCGCTGGTCAATTAGCAGTGGCTGTCAACCAAGTATATCACCAACAAAGTCTCTTTCCATGGTACAGTTAAGTTCTAGAGAACCACTGTCAGTCTGTGTTGATCTAACTGAGATATTACACTTTTTAGGAGATAAAGTTAGTTAAAGCTAACAGAACAGCTCTATTCCTCTCCTCAAAAGTTGATAAAATTATCTGTGGACAAAAGCATGAATAACTGGGACATGTTTTCCCACTCTCCATTCCATATTGGCTGGAAATAGATTGTGCTTAGGCCACTGGAAAGGCTCACCACATTTCAACCACAGGCTACTTGTTCCATATCCTGTACTACTTTGAACATGCCCATGTTACCTGGGCCTTGCGACAGAGACCTTCAAGCTGGGAGCATCCAGTACACATGCAAAGTCCCAGAAGACAGATCCCTTTGTAGGGATCACTTCAATATGGGAAGTCTTCCCAGTCACAGAGCTTTACCAGCCCTGCACGAACAGCAGGGCAGTACTCACTGGCAGCTTGTCACTCAAGAGTCCGAGAAGGGGTGAAGACAGGGAGTATGAGAGCGCCAAACCGAGGAACACCAAGCCCACATAACCAGCTGGGAGTGTGAACTGTGGGAAGGAAGCCAAATAAAAACAAAACAACAAATCATATATGCTGCATTCATTAAAGGACAATCAAAGAATTATATTTTAGGTCAAAATTCTGAAATTCATTATTTTAAGAATTTTACTGATACCATGCAGCATTTTTCAAGCACTTGAAGTCATCAGAGAGCTCCAGCTTCCTTCCCTTTCTATTTCAAAGCATGGGGGAAAACAGCTGACACAGCTGTATTCAGATAAAGCCTAAATAACCTCAGGAGGAAGCACCATGCTATGTCCCTACACCAGCACCCTGGATTCCAGCATTAATATCGGGCTCATTGAAACAGACATTTCAGTCACTGACATTTAGATGGATTTTGTCTTTACTTCTCCCATCTTCAGTTTTATTTCCACTTAGAAAAGCATAAATACTACTAATCAGTGCACCTTAAGACTAAGTATTGCTGTAATATCCAACTTTGTCTTTTCAACCAAAGGAAGATTTTTATAAGAGTGAGTAAGAGGCATTTTGCCAAACCCTCAAGGTCTGCATTTTCGTAATGCAGAGTCACATTTCAGGATTGAAATGAGTAATGAACCAGAAGCACACCGGTCTCTCAAATGGGTGTTTTATCTACCAGTTGGAAGGTATTCCAAGATGTTTCATGTGGCATGGAACACATGAATATTCACTATTTCCTATCCATACGCAAGCACATGATAATAACTCTAATTCAGTGGTTAGAACACCTGCCAGGAAGGCTACAGCGCTTTCACAGTAACTATCTGTTAGCACAGAGCAGAAGGAAAGCAGGAGAGCCACACCACTGTGCAATACTCTACAGTGGTACAACTGCAGATGCTCCTGGGTGGTCAGAGAGGTACATTCACAACTCCACTGATGGAAGAGGTTAGCATCAAGCTTCCTCCACTTTGTATGAGCGCTCCATGTACCGGACTAGAGACAAAAAGTATGAGCACAACCACCTGTGAAATGTTATTCCTTGGAAAAAAACAATTAATAAATAAGCCACTCAAAAAGCATGGCTTAATTTCATACAGGAACAGAATCTTGAGCAGTTTACTTCAAATGCATTACCTTAAACACCATGAGGAAGTTAAATAAATAAAATTAAGTAGGAAACAAATGCATCACTACTAAAATAAATTAAATTCAATAAATAAATCAGCATTTGCCTTTTTAATGAGTGAGTAAAGAAGTCAGCTGGCAGGCCACACAATTGCAGTCAGTTTAATTTTGGCATAGCTGTAAGAGAAGGCAGGGCTCTGACAGCGTGTCCCTGAAAACAAATGTCCATGTCAAGAGACACAACACTGTCAGTGACTGCTGCAGTTTTACAGAATTTGCTTTCAGAACAGAGGAAAAAGCTCCTCGTTTACGAAACCAGCTGCTATGCCCTGTTCAGAGATAGTGCTTTGAAGCTGAAAGTCAATTAAGTGAAAAAAAGTACATTTTCAAAGGCCTCATTCTCAAAGTTACTGAAACCCAGAGGCAACAGTAGAAATCAAGTTATTTGGAAATCATGTTATTAACAGTTAATTAAAGCAACGCAGTTGGATTAGGCTTAATTTTGTTTAGGATATTTAAACTGCATTTGTAGCCAGTTATTTAACGTTTAGCAATTCAAGATTTCCCTGCATGTTAATAGGACTTACCTTCTGTAGAATAAAGAGAGACATCGTGGGATCCAAGAAGCCCAAGCATGCACTTAGAGAAAATATAGTAAGACAGAGTAGTAAGACTTTAGGCAGAAGGATGAGTTTCCAAAATGATTCCTTGCTAGGGATCGAATCTGTTTCAAGAGAAAAGGTGGGGGGAGAACTGCATTATCTTCAGCAGCATAACCTTATGACTTATCTTCTTGCTTTAGACATCAGTATTTCCCTTTTTCTAGACCTAATACTTATGTCATCTAATAAATGAAAATCAACAGTAGACTATTATACACTACACTGTTTTTATATTAAAAGAACAAATCTGATAGGTGATTAAGAGAAGCATGCAATTTAGATTTCAACATTGGAAGGCCCCAACTTGCAAACTTGGGAAGAAGTGCACTATTCCCAGATACATGAAAACACAATTACTTCTCTGCTAGCTCTTACACACATCATGGTTAGATGTTATTTCTAAGTTAGGCCTCTTTTCTGACACTGTTGGTGCTTTAATAGTTCAATGAGGTCTTAAAATATACATAGAACTAGAAGTTCATTTGTTAGCATCCACCAGCTCAGAGCTAACACTTACTTATCAAAGCTGTAAACTGGCTAGCCACACCATGATATCATATGCATTCAGAGTTTGGGGAGGTAGAGAGGAAGCCAGCAGTAGCAGCACGCAGTTAACCACTATAAATTTCTTCTAAAAGCCAATATATATCAAGTTATTCTCCATGGCTTTCAAATTTTAGAGGTAAAAATATTTTTTTAGTTACTAGTTTTTATTCTAGAAAAGACTGACAGAACCGTAACCCTGCAATTATGATCTTGTATGAAGACGTATCTTTAAGTTAACTTTCTGTCAAAGCAGGCCCATCTAAAATTTAACTAAATTTATGACCCCAACACTTCAGCTAAACCCCTCCTTTATTAACACACTTTCACATTAATCAGATCCTGCATTATTCAGTAGAAACAACCCTTTTTGCTCTCACTGTAATTCTGTCCCCCCTCCACTGCTAACCCCTACAATCATAGAATAGCCTGGAAGGGACCCCAAGGATCATAGAGCTCCAACCCCCTTGACACAGGCAGGGCCATCAACCTCCAGGCCTGGATCTAGACAAAGTTGCCCAGGGCTCCATCCAACCTGGCCTTGAACACCTCCAGGGATGAGGCATCCACCACCTCTCTGGGCAGCCTGTTCCAGCACCTCACCACTCTCTTGGTAAAAAACTTCCCCCTAATATCTAATCTAAACCTTCCCTCCTTTACCTTTAGTCCATTCCCCCTTGTCCTGCCATTGTCTACCCTTTTAAAAAACATGTTCCCATCCTGTTTGTATGCTCCCTTCAGGTACTGGAAGGCTGCAGGCTGAACAAGCCCAGCTCCCCCAGCCTCTCTTCATAGGGAAAGTGCTCCAGCCCTCTAATCATTTTTGTGGCCCTCCTCTGAACCCTCTCCAACAGTTCCACATCTTTCTTGTATTGGAGCCCCCAGATCTGGACACAGTACTCCAGATGAGGCCTCACGAGGGCAGAGTAGAGAGGGACAATCACCTCCCTGTCCCTGCTGGCCACCCCTCCTCTGATGGAGCCCTCAAACATTTCGAGTTCTCTCGTTTTAGGCAGAACCCGTTTCCAACTTTCCTTCAACTAAAGGTAATGGCAAGCTGATACAAAGACAACACAAGTTATTCTTTACGAGCCCTGAAGCTAAAGAGGAAAAAGAAAACAAAGATTTATCTTGGTTCACTTCTACACAGAGCTTAGTCTTTGCAGAGATGGGCATGAGGTGCTGGGTTCATCCCAGGTCACCTGTACACATTAGTTTTAGTTTGCATTAGAATACGGGCCTGATCAAGATCACAAGTTAATTCAGCTGGAGCTTTGCCCTCTGAGTTGGAGCAGAGTCCAGAAACTGGTATTTTTCTAAAACACAGTTGTATACATGAGAAACGAAGGTGAATCAAGGAGATGAGAAGGGTGCTTACCATATTTTGGTAACATGCACATATTCACAGGCACCAAGAGCAACACCACACATCCCAGCGTAATGAAAGGGACCTCATAACCAAATGACTGATACAAAAAGCCACCTAAGGGCGGGCCCAGCACCAGTCCAAGTCCTGTAAAAATTTCAAGGCTGCCCTAAAGGATGAAAATGAAAGCAAGCAGTCAGAATCTAAAAGCAATCCGTTTTTCCTCGGAACAGTACTACTACTAGGCTAGTGAAATGAAAGCAGCACTGCATTGCTAAGGGGGATGGCAGCTACTAGCGACCATGGGACTAGCGACTAGTGGGATGGCAAAGGGAGTTTTACAGTTGTCAGCATGACAGCCATCATTAGGGGAGCCACCTATACCACAGCGTGACTCACTCTGCTGTCACCTACCACATCCCAGTCACCAGGCAAGACAAATGCTCTACTGATGGAAAGCATCTGTAGGACACCTAAGGCTGTAGAGATCATCTCTCCCAGCTGCAATTACACTCCAGCCTGTGGGGGAGGACCCAAACAAGCTTACTCCATGGGTCATCCTCTCCTGGGATGAGGTACATGTGTCACGTTAAAGCTTTCTCTCCATAACCAACCACTTGAATTCACTGACGGTGGGTAGGCAGTAACAGTGACATTTCAATAGGAATCGCTCAGATTATGAAATTACAGTCAAAATAATCTAGCATCTTTTAAAAGATGCCAATTTTCCAAAGGACAATAATAGAGTTATACTTAAATCTTGTGTTACAACACCATAAGTCATCACTGTCAACATCTACTTCAGCATTTGACTCATCAGCACTTTTGCCACCCCCTTTTAACAAGTGACAGCTGGTGGTAAAACTGATTTACAGTTTTCTGGGACCTAGAAAGATGGTATAGGGATTCATCCTCATCTTTAATTTTATTAACACAAGTCAGAGCATGCGAATGGCCAGACAGTGGGCACAGTCAACAACAGACAAATTCTTTACCCTAGGCTGGCCTAGGGTCCCAGCCTTTTCCTTTCTTAAGGATGGAAAGAGTATATGATTAGCAGGTCCTCAAAATTACTTCTAGATGGATTTGAGACATTTTGGCAAACTTCAACACGTGGGTTAACATAACTGTATCCAAATAATGTTTTTGCTTGTGCTGCACTCCAACCATAAAAAAACATGTTTATGATTGGTAAGACTTCAGATCAGGCTGCGCTTCATTAGTCCTTCTAACCTGACGAATTATTAGCAGGGGAACTGGTGCAGAGTTGAGGTTCTGCATTATTACAGATCAGGGGAGGTAAGGTAAACCTGATACTGCAAGAAAAGTACTATTACTTATGTTCTGAAGTTCATACCTCCTCCAACAGAGGGTTCACGTTGACAGATGCTGAACTTTCCACTTTAACAAGGCTGACATGCCTACAGGGAATAACTTCCCTGTACATTCTGTAGGGTATGTAATGCATAAAAGGTGGGCTGAAAACTGGTCCCAAAAGAGGAGAGGAAAAGTTCTTTTCAGTACCTAGCATTATCAAGAAGGGCAATGGAAAGCAAAGCTAAGCATCCCTCATCCATTCCTTCAGGCTTTATGATTTATCCATATGATGCACCTTGCTTCAACTCATCGGTTCTTCCTTCTGACTCTGCCACCCCCATAAGCAGAGCTCAGAGATAACTCTGCATCATGTCCATTTAAGCACAGAAAGTCTATATGAATTAATTATTTATTTTCAAGTCTTATGGTAAGATAGATAACTAAGTCAAGGTTACTTTACTCAGGTATTTAAATTACATTTAGATTTGCAATCAGGAAACCCAAACCTTATTGACTGACTAAATGTAAAGCATCATTACAATGTATAACCTGCTACCCAAAGAAATTGACGGCTCCTCACTGTTGATACATTTAGTTGTCTTTTGCCAATTAGGAGGATGAATTTTTATAGACATTTATTTATAAAACTAACTATACAGCTTAACAACAGTATTAACTTTTCCAATTTTATTAAAAGTTCTGAAGTATTTATGAGGAAAGGCTGAGAAGATTGGGACTGTTCAGCCTTGAGAAGAGAAGACTAAGGGGGGATCTAATTAATGTTTACAATTATCTTAAGCAAGGGATGCAGGGGGAATCAGCCAGCCCCTTTTCAGTGGTCTGTGGAGACAGGACAAGGGGCAATGGCTGCAAGTTGGAGCATAGGAAGTTCCGCACCAACATGCGGAGAAACTTTTTCACAGTGAGGGTGACAGAGCCCTGGGACAGGCTGCCCAGGGAGGTGGTGGAGTCTCCTTCACTGGAGATATTCAAGACCCGTCTGGATGCCTATCTTAGTGAAATGTCCTAGGGAGCTGCTTTGGCAGGGGGTTGGACCCGATGATCTCTCGAGGTCCCTTCCAACCCCTACAATTCTATGATTCTATGATTCTGTGATTCTATGATCTTAACATTTGTTCACTCATAAAAATGTAACCTGTTATTTCTGTCAGTCTATATTTGAACTGAAATAAGAATTTACTGAAATAGAGAAAGAAAAAGCAGCATTTCACTGAATACAATTTTTTTCCTACCACCACAAAATCTGACTAATTAAGCATAATATCTCTGGTTGAAATGAATCACTGATGATGAGAAACTATCACCTCCAAATTTCAAGTTCTACCTCTCCTCTTCTCACATATCACTTTTATCAACAGGTTAGAAAAATGAAATCTAAATTGTTTCCAGCTTTGCAGCTTTCAGGCATTTAAGTCTACACTATTCAAACAAATCCATCAAACCTCTTGAATCAGTTCACATGGATTCTTACCAGCCATGAAGAAGTAGTCACTAGAAGCTGGATTAGTATTTTCATTGTCTGATTTCAACTAAAGAGGTACCTAATGCCATCAATGCTTGGCTGCTTCAAAATATAAGCAACGAATGAATACTGCTTAATTTATGGCTAATTGGAGTTATGCTGAGGTCTAAACTTGTTCTAGGATTGTGATTCTAGATTACAAACACACATTATGTGAGAATTTCAAATATACCTGCATACGAGACAGCAGGGATTTTTTCCTCCTGTTTTTAGGCAACTTACCCCACTGCAGGTACTTAGCTGTAATACTGGTTTTTGCACTTACCAGGACAGTGGCTATATTATTGGGAAATGCCTTGGCAAGGATTGAAAACGACGCCGTCATTGCTGCTGCAAAACCTACTGCATCCATTGCTCTTACTAAAAAGCAAAAACTGATGAACATTGTTCCACTTGGCACCTTGTCCAGCATTCTGGGGGGAAAAAGAAAAGCAAACCAAAGAATCACAGAAAATTGAGATCTCTCAGGATGCAGCAAGTTATCTGCTAAAGGACCTGAAGCATCATTTCTTACTCATTAAAGGACACAGATACAGGACACTCGCTGCTTTCTGTCAGCACGTCTTTTTGCATCACATCGGTGATGTTATGCAAACTCTATCAAAACTGTTTCTGGAAGCTTTTTCCTTTTCCTCTTTCTTCAGTGGTGAAAGGAGCAAGAAAAACCTAACCTGTGAAAAACCCCAATGCCATCTTCTGTTGTATTTCATAGCTTTTCCAAGCATCCGTGCAAGGAGAATGATGAAATAAGGTCCAACTACCTAGTAAGAGCTTCCTTCACTGTTAACAAAACTTTTTTGCTGAACTGAGTGGCTTGGCCTTAGTCTCTCCACCTGCCAGGCAAAGCTTCTCATCTGCACTCTATATTTTAAAGAAAAGAATAATTAAAACACTATGCAGAAAGAGTTCCCTTACTGCTGTACTTGACAACCTTTTTGCTGTTCATCAACTACAGTAGTTATTTAAATATACAGAACCTTTCTCCTTTCCTTTCAAAGTACTAACCAGGTTTTGAATCCTATTGAAAGGGATGATCATTCATTCTGCTTTACAGTGAACGGATAAAAAGTAAAGATGCAAAAATTTAGGTGACCTAACACAGATCCATATGAGTTGCTAGTTTTGTTTTGTGTTCATCTTTTCATATAGATGAAAATTATTAAAAGATAAATGCCACAAAACCAACCAAGAAAAATTACTCACCCAAACAGAATGGTCACACATCCTGAAACAAACATCCCTGCCACAAACATGAATTTTGCTCCAATATGCGTAAGCTGCAAATTAAATACCATTTTTACAAGTTACTATTTCAAGCCTAGGTCAAAAAATGCTATTAAGTTATTAAAAAAACCCCATACACTATTAAGTTATTAGGTTACTATTAAGAAATCAAAACATTATCAGCCCTTTTTAGGGTATGTAACTAAAAGATCTGGAGACAGCGCTCCCAGCTGGTGTGCCTTCATGCACTACCAAACCTAAAAATATTCTGAAGAGTTAAGTGACTTAACCCAGTTTTCAGAATGTTAAGACAATGGTGCAGTTAACTATTTCCCAGCAGCGCGCTGCAGCTTCTGCTGAGCAGCAGGTTACAGCAGCATTTCTCATTATAAGCAAAGTAATATATTCCCCCTCCAGCTCCGTCTGCGATGCCAAGTCAAAAACCTGTCACTAAGAAGTGCCAATGGAAGCTGATGTTAAACCAAATACATCACAACCTTAATAACACAAAGCTTTATCCTTGGCAGAGGATGCACGGCAGCTTCAGGTTTCCCATTACAAGGGAAAAGACCTTCCTTAATTTCACACTCTATCACCAGGGTGAAAACTGATGAGAGGCATGCCATTAAACTAACTCAATCCCATCATAGAGTATATCTGAGCTTCTAATCCCATGCTGTAACTTCCCCTAAGGACAGTTGGTATTTCAGACTCCTCTTGTTCAGGCCCGTGTTTCAGCCATTATTACTAAAGCCCACATTCCAGTGAGTTTCACTGAAACCCTCAGGACTTCTGATTGCTGGACTGTCCACCTCTGTCGGCGCTCACTTCACCTGCCTGCAGCAAGGACAGCGTGCTCACTCTTTTCCCCACAAGGTGCTTGGTTTTGTCACAGCTGAATGCCATCGCAGGCACTGAGACTGGATTGACCAACAGCATCTGATGAGCCACCTCACCCCCAGAGAAAATCATTCACTGTGGGGTCAGCAAAGAGACTGATGAGCCAGAGAAAGTAAATACTGTGAAACTACCACAGCCCCTACTTAGGCTAAGAGCTTGAGCAGTCCTAGACAAACATGCACAGCCAGCGGTGTTCCACCATATAAATTATACAAAAGTTTACTTGTTTATCTGTAATTTCCCCAGCATGAGAAAAATACTAAATCTGTGGAGAAAACTGAAGTTGCAAGAGCTGGAAACATTTATCTCATATTGCTGTATAATGCAGTAGAAGGAGAAACTGAGGCAGTAGAGAGCTGTAATAGGAGGAAATGTTACAAAAAAGACAACATACCAGTAAAGAAGGGATGCAGCTAAAAAAACCAAACCAAAACCAAACTTTAAGAACAGCAACAAAGACAGACAGAATATATAAGTAAGTGCAATAAATAAAAGAGGGGGTAGGAGAAAGAAAGTAACAGAAAGAATTGATCAACAGATTATTCTGAAATAAAAAGAACAGTTAACCAGAGAAACAAAACTGCTACACGTCCACCATCCTTCCATGCTACCCTTTCCAGAACTGTACAAGAGCAATTTTTAAATTGCACTGACAAGACTTAGATCAGCTTCAGACTTGACAGACCAGAGCCTGGTTACTGCAGACACATGCCTGCAGGAGTGCTATTAAAGTGGCATCTCTCTTCTCAACCTTAAAGAACCATCTTCATGTACCAACCTCTGTCATAATCGAAGCTGTAACTTCTTTCTCTGATACTTACGTATTTTCCCAAGATTAAAGAAGTCAAGAAGTTCACCAAAGCAAAACATCCAAATATCAGGCCAACAACGGTGTTACTGGCACCTTTTTTTTCTGCCTGCAGACAAGATCACAACAGTGTAAAGATGGAGGCAAGTTATTGAGGTAACACACCTTGTGAAGTTGGGTCTTTTTAAAAATCCTCTACTGGTGCAGTTACTAAGCAACTTCCTCTCTCAGAGGCAGTAGGGGCTCATAATGTAACAACACATCAATTTAAAGTCACATTGTACTTTTATTTAAAGTGTATGTAATCAACAAAAAGCAATGCTCATTCCTCAATGCATAGAAACACTGCAGTGTTTCCTGAACAGGTGACCAGACTTTATACAGGTGGCTTCAGCTGGTGTGCCATGGTGCTAGCTACAAAGCTGTGACAGGGCAGTGAACAGTGATATGCGTTATCTTAACTGTATCACGGCTGCCCATAACTAGCACCAAGCAAAGTTCTCACCCAACTGGAAAATTACATTTACTTGGATACAAGCAGGTTATGTGAGCAAAAATAACCTTAACATTTCCTTGTTAATCCTTGAGAAGAACTTGATCATGAGAGAAATGGACTTGGCCACAAACACAGCATGACCGTTTTTTTTATCCTTTGTTTGAACATTGTATTCACTCAGCATAAGCAGGGTTAGCTTTTCCCCCTTCAGTTATTAGGCCAGAAAGTTTAACGTAGTGAATAATGGTCCAACATGAGTTAACAGAAAGAGAGCTATAAATGAAGTCACTGAGTGGCTAAGTCACCGCAATGCAAGTCATGACATGGGCAGAGTTTTAATCTCAGCTCTACTACCAAACTGCTGCACAAGACTGGGCAAAAAACTATTTCACTTCTCCGAGCATCCAGTACAACTTTTATTTCATTTCATTAGCTTGCTGTGTCCTCTGCAGCCACAGGGAAATGAAATTAGTCCATGGACGGGATCCAGGTCACCGTTAGATACACTCTGATCTATTTGACTAGTTTCAGGCTAGCATTATGAATTCCCACAACTTAAAAGACTTTTAACTCTGAGCTTATGGCCAGCCACGAAGGTCCCACCGTGTTCAAGATGCTTTTGAAAGTTTAAACATGCAAAAAATAACCTCAAGTGTAGCTGGCTAAATCGCCTGTTTACCTCAGAAGGAAAAAAAGGTCCCAGGATTGAATAGCATATCATTGAACTGAAATTTATAGAAGCTGTTGCTGCCATTGTAAACAGCTGTTCTCTGGTAAGTCGCCTTGATTCCTCACCAGGTTCTTCTGGCGTACCATCTTCTTCAAATGCAAAAAAAAAAAAACAAAAAACCAAACCAAACCAAAGTATTATAAACCGATAAACGGGATTGCCATTTTAAAATCAAGCTTGAAACTTAAATCCGCACAAAGCTCCTGCTCTCCCGGTTCTGGGGAATCCTATCAAGCCGCACTACTTCCCTCACGCAGGAGAGGGATGCGTCACTCAGGCAGCACCTTCCCCGCACGGTGCCAGCCTGCGGCCGCCCCCTACCTGGCTCCGGCTTCTCCCGGGGCTGCCCCGCCGCGGTCCCGGCCCGGTCCCACGCGTACCCCGGCGGCGCAGACACCGGGTGTGGGCGCCCACGCCTCCCGGGGACAGCCCCGGTACGCGGCACTGTGGGACTCAACCTCCGGGAGACACCCGCCTGCTCCCTTATCCCAGCGCCGGCTCCGGAGCCGTCCTTCAGCTCCGGCCCCGAAGCGACAGTCAGAGCCAGCGACACGGCGAGTGTTCTCCCCTCGTCACCGGCGTAGCGACGGGGGGCGCCCCTCGCCTCCTACCTGCCGGGCGCTCGCTCCCCGCGCCGTCCGCCGCCTGGCTGCCCATGGAGAAGAAGCGCCGCAATGGCCGGCACGCTACGGCACCTCCCGCCGCCCGGTCTGGCAACGGGCGCGGGCTGCCAGTGTACCGCGACCAGCGCCAGCCCCGGCGCCCCGGCCGCCGCCACTGAGCATGCTCCGCCTGTGGGGGCGGCCTGCTGCGTCCCGCGTCCCACGCCCAGCTGGGCGCCTCCGGCCCCGCTGAGAGGAGGCAGGAGGAGAGCCGCCACGGGCTTGCCTGGTAGGGGAGGGCAGCGACAGCCCGGCAGGGAGACAGAGCACCGGTGGCGACAGCGGGCTTTGGGCGGCCGGCAAGAACCTGCTGCCTCCCAGGGTAACACGGCCCATGAGCTTTGGAGCATTCACGAAGACTTCTTCGGGGTGGTGAACGGAGCAGGACTACAGATGGGCTACACACTCTCTAGCAAGTTAGGGGATCCATAAAGCAGTAACAGAGGAGCTGAACGACAAAGCTGCCACGAGAACTAATAGCTATAAACTGTCCAAGAGTAAATTCAAGCTGGAGATGAGGATGAGGTGATAGAAGCACATTTGGCACAAACTACAGGGAAGGAACGAGAGGAAGGAGATGAATCATGAGCTGGGGACCAGAGTGTAATAAAAGACAGACCACCTCTTGCTTGAAGAGAAAAAAATGCAATTACTTCTTAAAAGCACTGTTGTAACTAGGCCATCAGCGTTCCATCTAATTGCTGGTTATAAAACTAGGATGCATAATAAGGCCATTTCAGAGCAAATGTTGCCATGGACCTAACTTTAGAATCCCACATACCCTGTGACAGGAAAAAGCAGAATTACTTATCACAAGATGCGAAAATTTAGAAACTACTTAGCAGCCATATAGAACAAAAGCCCCACAGTCCTTTGCTGAAGCCTCTTTTGACAGTGTATCGTGCGTGGCATTGCATGCTGTGGTTGTGAAGTAAAAAAATCCCAAAGAACTACCTTGATCTTTTCCTGTCTGGCTCCAGAGAAAGGCAAATCCTTTTCATAGAAGAAAACTGCACTCTGAACAGCCTTACCCACCTTGTGCTCACCCTCCCCTCCCCCCCCCCCAAAAAAAAAAAAAAAAAAGAAGAAGAAGAGCAATTGCAAGTCATCCTGAGTTTGGCAATAGGATAATAAAGGTGATACATGCAAAGATTTGTAGATTTCCACCAAGTCAGTGTGTGTGGGAGAAGGCTGAGGTGTGTGAAGTAGTAGTGATGCACTGTAATCAGCAAGAGCTATGGCTCCAATAAAAAAATGGGGCTATGACCTCCCTATGTGTGCATAAAGTTTACAGCTCGTTATTGCCAGAAGAAAACAGTTGATGGAACATGTTTGTTAATTCATCAGATATTCTTCGTAAGCTATAAATATTTGTTAACTTCTGAACTGGGACTTGTTACCAGCCTTTCATGATAGTTTTTCAAGTCTAGAAAAAATAATTTTTTTAAAAGCATACAAGCCTCATGTGATGTCTGCAGCAACTTTAAAAAAAAGTATCTTTCAGATCCCAGACATAGGTAGAATTCAAGCCTTGGAGCACGAGCCCTCTACAAATAGAGTCTCGCTCCATTGCTTATGTCTACAAGATAAAAACATTTAGAGAAAAATTGCTTTAAGAGCAGCTTCCTTTATGGGCATCCCAGACATTCTGAAATGCTCAGTGCCTGTGGGAATACACAACCCTCATTATTATTCTGTATAGCTGTAGAGATCTAAGACATACTTTTGCATTCAAATCCAGAAATCACTTAGCCAGTGCATATTTGCATGGTATTACTATTTCTTTTGCTGGAAGTCACAGTGGCTGCACACAGGTATTTGGAAAGAGTTTCAAATGGCTCTAGTGTGACCACATGGTAACCACATCCTTTATAAGTCTGGTGCAGAATCTGTGAAAGGCAACAAAACCCAGCAAACTCTTTTCTTTGGTTATCATGACGTCAAGGCCTTTCTTCCTTTCAACCCAGTATTGAGATGCCATACCTTGTCCTCTTTCTGAGACACCAGAATGGTCTCATCATCATTTCTCCAGGGACCTGAAACTCAGCATGGACATCTCTTGCACTCCTGAGTAGCAGCATGTGGTTGGCTGTTCTGGACCGTGACCTGGAGGCACTTGGAAATACACATCTCTCCTCTCTGGGCTGGTGACAAGGACCTCTGTGGATACGGGGCAAGAAAATCAGTAAAAGTAGCCCGGCCACCCAGCTTTATGATGCAGAAAGTTGGGGATTTTTGGCAGTGTGACCAGGAAATGAGTATGGTAATTGTTTAAGAAGAGTAAGGTAAAATGTGCACTGGTGTTATTTGTAGGAATGTTTACAATTCAATGTTCCACAAGACTGAGAAATCATGTCTATTTTGGGAAGAAAATGAGATAATTCTATCTTGTGACATTAGAAATATAATCATAGCACATTCCTGTGTTTTTTATTTCTAGAAACAGATCTCAGAGGAAAGTAAGCTTTGCAAGGATTGTTCAGCAGTGATATTCTGAGCTGATTGTTCAAAGGTTAGCAGTTTCCTGGAACTCTCTTGTGAGTTTATAATACCTGACACTTTCCCTCACCTGCCTACCTGGCAGCCTTGCCATGCTGTGCCACTGTCTGAACTACCCATTACTCAGTTCCTGAGTCCCCACAGTTTACAACACAGCACTTAACTTATCACTGGAGGCTGGCATTTTGAAAAAAGAGATGCACTGCCATTGCCAGGGAGAGCACCTGGCAAAGGTAAAGGTTACTGCAGCAAGAGGCAAGGAGAGAAGTAGAGAAAGCAAAAGGGAGCAGGCCCAGGCAGAGTGAAGCATTACACCCTCACTGCAGAGCCACTCATTTGAAAAGAAGACCAGGTTCAGTTGCCATTTTGGTCATAAATGAAAAATAAAAGGAAGCCAGTCACCCTGAAAAGGTGGGACAGTCAGGGAACTGAATTGAAACCACAGAGGGTAGTATCTATACTCCTAGGATTTTTAAATATATGCAGTGAGATGCTGAGTCTGAATGGGTTGCCCAGCACAGCAGGCTGGTGAGAATGCAAGTTCCTGAATGTCATGTCACAGCAGCTTTTCCTCTCCCTGAATCCAAGTTTACAGACAACATGTTATGCTGCTTGTAATGTAAGCTGATCTGGAGGGGAGCGAGTTCCTCTGCTGGGGCTGGCTGCACAGTTGAAACACCAGGTGAGTGTTTGTGCTGACACCACCTCAGCCCCTCGAGCCCGGGCCAGCTCTCTTGCCAGCAATTCATTTTCTAGCACTCTGCTTGTGACCCGCTCACCCGCCCTCTGGTGTGCTAGAAGTATTCTCTTAGCACAGGATTGCAGTCCTTGGCTTAAATGTGTCATACCCCGTGGCTGCATGCCAGCAGTTAAATGTCAGGGTGCAAAAGGGTCATCATAGCTCTAACAGAAAATAGGGGGTTAAGAAACTAGCCACTCCTTGTAGGAATATGGGCATAAAGGTGGAGCAGCACCCACAGTGTGCAGCGTGCTCACATGTACACTGTTAACACCACACTGTGCAGTGGAGTGGACTTTCAAATGGGGTCACACACTTCCATTAATTATTACACACACATGCGTATACCTACTGGGCTATACTGACATTTCAACACAGAGTCCAGTGCCAGTGCAAACCTACATACACATAATTTTTATCTTAGCACAGCTTTGTTCTTGCAGGCATGCTAGGAAAACTATCTTTGCATATTCAGTTCCTAGAATATTAGATTATAATTTGGCGGTGATTATCAGTTTTGCTCTAATACAAATCTTTCTGATGTGCATACTTCCACCTCCTGGCCAGAATATATATTGCACTTATCCAGCAACTCTGGTGTTTATTGTTAACCCTGGCTAAGGACTTCTTGTTATCCTTTGATGACCTTGAAGGAGAAATGGTTTATTGTTCCACTTGGTATAAAAACTCTATCAATTAGTTGTCTTTGGGACGTTTTCATGGGCAAGGAAGATTAAGTGGTAGATGGATATATGGAAAAATATTCTCTCTGGGGAGAGGGAAAGAAGGTGACTGTTGTATCTTATGTGTGTTTATGTGCTTTCTGGCGTCTGACCAGTATGAAGAAAACTGTATGTTCCTACATCCTGTGGAGAAAAGAAGGGAGAAGTCATGGCCAAATGACCCACAGGAGCTGCTAAATGAGAACACCTGTCTTGGGGTTGCAGTGGTTGCAACCCACTGGGGTACTGCAACTGGGGTTTCCCTATGTTGTCTGAAAGTGAACTGCAATAGTTGAAGGTGGCCATCTGCACCTCGGGGCTGTCAGCAGTTTTGTTACTACTGGCTTTGGCCTTGGTAGCTCGGAGTGCAGGGAGGGGAGTGCCCCCACACTAGACTTTGATCTCCATGCCTGTTTTTCTGCCATTTGTAGATCTCTGTCACATAAAGGGTACGTACTTGCCTGCCTCAGAGGTTTTGGGGGAGGAAGGAGTGTAGGGAAAGATAGCTGGCACCTGGGATTGCTGCAGGCACAGCCAGCCAGGCCAGTCTTTCCTCGGGCAGGCTCAGAAAGGCCGTGCTGCCTGAGCCCGAAGTAGCTCTGAGCCAGCTGAGGCTCTTCCCTCTCCCTCTCTACCCTCTTCTGCCCCCGCTGGGTCACTGTGGGGACAGGGACTCTTCACAGCTCGGACCAAGCCAACAGCCTGCCCTGCGGCGATACCACCAAGATCAAAGAAGGACATTGCACAAAAGGCAGCTGACAACGCTGGTGACAAACGTGCCTGGCCCCATGAGCCATAAACTGTGGCTATCAATATTGTTACTTATTTTTCCTGCGCTTTGTCACTACTGGGGTTTTTTTTGGTGGTTTTTTTTTTTCCCCACAAAGATGCAGAGTGTCACTGTTCAGCCCCAGGCAGCACCTAGGCACCACGCGCTCAGGCAGGACAAGACAGACAGACAGACAGACCCCCCACGCCCACACACACCCCGCCACAGCCCAGCGAGAGCGGGGCAGCAACCACAGAGCCCCAAACAGAATACGCGCAGAGCAGTAACATGGAGCACGTTACCGACCCTCCGCCCGGCTGCCCCGGAGCCGCACAGAGCCCCTCCCCGACCAGCCGCTTGTACGGGGGCGTGAGGCCACGCGGTGTGGGAAACATCCTCGGCCTGTGCTGGCTGCTCGGGGGAGTTGGCTCTGTCCTGCCCGGAACCGGGACAGCAGGGCACCGAACCCTCATGTCGCAAGCCTAGGACGGGCAGGACGGACAAAGCCCCGCGTCGCGCCTGAGCAAGTAACGCTTGGACTGTGGCGGCCGTGCTACAGGTGCACAGATCCGCCAGACCGCCCGCCGGTGCCCGCAGGCGGGTAGCGTCTGGGAGCGCCTGTCGGGGCCGGGAACGCGTGGCTGTATGCTCCCGAGTTACGGCTACGTGCGGCCGGCCCCGCAGAAAGGCGGCGGAGATGGAAATCAGCCCTGTTCCACCTCCTCCTCTGGGCCGACAGGTACTGAGGGGCGGCACCGCCTGAAGCCTGACCACTCCGGCAGCAACAGGTGCGGCTGCTGCTCTAGAGAAGATGAGGGAGCGCAGCCCCAAGCGCGCCCCAGCTCGCTGCCGGCGCTCCCCGCGGCACGTCGCGCTCCCACCGGCCGGCCCGGCAGCGAGAGAGGCGCGGTGCTAGCCATCTCCGTGGCTACGAAGGGGCGGGAGCACGGCAGGCGAGGTGCCAGATCAGGCAGCGCCACGGACAGCCTCCGCGCGCGCCCGTGCTGGGGTCCTCGCAAGCTATAAGAGCGCGAGGCGGAAGGCCTACTCTCTCTTTCGTTGGCGGCTCGCGGCGGTGCCGGGGTGAGTAGCTGTGATGGCGCCGGGGCCTGCCAGGCTGAATCCCCGCGGCTGGCGGGGCATCGCGGCGGGAGCGGGCCGGGCGGGGGCCCCGGGGCGGTCGGCGTCACTTACCGGGGCGGCCTGTATCTATATTTGCAGCAGGAACCCGGGCGGGGACAGCACCCACCGAGAGCGCCATGGCCGAGGAAGGGTGAGCGGGGCCGGGGCCGATGGGGGCGGCGGGCGGAGGGGCCGCGTGGGCCGCGTCTCTCCTGACCGTGCCGTTCTGTTCCGTTTCGGGCCTGCACTGCAGGCCCCGTCATTTAGCTGCCGCACGCTTCCTGCAGGCGGGAGTCTGGGGCCGCTGCGAGGGTCTGCCAGGGTGGCTGCGTGCATGGCTTCTCCACGTGAGGGAGCGAGGAGCCGACGCGGCTGGGTGGTTCGTCACTTCGGCTGAATCGCTCCTGGCTTCTCTGTGGTCCTTTTCGGTTTCCTATTTGGCTTGGTTCTTCAGCTTGCCGTTTTTTCTTTATCTTTACTGATTGGATGCTCGCAGGTGAACGGGAAGCTTCTGCTTATAGTGTTAAGGTGGTGGCATTACCAAAGCAATATTTATCTTCTTTTTAGCATTACTGCTGGAGGTGTAATGGATGTTAACACTGCCCTGCAAGAAGTGCTGAAGACCGCACTTATCCATGATGGCCTAGCTCGTGGTATTCGTGAGGCAGCCAAAGCTTTGGACAAGTAAGTGTTCCCATCTTATGTGTGGTGACTAGTAACACTGGCCGATGTATGTTGAACACCAACAGTGCTCGTTTTGTCCAGGTGTTTAGTTGAAAACTCTTGCAAGGATGTGTTTTAACTACCAATGAGTTTTGTCTTTTGGAGTCTTATGTTTTGGGGTATCCTAATTGTGAACTTAAAACACAGATACTGAACTCAAGTGACTCAAGAATAACAGCATCTAGTGTGCTAGATTCTGTCTTTGTGACCCCAGTGCCATCAAGTTTTCACGTGAATTAATTCTGTGAAGAATGGCACGTACAGTATGTAGTTATAGATATTTGGGGCCCAAAAATTAACAGTTTCAAGAAATTACAGACTTTATAATTAAAGTTTTCTAAGAACTGCGATTGGGAGTGTTAGTATGTATGTCAGATCTAACCTGTAAGGGTTGACCTAGTTTTTTGAAGAGAAACTGAAGTTCATCGTTTTCCTCTGTTTTTTTGGTAACTTTGTTCACAGTTGCAATACAAAACAATTTCTTCAGTACAATATCAGAGCAGTATTGAAGTTGTCATGTGCCAACCATATTAATTAGTTACAGTTTCTTTGTAGGGTGAATCGCTATATATACGTGCATACATATATACACCTATTTGTGGATATATAGGTGAATTCTTACAAGAATAGACAGTACTTAAATGTAATGCTGCAGTGTTTGGGTGATGACTTAAAATTTTTATCGGATCCCCCTTCACTCGTCTTATGAGTGAGAATAGCAGTCTGACAAACCTGTATGCAGAAGGTTCTAAGGCAAGGTACCAAATAATTGGGAAGTACAATTTGGGTGACCGACAACTACTTTCTAAGAGTTCTGAGTTGAGCTATAAATTCATATGCCAGGTGTTAAGAGGATGATGTGTGTACATTTGTGTGTGATGGTTCTTACATGGAGATGTTTCTGAAATATTCTGGTGAAGCTCATGGTGAAGATGGCTGTAGAGAAAACTGACTTTGTTTGCAGTGGTCAAATTACAATAGATCAAGCATAGAAGACCTATACAGCTCTCTCTGTTGTCAGGTATCCCTTTGGTATTCTTAACGTTGTACCACAGTATACAAAGATCCTAATTAGAATTGAGGCTGTGACATAACAACTGCTTTGAATGTAAGTAGAAAAGATTGTTCTGAAGAGCTTATAACAACGTGGAAGTGGAAGTTCAAGCTTTTATTTATTATAATTCCAGTGCTAAATTACTGTAACCAGAATCAAACAAGAGAAAGCAGCTTGAAACTTGTTACTTTGAAATAGTGGCACCAGCTCTTTATCCAAGCATTACACCTGCTTTCCAGTGGCTGAGAATTTATTTCTTTGTGTTTTTAAGAGCTTCCAAAACTAGAATAATCAGATAAAGCTGACGGTGTATGAGTAGTCTGCTATGTATATGAAAAGCACTTAGTAGGTCATAAACCTATATTTAGTATTTCAAAAGCACATGGTGTCTTAAAGCCAGAAATGCAGTGTAGGAAGTGGTTGTCTAGAAATGCATGTGATTAACTTTGTTCTTAAGTTTTGATTATTTGTTGAAGTTCAAGCAGCATCTGAAGTTAATTTATCAGTTTTCACTTCTTTTAGACGCCAAGCCCATCTTTGTGTTCTGGCTTCAAATTGTGATGAACCCACATACGTAAAATTAGTTGAAGCACTTTGTGCAGAACATCAGATCAACTTAATAAAGGTGAGTGTTGGAACTTGACACACAAGTTTGGAAGAGGTTATCCTTGCAATATAAGCCGCTTATTTCAGCGTTTCATAGAGAGCTAAACTGTGGGAACTGCTGTATTTCTGTGTACAGCTTATCTGAGCAAAACGTCTCGTAGCAGCAGAGATTGGTTTAGTTCTATGTGATTGTCATAGAAGCAGTACAGAAATTGTGGCAAAGAATGTGAGTTGGGTATCTTGCAAAGTTAAAATTAAATGGTGGTCTGTGCAATTAAGAAATTGAATTAATGCTGCAGGGGTGTGAAAGTAGTCTGAGCATGACTTTCTTGTCAAACTGAAACGCTTGTGTAAGCTGTACAATGATGATAATTTGGCTCCCTCTACTGATACTAGTGAGGAAAGCAGCCATCCGTTACCCAATACTTCTGACAGTACAGCAGGGTTTTTTGCTGCACCCAGTTAGGTTAAAATGGCTCGTTCTAATGTAATGTGATGTTTCACACAGGTTGATGACAACAAGAAGCTGGGTGAATGGGTAGGGCTCTGCAAGATCGACAGAGAAGGAAAACCTCGCAAAGTAGTGGGCTGCAGTTGTGTGGTTGTCAAAGTAAGATGATGCTAATTATAGCTGATGTTCTTTACTTCTGACAAGTGGCAAATATAAGGTTGCTTTAGATAAGGGACTACTAAAGAGATCTCTTGATTTTTATTTTAAATATTTGATTTCCATTGTTAGAGGAGATAACCTACTTCCCTGTTCTGTACACTTTCATGTTAAAGGTACTCATTCATTTTGCGATGTAATGGTTGTGTTCTTAAAACATTGATGCCCACTTGCCAGCGACCATTAAGACCTTTTAGATGAAACTTTGCTTCAAGGAAAAAAAAAAAAGCCAGTTCAATGTGTCTGCTCAACTTGAAAATGTTTTGCAGAGCATATTTTAAAATGACACTGGTAAAGTAAAGCCACAGTACGAGCCTTGAAGACTTTGTCTTTGAGGTCCCAAGAGATGGCTACATCTTCACAACAGACCAATACCTTCTGTGTGTGTTTTCACGTTTGTCACAGTTCAGTATGTTCTACTTAGCTTTTAGGCAGAAATTGAAGAATTTGTTTGAATCTGTACCAGTGGGTATTTAATACTTTAGTGTAATAGAATAGTCCTTTGTTGAAATAGTTGTATTAGAGACTTGAGGGGGAAAGCAGCTGGCAGATTGCTTGAGTTTGCTTGTATGTAATATTTGGGCATGCCTTGAGAAAGTGTCAAGCTCGGTTGTCCTTTTATAGAAGTAGGTTTTATTTTGAATGGGCCTGTATGTTACTAATAGATTATTTTGTGTTACAGGACTATGGCAAGGAATCTCAGGCCAAAGATGTCATCGAAGAGTACTTCAAGTGCAAGAAATGAACAGAAAATAAATTCTGAACCTGACTGGTGTGTGTGTGTGATTAATGGGTGTCTGTCTGTGGAACAGTTCTTTGGGTTGTGAAGGATGATAACATCAGAAGATAAAAGAACTTTGTAGGTCTTGGGGCACTTTTATTAGTGTGTTAACTCTGTCAGCTTGCTAAAGCAATAATGTCAATTCCCGCCATTCCTGTTATCAGGAGGTTCTGTTTCCTGCTGCAATAGCTTCTTGGTCGCAGAAATTCTGATGGCTGCTTACTGCCTTGGCTTGTCAGTGCTTAGGCCTGTACTTCTGCAGCTTTTCAGGGGAACTTGTTAGGGAGAGTCTGAAGTACTGCTGCATCTGTGATGAAAACTTGGCTCCCTCTGCTGAAACAAATGAGGAGAACAGCCTTAACCGTTACCCAAACCTTCTGAGATGTTGCAGGATTTTAAATGTCTTATTCAGGGAATTTACTGACACAAGATTTTGTTATTTTTCCCCCCAGTTCTGAAGTAAACTGGGTGGAATTAGCTGCTTCTAAGAATTCTCATGTACTTCTAGATCTGACACTGTAAGAGTAACCAAGTAGTTAAAATCTCACAGCCCAAACAAGGCAGTGTTGAACTGACTTGCCTGATCTCTTACTTTCACTTTGTCCTAGTTTTAGCTGGGATAATTTTCTTTCTAGCAGTTGGTGAGATGCTGTGTTAGGGAGTTAGTGAGGTTTGTGGTTCTTCCCACACAACAACCCTCAGGTGCTTGGCTCTCAGCTGGGGCAAAACCACAACACACTTGCAGTTTGGTGTATGGAACTTTTGTTTTGCTGATATGTTTTTTCTTTTTGAAAAAAGGTGTGATTCAGACTGCAGTGTAAGATTATTTTCTCTTTCCTATGAGTTGTTTTATTTGTCTTGGGCTTGCTGTAGAGACTCCTTAGAATTGTTCCATTATGCTGAGGCACATGTGAAAATGTGGGGGTGGGAACCTGTAGACTGAGGGCATGGGATCTCTGTTTACTTACCCGGCTCTTGAGCTTGATCCTTACGGTTTGTAAACCCTTTGAAAACCCCAGTCATTCATGTATTGTAGAGGGGTGGAATCCTCTCCAGGTATTGGGCTCAGCTGCACTTTCTAATGGCTGTCATTAAAGCTCTTGAAGTATCTCTGGCTTGGCCCTGTCAAAGCTTTCTGGTAGCTAGATCTTGGATTTTTGAGAGGTTTCTGTAGTGATATTTTCCAGGTGTACTTCATGGTGTCACCTGTTTCAAGTCTGGATACAAACAAATGTACCCTTGTGCTGAACTTGATAGAGATGTTCAGTCTCATCTGCAAGTTTCTCTGTAAAAGGGCTAAATGGCTTCCAACACTTAAATTCATGTCAAGCTAGCATTAAAGTGGAGGGAGTTCTTGACACAAATGTATGAATGCCACCATTTTCCAGTTGGATGTTTTTGCATAGTTCAAGTTACAGAAATTATCTTTGTAATAGTGCTGCAGCTCTTTCTAAATCACAGAATATCTTGAGCTGGAAGGAACCTATAAGGATTGAGTCCAACTCCTGGCTCCACACAGGGCCAGCCACGTCAGAGCATGGGACTGGGTGCATCATCCAGATGCTTCTTGAACTCAGCCAAGCTCGGTGCTGTGACCACTTCCCTGGGGAGCCTGCTCCAGTGCCCAACCACTCCCTCAGTACATAACCTCTTCCTAATACACAGCCTGAACCTACCCTGTCCCAGGTTCATGCTGTTATTACTGGAGATTTCCAAACACAAGATAAATACCATTTCTAAGAATATTCCTTTCTTAAAAGAGTTGAAAGACAGTAACTTGAAAAACTTAATAGTTGAGTTTGTCTAAAAATACTGAGCATTATCTGATCCTTTGAGTATAAAAGTACACCAAAATATGCTTCATCTTTCCTCCTGTCTTTAAAAACACTTTCTTGGTACAATACACCTAAGTTGTATTCTTCATATTTTTAGGATGTTTACAGCTATATTCTAGAGAAAATTAAGTGAAATGCTGGTGGTCTTGGCAGTCTCAGTAGGACTAAGGGTTTGCTTTTCCTTGGCTGGCTACTACACCAGATTTACAAAAGGATTTTGGATCCCAGATGAGCTTGGTATCTGATTTCAACGGTCTTTGTGTTGCTGATACTGAAAACTGCTTGATTGAAGCAGTAGTGGTCATCTTGATTCCTTACATTTCTGGTTGTGGGGTAAATGTGCAATAGAATCAACTCCAGTTTGGTGGCTTAAGTTTTTTGAAAGATGAAATCAGTAGATGTATTCGAAGTTGAGAAAATAGTTCCTAAGCCTATGCAAGCACTGTTTTCAGCTCATTAGGGTTTTTTGGGGGCTAAAATTCAGCATTTCATTTTATTTTTAAAAATTACCTAGGAGAATGGAGAAGTGTGGTCCCTAGTTCAGATATACTTCACTGACTGCAGAGGAAAATAATTCAGGCAAATAAATCATCTGTAGGTAGTCACCTCTGGATGTGTATGACTGTGAAGCTAGCCTAGCCTGCCTTGGGGCTGATAACATTGTGGGGTTTTTCTAGTCACGGGCAAGCAATAGATGATAGTTTGTCTTTGCCCTTCTAAGTGAATTAAACCACTGTCCTGGTTTTGGCAGGGACACATTTAACTTTCATTGCTGCAGTACTGTGTCTGGGAGTCAGGATGAGAGCAGTGCTGATAACACACTGATGTTTGTTGCTGCTGAGCAGTCAAGGACTTTTCAGCTTCTCAGTGCATTGCCAGCAAAAACGCTGGAGGCACTCCAGGAGCTGGGAAGGGACGCAGCCCAAACTGGAGGAAAGGATATTCCATACCGTGCTCTGTGTGTAACTTGACCAGAAGGTGGCGTGGCTCAGGAACTATCTGAGCATTGGTTTTGGGTGGCACGGACTTGTGCTGTTAATTGCTTGTATGTTTGATTTTCTTATTTTTCTAGCCTATTAAACTTTATATTTCAATGCAAAGATTTTACTAATATTTTTTTCCTCTTCAATTCTCTCCCCCATCCCAATGAAGGGGGAAATGAGGGAACAATGAATAGGAAGGATGTCTGGAAAGCAGATTTGCTACACAGTGTACAATAAGCTAGTTTCCACACACAGGGGAAATGCTGCTTTTGTTGAGGCCTGGGTGCTCAGTGGATTTCCACAAGTCCACCTGAAGCTGGCACTTGTTATACACAAAGGTTACAAGGTGGTATACTCCCAGTGTTCCGGGTTTGTGTGGTGAACTCAAAACACACAGTTGCAATGACTGTCTAGTAATTTACATGTGATTGTAATTGCTGCCTCATCGTCATCCCTGTGCTTGTGTGGAGGAAGGATCTTCACCTTGGCAAGGGTCTTGACCTGTGGGGTTGTTACAATGTAGTGATGACAGTTAAGTTAGGAGAGTCTGGAGTTGGGTTTTTCTGCCAAACTGGCTGTGTGTGGAGATACCTTGCCTAGATAGATGTTCTTGGTGTTCCAGGACAGTTAGTTTACAGGTGTTACTTTCAACAATTCCCTTGGATCCTTTCTAACTGTTTAGTTGCTCATAATTATGGACCCATTGTAATACAGAGCCATGGTTAACTTTTAGGCTTGATATTTCACTGATGGAAGAAGAGGAAATGTGTCCAGGTGGAGTATAGTTCTGAGATGATAATCTTGAAGTGAAAGGAAAAGGAGGATGAATAAAAATAAGGGTTGTAGAAGTCTGTTCACCTTGTGTGTTTAACATCCAAAGTTACTCCCCTTGATATATCCTTACGGCAAAACCAAAGTAATACGCTGTGTTCTGGTCTCACCGGACTTTGTGTCAAACTATATTGCCTCAGCGGGATTGCATTTTAAGAGCAAGGTTGTAGTCATGGAGTTGTATGGCATACAAGTGGAAGAGCACTGATCCAGGATGATAGACAACCTACAGCAATACGAGGTGATTATTTATGAATTTGGGGTGAACTTATTTACAGTGATACAGAGGGAGACCCATGAGAAACAGGATATATTGGGTAAAGAAAAGTGTTCTGTGAGCATTCACAAACTACAAGAAGGTTGCAGTAAGATGCATTTGGTTAGGCTAGAATAGTACAATAGCACCAGCTTCAGAGGCATGCTAAATATAGGTGAGATGTCTCTTCATGGATTTGGAGTTGGTAGTATGCTGCTCTTCACTTGTGACAGGAAGAGTAATATTTCTTGTAACAAGTTTTTCTTTTTCCTAAATGCTACATGCAGGAAAGATACATCTATAGATAATGTGTATAGAACTCAAGAACTAACATGTTGCAAATTGATCTGTTTAGCCAAGTTATTAGGCTTAATTGAAACGTTAATAGGTTCTCAAGGAGTTTTATGTATTTTAGACCTGCAAACAAATTGGGAAATAAGAGTTCAACCCAGTTTGGACTGTTCAGCTTCACGGAATATTCTTCATTGCATTTTAACATGTTTTCAGCATGTGTGGGAAAAGGTATCTTCATTATCACAATGGTTTCTGTTTCATCTGCGCCGTGGGATATCGGAATTGCTACTTGAGTAGTAGAGGGTTATGCATTTCCTCTTGATTGCAGTCGAGTGTGATTAGCTACCTTGTAGAGAAGAGGGGTTCAAGTAAGGAGAGCTGTAGTCCAGAGCAAGTATGTTAGGCAGTGGTTCTTTTGCAGTGATGGAATAATAGAAGTTCGTGGCTATGACTTTTTTTTTAGTAAGTCATTGTTTTGCGTGGCAGTCAATACCAGGGAATGACAACTCCCTTTTCATGCCAAGGGGTTTTCCATTGGAGCAGAACCAACACTTAAAAATATTTTTGCCAGAAGGAATTGGAGATCTTAATATTCTGGTAAAAATGCTGAGGTATTGAGTTAGGTTTTTTCCCTGTGATGTTTCATTTCCTAGTAGCCACCTTAGAACCTCTACAGGGTCAGTACTGGAGAACTGATTAAGGCTCAGTTTACTTGATACTTGCTATACCTTATACTTAAGACCATTCCTAGTGGAATGGTAGAGGACTTCATTCCACCCAGACTTTGTTTCATCTTAATATTTCATGAAAGGTAATTTGGTTGGTTTTGTGTTGTGGTTTGGGGTTTTTTTTCCAAATTGGCTCAGGAAGACAAGTGATTGCTAATCCTTTCATACGGAAAGGCTTAGCATGTGTTTCTCTGAGACCTCTGCTTTGTAGACTAGCCTAGTTTCTTTGCACTTTCTTGATGGCATTTTTATTTTGCTGTAGATCCATTGATATTGTTGAGTCCTGCAGGATTTCAGATAAGGTTTTAGAGGAGTAGATTTTGAATTATTTTTCATGTAGCCATCTTATAGTCATCACCTTTAAAAGTGCCTGTTACCTGTCCGCTGAAAGGATGCGGTTAGGCGGTGTTAAACATGAGACTGGGGATTAAAAACTGATTCAGAGTTAGAGTTCAAGGGCTGACCTGTTCCTCTGCTGATCATATTTAATGTCCCTTGCAGGTTTTCCTTGTGGGATGGGAACAATGTACAATGCTTTGCTCAACTATGTGTGTTTTGTGGTGTTTGGTTGGCAGAAACAACAGAATTGATTTCTTCTTGGATTGAAATGTCACTTTTTAGTGGACAGATTGGTGGTCCCTTCCAGTCCTAAATTTTTATCCTTCTGTGTGAAGTAGAAAGCCAACAAAGTGCTTTGAAGAAATGCTAGGAAGTCATTGTGAAGGTGCCAAGTACAGACTTCCAGACAGTGTTGGAAGAGCATCCAATGTGAGATTAAAAACAAATTGTTAAAAGTTAAGCTTGTTTTGGAAGCACCTGTGCCATCCTGGCCAGCACAGCCTTTGTCTTGTGCAATTTCCCTTGGATCATAAACATTGAGAATCTGGACAGCACCACCGTGTATTTGTAGGAATTCTACCTTGATGGAGTAGTGATGAGTTGGCTGTCCCTGTCCTCCACACTTTTTCCATGCCAGTGTTTGTTTTACTGTCTCATTCCCTTGCAGCCTAGGATATCGGCAGTGCTTACTCTGGTGAAGAAGGACCTATGTGTGCTCCTAATGTGTAGCAGGAGCTCAGTTACTCATCCAAAGGTAACGTCTCACTAGGATGGCTCATTCACACCGGGGTCTCCTGTTGTAATGTGCTGATGTTTATTGCAGTAGCACAAACACCAGGGGATCGAGGCTTGTCAGCAGCAGTTGCCATGTGGCACAAGCACTTCTGCAGGGTTCAGCCAGTCCTTTGGAGAGCGTTGTTTATTCTGCCTGCTTTGCCAAGAGAGAAACACATCTTCCAGTCTTATTTCATGCATGAAGTATTTTACAGAGGGAGAGTACTAAGTCTTGATGAAGAAAAGAATACACTTAGTGTTAAAACATGGTATCCTTTATGCTTTGCTACAAATAAACATGAACCCCAGTATTTTCTGACTAATGTTCCTGATTTAGAATTGCCTTCACCTGTTTGGCTTTGATCTTTGTTAGTATTACAGAGCCTGGATATCCCAGCATCTGCATTGACCCAGTGTCCCTCTTGTGTCCCTGTTGCCAAACCTGGTGTAAACATGGTCTCTAAAACATGCTCCCTTTCTTGGAGACCTCATGAAGGTCTCATGCAGTGATACAAAGGAACTCGGAGCATACATCCATTTGTCAGCCTTTCTCTTTGGACGTGGATGTGTTTGGGATGTGAAGCCTAATTTGTGTTAAGCCATTGAACCAGGTATTTGATGATGGGTGAGCAGAGTTGTGGCTTGATTTATGTAGCCCAAATGAAAAAAAAAAAGTAATTGCAAATTTTCTCAGTGGTTTTAGACCACTGAGTAAATGCACATGAATTTTTTTCAGACATTGCTGAGCAAGCAAATTAATTTTGAGAATTTTTAACAAAGTTGAGCAGATGAAGTAGTTAGTAGTTCTCATATAATCTACACACATTCATGATTTTCTTGTGCTTTGGCATTATTTTTGAGGGAAGGTCTAACTACAAAAAGTCCTTAATCCACATGAGCTGTTTCATGTAGCTGACAAATGGTGATACGAATTTTTATGGAAGTAAACAACTATATCTGAACTTTCAGCCATTGGTAACTGCTACTTCATTTTAATTCCAAAAGTGCCTGGGTTGTGTTACGTGAACTGGTGAAAACTAACTTAAAAATCACTACCTTACAGGAGTTTTTCCTATTATAATTCAGAAGCAATTGGGGCTTTTTACAGTATTTAAAATACTTTCACTGATACCTGTGTGAGCAATACAGTATTAAATAAAATACTTTCAATAAGTAGCAACTATGCTTTTCAGAAGTTTATGAACTGATGTAACTGCTTGTACCCGATTGGTTTGTTTAAAAACAATAATGTTCATCTGATATTTTGTATTGCTGCAGGGTTATTAGGCACAAAGAGTTATATAACAATATAGACCTACAAGGCGGAAGACCTTTATGTGGAAATTGACATAGCTGCTATTTTTCTTATCTGCTGAAAGTTTGTTACCCTCAAGCAGTCCTCTAGCTCAGTCAGTATCATGAATCTGTTCATCTTTGCTGTAGCCTGAGGCTAGTGTCTGTAAAACAAGAATAGCTTCTACTGTTTGAAGCACAATGATAGAACTTGTATGTCAAATATCTACAAAAATACCGATGCGTAAGTGGTCATATTCATTTCTCAAAGTCAGTGAAACAGGAGGAGTTTTGCTCAGTGCCTGGCATGCCAAGTTCCTACACAGTAAAATTTTACAATCAAGTTATGAAACTGAAAAAATGTCTTTTACGTCAATGTGCAGAAATATGTTTATTAAAGCAAATTTCCTGGTTTTGTACTTGTAAAATCTGCAATTTCAGTATGTTTAATTTTTTTAATGGTTCCAAGACTTTTTCCACAGTGAAAGAGTTCAAAACCCTGTTAAAATAGGCTTTGTATTTTGAGGTCAGAACAAAAGCCATGCCCCCTAAGTAACCTTTTATATTGATTGTATTGTTAGCAGCCAGTGTGTTGGATAACATACTACAGATGCTTAGGACAGGTTTAGGATGGCAAATGGGGAGGAAAGAACCCAAGATGTTTCTAGCCTTAAGAGTATGTATTTCAGGGAATGGAGGTCATGTTTTGTAGAACCCCTTCACAAAAAAAAAATGAAACACCCTCAGATATCCATATATATAAAAGTGTTTTCATGTCAATACAAGCTATGGTATATATTCTCTTTTTCATCTATTTATTTGAATAGACAATATTCAAGTAACACCCTTTGGCTTTGCTTTTTTTTCAGAGCAGCAAAATACAGTGTTTGTGTGCACATGCACAAGAAATGCCTTTATGTGCATGTAATTTAGCAAGCTATTGTACTTTTAAAAACATATACATTCAATTCCAATTTATTCAGAGACTGACTTTCACCTTTCCATTCCTTCCATAGGTATGTTTTATATCCAAATACAAATTTCATCCGGCTCTGACCTCCCTTGTGGCTATCTAACTCATCTGTTTTAAACTCAGCATGACAGCTTGTAATGTTTCTCTTCACATGCCTTGATCCTTTTCCTGGTCATTGTGAACAGCATCACTTTGTCTGGCCCTGAAGCTTATTTACACATACTCCTAATATGAAAGTAAATTAGAATATATGTGCCTCTTCTACTTGTTGTGTGAGAACACTCCTAAAAATGTTGATTGGATGTGAGTTATGAGTAATTTTTGCTTATATTCAGAAGAGGGGAAAAAAGCTTTAGCCAAACCAGCTTACAGCCAAAAAATCAAAGATGGAATTGCAATGCCCTTTGTATGGCTGTCTCCATCATCTTATGATAAAATCCATCATGTTTACTGAGTATGGTTGTGAATATAGATAATATCAGTCAACCTTTGTAAGATCATAGAACGGGATGGAAGGGCCCTGTGGAAATCAGCTAGTCTAACCCCCCTGCCAAAGCAGGATCACCTAGAGCAGGCCGCACAGGACAGCATCCAGGTGGGTTTTGAATATCTCCAGAGGAGACTCCACAGCCTCTCTGGGCAGCCTGTGCCAGTGCTCTGTCAGTGATCCTAATTACTCTGAGAACTTTGCTAAGCTTGTTTTCAGTGACCTGAAATTGTTGTTTGTAGAGAGTCCATCTCAAATATTTTTATTTTTCAACTGTAGTTAAAGCAACATAGCTATTTCTTATTAATGTTTATAAATATCTTGTGTGGGACACGGGGAAATGGCCAGCCCCTTTTCAGTGGTCTGTGCAGACAGGACAAGGGGCAATGGCTGCAAGTTGGAGCACAGGAAGTTCCGCACCAACATGCGGAAGAACTTTCACAGTGAGGGTGACAGAGCTCTGGGACAGGCTGCCCAGGGGGGTTGTGGAGTCTCCTTCTCTGGGGATATTCAAGACCTGTCTGGATGCTTCTCTGTGCGATCGCTCCTAAGGAACATGCTCTGGCAGGGATTTGGACCCAATGATCTCTTGAGGTCCCTTCCAACCCCTATGGTTCTGTTATTCTGTGACTCTTGTTGACTGTAAGGTGTTTGATAGATGCTTAGCTGCTACTTTATTTTTAAACTGCAGCTGACTTCTTAAAAACTTCATCTTGAAAAACTCAAGTGTCTCCATTCATGGACTTGGGATGTAACAGGAAGGTGGAGGGAGAGAAGGAGCACTTCAAGCTAGATGATGGGTGAAAGGGGAGGGTTGGATGTGTAGGAAAGAGAAGGCAGAGAAGTCGAATAGTAGGTGAGGGCAGAGCAGGCATAACAAGGAATAGCAAGGGGCTGAGTCAAAGAGATACAGGACAATCTGGTATTGAGCCTCAAGAGGCTCCTGTTTCACCACTGATTTTTTCCCAATAATCATCCATGAAACAAGCCGTGAAGCATGTTTCTCATTGTCCTCTAGCACCGGTCCATAGGGAAGATGACAGACACGGGACAGAGGAATTCAGTGGAAGAGCAAAGATTGATGCCTGTGTATGTGTGCATCTGCTATTTTAAGGGCACGTTACAAACATCAACACTAAGGGAAAAAAAGGCTGGTTGTGCCAGCTGGTCCAAGTCCATTAGCATGTATATATTCTTTAAACATGCAGTTGTATGCTGTTGTTTCTAAGGTGAACTTGTGCAATTTGAGGGCAATGCAGATCAGCAGACCCTAAAAATGATCCAGGGCTGTGAAGAAGGCTGGTGTGCATTAAACAAAAACCATCACCAGAAAAACCCCACCCAAAACCAATGAAATCGCGCCCAAACCACCTGTATGGGTCTATGATTAAAGCTGGTGATAAAGATTTGCAGCTGCCACTAAGTTCCTATGCAGAGGTCAGTAAGTCCCAACAACTCTCTCACAGTGAGGGTGACAGAGCACTGGGACAGGCTGCCCAGGAGGGTTGTGGAGTCTCCTCTGGAGATATTTAAGACCTGTCTGGACACCTACCTGTATAATGTGGCCTAGGGAGCCTGCTTTGGCAGGGGGATGGGACACGGTGATCTCTTGAGGTCCCTTCCAACTCCTACAATTCTGTGAAATGTTCATGAAGGGGTCTGATGATGGGTTTTCATTTTCTGGGCACACCAACTTGCCTGTGCCTTCTGTTGTGGGAAGGGTGAACATACCAAGCCACTGACTGTAATAAATAACTAAATGTTTAAGCGTGGAAAGATGGGTGCCTGTAGCTCGTGTGTTACGATGCCCCTAAGTTTAGAGTGAGGAAGTACTCCCCCCTCGGGAGTGGAGACCAGTCCCTCCCTGCTTGTCGAGGGGCTTTCCCGGCGCCGCGCTTCGCACTTTGGCTGGCGGGCCGGCGTGCAGCGCATCCCGTGCGGGCCGCGGCCGGTGGCCGTGCCCTGACCGGGGAGGGGTGGGGCGAGGGGCTGCTGAAGTCCGGCTCCGTGTAGTGCAGGGGGCTCTCCGCAAGCCCTAACCGGGCCGTGGCTCGCCCCTCGGTGGGCAGCTCCAGGGCTCCCCCGGCCACACAGCCGGCTCTGCCCGGCCTGCCGCTCCCCCGGCGAGGCAGGAGATGGCAGCCGTGCTGCAGCTAACGGGCTGCGGCCGAGGTGATTATAAAGAGACGAGCGAAGGGCCGGTGCTGCGAAGTGCCGGGCTCCCCGGGATTGGAGTTACAGGAGCAGGTGGATCCCAGCAAGCTGTCGACATAGGAAACAAATGTGAACCGAAACTCTTTAATGCCTTTGAATGTTGTCGATTTCTATGCGTATTTTCCAGTCTTGTAGCCTTGTAAAACCCAAGTCAGTCAGATGTTTAGCCTTTTTACTGCCTGTAGAAATGTGTTTGCATAAACCAAGGGACTTTGTTGTACAGCTGCGACTCCTTTAATCTTGTTTTTTGGGGTATTTTTTCCCCCCAGAGTTGTACCACACAGAGCAAGCACTCCTGTCTGCTTGCTTTGCCAGAGCTGTTTCATGAATAAAGTAAAAGCTTACAGAGGTTTGGGGGATACGTTTAAGCAGTCAGTTGTTTGGAAAGTTCGATTTGTACATTGTAAATAGCACCATCAATGAGGCTGCAGAACACCAGTGTCAAATTAAGCACTTAAAGAACAATATAGTCTTAAGAAAAGAGCCAAAATAGGTGAAGGCTTTCCCCCCACCCCTCCTCAAGTGTCTGATGTATTACAGTGTTCAAAGCGTTTCAGTATGCTTATATTGTATTCACACATATGCAATGTATTTGAAACATTCCTACCAAGGAGATTGTGGTAAAAACTGTAATGTGCAGCTTGCTGGGTTTCATTGTAAAGTAATATAATCTCCACATGTGCGAAGGCCGATGTAATATTTTATTTTTTGCTTACCCCAGGGAATGTGATATTAAATTTATCAGCTGAAGTATTTGAATGAGAACTCATAAATATTTTTTGAGGTGCATCAGTGGTGTGCACAGGGAGGGAGAAGACATGCAGCACTGGGTGAAGAGGAAGTAGTTCATACATTCCACCCCCTCTGTCACATAACAGCTATGCTTTGGCCTTCAGATGGGGGGCTGGAAAATTTTCTAAGTGACTGAAAACAAGTTTTAAATTGGGAAGAATTTGTTAGCCGCTGATTTTTATTGATAATTATTAAATCTATAGTATATGGAATTCAGATGTTGTTCACATAGGATACAGAGCTCTGGATATCTTGTGGGGAGAGGAGAGGGTTCCTCAAAGGAGAGATACCATTCTGAAGACATTTCAGGTGCACAGGAAGGACCATAGGCCTGTCTGTTTTATGCAGTGCAACTGTAGGCACCACAGCTGGGCACAGGACTGCCAAATCCAGGAGAAGTCTACACACTCCGGTAAAGTAGTTACCAATCTTCCAGAGCTTAAGCAAGTATCTCTGCATGGCATTATCTTGTGCTGTTGTGTGACCTAGTCTCTTGTCTGGAGTTAATTTGGGCATCTCTAGAACAGCTCTGTGGTGCTTTAGAATAATCCAAGCCATGCTGAGTTAGCAGTTATTTGTCATCATTGGCTCGGTGTTCAGCTGCAAGCCAAATTGCCTGCATCAGGAAGGGTACTAAGAACATGGCTGATATTTTGCCACTCTAGAAAATCTTCTTGCCTCCACATCTTGAGTGCTGCATACAATTGGTCTCCTCATCTCAAGAAGAGCGTAGATTTTCTTGAAACCAAAAAAAAAAGGAAAAAACCCAACCAAACTTATTGAAAAGGACATCATAGACTATTTAGGGGAAGTGAATAGCAGGCTTATGGTCTCACTTCAGTTTGGGGAGGAGACTGAGAAGGGATCCTACAACAGTAGAAGAGGGAACATGCATTAAACTGATAGTATGTGATTTAAACCAGCTTTTAAAAAGTGTCTTTCTTCAAAGCATGTGATAAACTTCTGCAGCTTGCTGTTGCAAGAAAGGGCGGAGTCAGACCACCTCAAGAGGTTCAAAATGGATTAGACAAATTAATGGATAGAAGCTGCACACTAGATAGTATTGGTAATAGGCAGCGATATTCCCTCTGACAGTGGAAATCTAACAGAGTGCAGGACAAGTGTGAGGATTGTACCTCAGATAGTGGCTCATTTCACATGCTTTCCCTAAGCAACTTCTGCAACAGCCACTATGGGAGACAGAAAACTGGATGATGGACTCACTGTGGGGCATCTCTGATAAGAAGAGATGAGATGAACAGGCTCTCAAGACTGCTAAAAGAGCCAAAGGAATACATAAAACCACTGCTTTCATGGTCACAGCCATGAAAAGGTAAAGAAAAGGAATAATTAGCACTCACGGAGAAAGCAAGTGAAGAGGACGTGACTACTTCAATCCTGTGGAAGTCAAGACACTGGACTTCTGCAGGAATCTGCTTGATGAGCAGGTGGCTCAAAACTAAAGGCTAGCAGAGTCTGAAGGTGCCTCAGGGTGGTAGATCATAGCAATGAAGAAAGCAATAAGCCTTATTACTGTCACTTAATTTGAGAATTTTAAAACTGTGAACAGAGCTAATCTGGTCAGCTTTACTTGCAGGTAATTGCATTAAAAAGCTCTCAGGCTTTCTCCCCTCTGTGGTTGCTCTGGTTCTGCAGCGGGCATACCTTCTGTGCCTTTGTCATCTTGGGAATTACACTGCTGTGATGAACTTCACTTGGAACTACTTACCAAGCTGGCTCAGAAATGGAAGTCAGCCCAGGGCTGAATTTGGCACACGAGCGAGTATCTGGTCTTTGTGTACCAGGATGGGATATTTCCAAAAGGACTTGAAAGCTGGGATGGTTTTTTTTCCACTACATAGAGTCTTTAATGACCCAGGCCTGCTCATATTAGACACAAGCTCTTCTTGCTCCATGATATTTCATCCAGCAGAAAAGGTGGACTGGCACTTTCTTGGTATAATGGTGAGGGAGCTCGTGGCACTTCAGAAGGCATTTTTCTCTTTGATCTAAAATAGCCCGTGTGCCCCGACTTCTCTGGCATGCTGCAAAGTTCACCAGTTCTCTTAAGTTTTTCTGAGAGGAACAGAATCGTGAAGGTGGTGAAAGGGTGAGTAGGGGCAAGGATTTATTTGTTTTTTCTTTCTCTTAGCTGTTGTTGGCTCGAGATCTGAGGAGCAAAGCTAAATTTGTAATTTGTAAGGACTGTATTTTAAAATATTTGCCAGTTGCTCCAGATAATAAAATAGGGATTTTTGTCCAGAGAAGAAATGAAAATAAATAAACATGGATCTTTTTAACTTAATTTATGATCTGCAAATATGGTTCCTCCTCAACCTGCACGATTAATTCTCTTCAGTTAAGAGTGACCATTTTGATTACATATCAATAAAAACCCATGAAAGCTCTTTTTTTTTCTTTCATGAGAGAAAAGAAATCCAACAATATCAGATGACTGCAGTGTAGATTGTTTTGCCATTTGTACCCAGATTTTAACCATATTACAGCCCATATATAATTTCAGTACCCCACCTTTAACATCACTGTCAGATTTAGTACAGATGGCTTAATGGAAATTACCCTTACTCATACCAACTTGGATCTGGAAAGCTTTTTGCATATGGGCATGTTCCAACAGGTGCTGTTCACGATAGAGATTTGGTTTTCAACCCTGTGGATGTATCAAGAGGGATTAGGAAGAAAATATTCAAAATGTTGCTTATGATTAACATTTTCGAAGCCCAGTTTTCTTCTTTGAGAAATACCTTGTGGCTTAAGTGGTCTCAGTTCAACTTTATTACCCCAGCCTCAGAAATGTGTTTTCTCTAACCTAAGAGTGTGATAAGCTGAAGGAGAGAGTGCACATCTTAGACATTTGGCAGTGCTTCCACTGGAGCTGCTGTTCTGGGGTAGTGGTGGAGGTTCATGAAGTGAGGTGTTCTTTTGAGTCTATCATGTCTCAGCTACTTTACAATCCCTGGAGGGTCCCGGGCAGAGTTTCTACGAGCTGTGCCTTGGTGTTCACCAGATAGTACATGTGCTGCAGATGTTTCAGGCTGATCACCTGAAGTTTGTGATAGCTACAACACGTGGTATGTTTTGGATGATCTCAGTAGTACGCCTAGTATCTTATTTCTGAGGCATTTTTGCTACATGAAGCAATAAATTCAATTCTGTCATCATTAGGCAGGTGTTTATATGTACTGCAAGACTTTAATCTCTCTCCAGGGAACAAAATACTTTAGGGGCCCATTCTACTACTTGGCGTTTGCTCTGCATCGCTGGCATGTTTCTGTTTCTCTCTATGCCAGGAGAGCAAGCATGGTTTTATGGTTAGGACACGGGTCTTGGATTGTTTTCCAGCTTTGCCAGTGATGACTGTGAAACCTAGAGCAAATCTGTCCCTTTCTTCACCAGTTACAAAGAGTGAGGCTAATGTGGCTTTTTATTTCTGCTGTGTGTTTCAACTACTCAGCTGGGAAGCTCTTTAGGACATAGACTGCATCGCGTTAGATGTATGTATCCTGGTTCCCAGTCTTCGTACACAAAGTCATAGTCTGCTGGTAATAACAGAACAGAAGTTTAGACTATAGAATATTTGGTAAAGAGTCCCCCAAAATGCAAATGACTTCGTATTAAGCTGTACTTTGGTAGTCAGATGATGTGCCAATGAGAGATTCACGGTTGTGACATGACTACTGTGATGCTTGGGTATGGGAGAGTGTCAGTATGTACCAATTCTGTTTTCCTAAAAGAGCTTTGCGCAGGTGGTGAGCTGATTTGTAACTGGATGGCGAATTGATTTTCTTCAGAGCTTCCCAGGTCTCACCCATGCGATGTCTCCCTGGTGTCTGCAGGGAGTCCTGGTGGTCCCTCACATTTCTCTGAGGGTCTGGCTGTTCCTGGCTGCAGCGGTTCCCTGGTCTGAAGGCAGTTTGCAGCATCTGAGTGGCCTGGAAAACCTGGAGTCTGCTCACTGATAGCTGTTGAGCAGCAGTTAGTGAAACTCTGTTAGTGAAACCTTGGTGACAATTACTTGTGTAGCCATGAGAAAATTCACAAAACAAAAAACTGTGTGGAAGCAAATGCCTTGAAGGTGCTTTAAGTAGAGAGCTGAGAATCCCACTAGCTCTTATTATCACAAAATAACCTCAGAGAAGAAAACAATAGCATTGTTAAAGTTTTGGATCCTGGAAGAAAACTTATGAAGATATTCAACATTTTCTCAGAAGATAATTTTGGTATACTACATAGACCTGAAACAGCCCAGCCATAAAGACAATGTTAAAACAATTATCTCAAGGAATTGTGGTCAACTGAAAAAAATAAATATCTGTTTCCAAGTAAACTTCCCATACTTACAAGATAGTATGGTAGGATAACATCAAGGCAAACAGAAAGACTGTGAGAAGCCCAAACAAATCCTTATAGCTTTAAACACGAGGTAATTTGTTGTATGCATCGAATTGAGACAGCAGCTACCATTTCTATCAAGCAGTTAATGTTTTCTCTTAATCATAGCAATATGTAAAACACAAGTAATCTTTAGATTGAGATAGTATTATTTTGTTTTACTCTTGAAAACATTTACAATTTCATCATATTATAAAATATATTATAGTCTTATACTTTAGAATCTGTGCTGATACAAAGGAGAAATTTCAATGTTGTTATTTTGTCACTTTTAATTTGTTTATTTAAGGAAAAATACACCATAATCTGAACTTCTATTTCCTGGGCAGTCTAGGAAATTAAAAATGTTGCCTTTCCTTACTCCCCCACTGCCTGTGTTCACACAAGTATGGGTGCACATGTGCGCACATATGTGTTGCCCTCCCTGAAGGAGGTGATGTACTTGCAGATATTGATGTTATTTCTACCTATTTCTTTTATGAATTTAACAATAATGTTGTCAAAGTTTCATACTCATTTGTGATTAAAAATCTGAAGCACTTAAGAATTTAATAATGTGAAATACTTTAATTTGGCATATTATTACTCTGGAACATGAATGTCCATTTTTTTAGCTGTTAGGAAGTTTCTGTCGTAGAGATTTTAACTAATTCATCTTCTGAACTAATCCATCCCTTTCAGTCTCTCTGTGTAGGCGGTGTGTCCCGCCCGCTATGCTGAAGGTGCTGGACCTGTGCAGCCATGAATGCTAAAGTCTTGGGGCAAGAAGAAGAGGAGGCAAGAGAGATCCTGGTCTGTAGTTCAGTGGATGCAATCCTAAACTAGGAATGAGGAGAGAGAAGTCTGATTCTTGAAGTCCAAGTAATTTCTTGCCTGTCTCTCTACAGAAAAATGCAGGAACAGCCCATGGGACAAAATGCCGTCAAGGCTACTGACTTCTTTCTGGTAAGTCTTTCCCTTGTTGTCTGTTTATGGTTTCAAGGCTGCTTTATCAAAGCTATGTTTGATATCTCATCTTAAAGTACATGTTTAAAATGGTGAGTGAAATGAAGCACCCATTCCTCAGGAACTGCAAAGGGAGCCTCTGAGGACTGGCCCAGGTGTCTGCATACCTATGGTGCGTGGACTCTCATGGTGCTGTGAACAAAGCTATCCCAGGCCTGGTCTGGGTCATAGCCCCCTGTTTAGGTAGCTATGGCTTATTATGTCATGGAGAAAGCCGGAGTTGAATGACCTTTCGTTTTCTTTTTCCATGTTTTTTTCTGCTGCGGTCTTAGTAGCAGACATTAATATTTGTCAGTTCTCCAAATTTTTATAAGAATGGAGAGAATCTCCCTCCTTTAAAAAGTAAAAAAAAATTAAAAAATTACAGGAATTCCCACTGAGAAGGAAGAGTGTTGTGCTTTGTTAGTGACCTCTATGTGGTGGAGTGCCTTGGAAGAGGATTGAAGGTGGGGTCAGTGCTTAAAAATAGTGTGCACACAGTACCAAATAGCTGCTTTACCCTGACCACAACCACCTAAAAACTGTTCAAAGCTGCATTTTTGCTCTCAGCGTGCAAGCTGGATATACCCCAAAGCTCAAATTGCAATCCATGAGGCGGCAAAACCACACTGTTGGTCAATAAGTTATGCTGAAACTCAGTTAAAAAAATCCCAGCTAATGCGAGCATGCTGTAACTGCCCCTACTTTTAAAGGAAGAACTAACATGTAGATGTACACCACAGCTGGGCCCTTCGTCCTCACTGCTTCAGTCGAAGGTGACAGGGAAACTCTTAAATCAGGTTTGGAGAGAATTTATTTGTAGAAATAAAATTATTTGGAATGAAAACACCTAATGCAGTAGAAAATCCTTGCCACCTCTTCCACACCATGTTTATTCAGGACGGTATGTTTTGAAAAGTAATGGCTAGGGTGTTTGTTCCCCTCTGAAAAAGTGAAAGACACAGAGGACCCTCAGTGTCTCCCACCTTTGTAATAAGGAACTGGAACTGTGTGCCCCCCTTTTGTACAAACCAGCAGCTAGGACTTGGAGTTGTATCTAGCCGTAGCAATGCACAGTACAGGCAAAACCACAGATGTGTCTAACTCTAGGAAAAATGGACAGTTTTGCTTTCACTGAATATAGGAAATGAAGTGACCCTACAAAATGCAGAACAACAGATAAGGTCTAAACTCCTTTCAATCTAGATGCAGCTCTGATCCAAACAGTGGGCCATGAGGAGGAAAGAGCTAAGGAGGATTTTCTGCATGGATAAATCTCTTTCAAGTGACACCACCTTGAAGTTGCTCTTGGCAATGCCAGCTGCAAAGCACCTAACAGTTCTGATAGAGGTACCCATGGCACAGATACGACCTCCTGTCATAATTTTATGCTTCCTGACAATTATTTAATTCATCAATCTCAAGGTAAACAAATTCTTAGTAGCTGTATTACAGTAGTGTTGCTGTCAATAAAGCTTGGAACACTCCTGATTCAGCTGTGGCCAAGAGGCTCAGGCTCCCTCATTCTAGGGTAAACCTAAAGCTTTAAAATCAAATAGCGGAACAGTTCTCTATGGCCTTTTCTCTTGCCTGCCTGTAGTACCAAAACTGTCTCACGTCTCTGGGTTTTGGCAGAGCAGAGGGTGGGTTCTGTACCACTTTTCATGTCATCACAAGCAGGTAACTAGTTACTCAGAGCCCTTGTGTGCATAGGAACAGTCCTTGAATGCAAGTGGGTGAAATTAACTGCAGGGCTGTGCTTCCCCTTAGAGCAGGAAATCACTTGGCTGACAGTATTATACAACATTACATAGTTATTAAGTGCTTTTTCCACTAATTTTTCAGTACGGGGCAGAAAACAGTATCATAACCTATATACACTAATTTTCTCTTGTTTATGTGTGTATATATACTGTAACTTCCATTAAAATGCCATTACATTTACAAAAGGGATTCTGTAAAAATGACCTGGTGGTTTTCCAAATCTATTCTTTCAATGGCTCCATATCAAATTTGCCTACTTTAAACAAGATTTTAAATAATTGTCAATGCTGCACATCCCACCTGGAATCAAGTCCTGTTCTTTCTGTAGTGTATTTGTAATGCGGATGATTCAATTATGTAGCTGAGAATGATATTAACAATGTGCAAGAGAGTCTGCCCCCAACAAGCCTTTCTCCCTCTCCATCTCACCCTCCTGGGAGTCATCCTAGTTCAGGGTGTTAATGGAGGAAAAATCTGTATTGCTTAGTTGAGTAAGGAGGTATGTCTGGATGAGAAAGACAGTGTTGGGTGGGAAGTTGCCACAGTGTAGGCTTTCTGATCAGTGTGATATTTTAAGGCTAATGAGAATTTAGTATGCATGTTGAGTGAAAGGATTTAGGCATGTTAAATCATTGAGAAACTAGATTAATTCATGGTTGTCTTCTGTTTCCTTCTACTTTAACTCTGGAGAACTTCTGTGAGAACAACCTGCGGCCCTAAATCCCATCCCAGACTTTCGTGTGTTACTGTTGGACATTGCCCAGGGTCCATGAGAAGGCTGCTTCACCACACATTATGGCTCTATTGCTTCAGCCGCCTCCCACCCCTCCATCAATGCTGAAATCATTTGCTGGCCATTGTGCAGCTTCCCTAGAAGTAATAGGTCTGTCTGCATTCAAACATTTTGCATATACAGCTTTGTCAGCTAAGAGCATGGGAAAAGAAAAGAAACATACTGCTAATTAAAGAGACAGTTCTGGTAAATGTTCTTGTGCCAGCAAAAAGCTCAATTGAGAAGTATAACATGTCATTTGGGTAGCTGGTATAAACACTGCTATCAACAATATCTCACCAGCATACAACACATCTCCACTCAGTTTGTTGTGAAAGCTGTGTCTGCAGCTGTACCCCAGTATCTCCTAACAGTTAAAGTGGCACTGTGCATTCTGTGATCATCTGCAGAGCCTCCAGATGATGACCCAGAGCATGAAGGCTCCAGCAGAAGAGCTTCCACTGTTTCTTTGGGAAGTCTTGCCCTCTAGTTTCTTCTCCTAATTTTGCTGACTGGAGATGGTGGGAGTATCTCCATAGTCCCCCACTGTACAAGAAGGCCTCTGGTTGAACAGAGCAAACATCAGCGAGCAGTGGTGTGTCACCTGAGGCTGATGTGTGGGCATTGGATGAGCAGCAGCTCTGTAAAGCCACCAATGAGCAGGGGAAGAAGTGTAGCTGCACTCTGTCCTGTGTGCCTGGTGCCTGTGGGCTGCCCTGACCCATCCTGGTGATTTTCCTGCGAGTGCTTCTGAATGTTTACCTGGTGCAGACAGTTGAAATACGGGGTGTGCTACAGATAATCACCTTCCCACAGAGCATGCCAGGCAGGGCCAAATGGCAGGACATCAGCCTCAGTGCCCCCAGTCTTGTCAGGCTGTGGTGGCCATTCCCAGCAGTTTGCCTAAGTAGAAAAATTCCAATCAGAAATATTTCCCTTCTGTCCAGTCTAGAACATCTGGTCGTTGCTGAAGTCATTAGTGGGGTTATTTCACCGTGAGCTAAATGGCAATTAGCAGAGTGAGGCCACGCTAGGAACAGGATGCAGGACCAAAGTTTTTAAGTCCCGTAGCGATACAAACAACCTGGGACTTAAGTGGAGCAGACTGAAAGCTCCTGTTCACACGGGTTTTATGTCTTGCAGACAAAAGGGAAACGTGTCTTAACGTAAACTTCATTTTGAGGGAAATACACACATGGGTTGGCTGTTCTATGGATCACAATAAAATTAAAGGAAAAATATATTTTTGAACAATCCTTAGCAGTGCCACTGCTATCACTGCTAGTGTCTGGGAAAAAAAAGAGTAAAACCACGTTTTTCACTGTTTATCTGCTTTTGTGTGTATCTGTTTTACCCAGTTAGACTATGAAATTACTAGACTTGTCTGGTTCACTTTCCTTTATGGGTAGTGCAATGTTCTGGTTTTCATATCCCATAAAAGTAGCAATGCCACAAAATTACAAGGGAAATGCTTCAGTCCCTCAGTATAGATATAATTGAATCCATCTAAAGTGTTTTCATTGCCTGAGATGAGGAATCTTAAAAAAAATAAACAAGCCCCTCAGGTAATAACATAAAGATAATTTTTAACACCATGTTATCAGACCGTTGATGATAATTTTCAATTGCACAGTTAAATTTAAAGCTTTTCTTCAATAAAACATACAGTCATCGTCATGCGGTATAATGTCTAGAACCAGCTATACCTAACAGGACTGTAATCCTGTTGAGCTGCTGTAATGGTATGAACCACAAAAGCAAAACGCAAGTGTTTTATCAATGTTAACAAACTCTCAGCTGGAATCATGGTCTGATAGGCACTGTTTAGTTGTATGCTATTCATTATAACATATGACAAAAATTTTTGCTTCTATTAAAAATGCACAGATGAGAATATGTGTTTGTTGAAGGGGACTTGTTTAAAGACCAGAAGGCATCTGTTGCTGCAAAGTAGTCTCTTTCAGTATAATAACACTTCAGGAATATTTGCAGGGTGATGGGGACTTGGATTCAAGCTCTGGAAGAAAGTCAGTGCTTCAGGCTCAGTAGAATATTTCTGATTTTGCCTCCTCAGCTGTAATTTTCCTGTATTCTCTGCCTTTGGGGAACTCTGGCCACCTTCAGAGAAAGCGTGAGCTGGAGCATGGTACTGACAATCTTCGGGAAATAAGCCACAAGGCACTGGTCAGGGAAGTCCTTTTGTAGGAGAGTGGAGGCACTTCTAGGATGTTTTAAGAATAATTATTTTGTGAAATTTCTAAACAGGGCAAACATCACAGATTCCAAAGTTCTATGTGCTATCTGTGCAGTCGTGTTTATCGTTGTATTAGAAAAACCCCATTGTAAAAAATAAATAATTTTCCCAGCTTGAAGTGAAATTGTGACTAGAGAGCAGCATTGTTAGAGAAACATGGAGCTAAATCGTGCTGAGTAAATGTGTTTTCTGCTTTGAAACTGGCTTGGAAACCCCTAAAGTATTTCAGGGGATCTTCAGTGCTTCAGCTGCCATGAGGTTCACCCATCTGTAGTTGAAATATGCAGACTTTCCAGTATTTACAGGCATAACAGCTGCACAGGCAGAGTGGAGGGGTAAAAGAAGAAGAGGTTGAAGTGGTTTGCCCATCTCTCAGGATATCCAGGAGAGATGTTAGCTCTGTGGGTGACCAAACCCCAGGAGAGAGGTCAGCTCTGGGAATGACAGAAAAGTTCAGCAGTTTGCTCCAGGGAAACAGTAAAATGGGCTCTACAGTGAGAAGAATATGATGTTGTGGGTTTAGTTCCCTATTGCAATATCAGAAATAGGTTGATAGTATTGTGGGATGGTGCTTTCTGTAGCTCTCATAATTTAATTCCTCATTCTTGAGAACAGAAAAGGTTATGCCTGCATGGAGTTGGCTTCTCCAAGCATGCTTTGAAAAACGCTTCTTTAAATTCCACACTGCAGGGAGGAGATGCTTGGTGTGGATTTCTGTGGTATGAACTGCAAGTCTTGGTGTCAAAATCGTGTGACTGGGGACATAGATTCTGTCTCCACAGCCTGTGTGATAGATGCACCTCTACAGTTCTCCACTAAGTGTGACCACACACAAACACAAGCAGCTGCCGTTGGTGACACGGGTTGCTTCTTTGAATTGCTGACCCGGCATCAGCCTCTTCATCTGCTTTTCTTCTGACTTGGACCTGCATGGAGCTGTCTTTCAAACTTTCTGGCTTAGTGGAGGCAAAGCAAGGCATGCCGTGTCAACTGTATGTGGAGGATGAGCTCAAATTGCTTTGAAATGAACTGCCTGGAAATAGGGTTCATTTGCAAGACAGTGAGGTATTTTAAGGGCAAACTCTAGGAAATTTGCTTAAGCTGGGCAGAAATATTTTCATCAGGTTAATATTGGGTTTTCTTTGTTTTAGTAAAGCAGATTTCATCCCAGTGTCTTTTCAGACCTAGCCCCCTGCATTCCTACATTCTTTCATAAGTTTTCCTCATGTTCAAATCCAAATTGAAGGCTCTGTTTTCAGAAAAAAAAATAGAGAGAGAGAAAAAGGGGAAAAAAGGATTTAGGAGAATAATTTTCCTGTAAGGTTTATATTTTGGATTTTTCACTGTAATTTGTATTCTATAATTCCATGACATGGCAGTAGAAATATGTTTCAGGATAGTATAAATAGTGCCATAACATATAATAGTTGCAATATTTCACATTCTGTTTTTAAAAATGAAAGAGCCTGCTTTGTGCTGACTGAAGTATCAGATCCTCTTTTCCATAGCAAATGTCTCCTCTTCACCTTCTAATGAAAGCACTCGATAACTTTCCATAACAGGCACACTTACAGCTAACAGGAACAAGTGTAAAAATATAAAACCATAAATGAAATTTAAAATGAATTTTCAATTAGCAGAAGAACATTATCTCCTTTTCAAGGCAAATGCCAGATAAGCAGAACATTTTAAGAGAAATATTTTATTATGAATCTGGATTCAGTTGAGGGGGAAGAAAAGAGAACTTCAAAAGTTTTCTGCAAATACAACTTTGCTATCCTTACCAATTTTCACAAGGGAACTAAAAGCAAGAATAAAGCCAGGCCCCACTCCCTGATCCCTTCCCAAATCCTCTGGTGCTGCTCCTGTCTGCCTGCAGTTGGGTGGTGGTGGGTAATTCTTGAGAGAGCTAGAAGTAGCAGGTGAGAGGGTTAAATAAGCTTCTTAAACAATTTCCATCCTGCCACTGCCCTGTTTTAAAGTCCCTGAATTACTCACCAGCAGAACTGTTTATTTCATTATTAAAATGAGACTGCAGGGCTCTCCCTTCTCCCACCCATGCGTGATGTTCACAGAAGGAGAACTACTCCTACGTGATTACAAGGTCTGCTATTAAGTGTGAACTTCATATTTAATTGTAATTGCTAGCAAAATATAATTTAACAGCAAAGTATGCTGAATTTGTAACAAAGTACCCCTTTTATTTGAGCAGGAATATGGATGCTGCCCAAATGTATCCGCATGGTTCCAATTAAGTGGAGGAATGTTTAATGTAAAACTCAACTTGATGAAAATAACTGAAGTTTCTGACAAACCAATAAATTGGAGTCTAGAAAGCTCTGCATATACAGTACAGTCAGGGAGGGGCAACACCCATGGGGTCATCAATTTTGGTGCCGTCTTCCTGTTCGTTTATGCTAAAATAATACTATGTAGGTAATTCAATTTCTCCCTAGCTGTAAACATAGAGAGGAATGCTGGATGCAGATCTGGCTGAGGATGGAAGGGGGCCTGGGCTGAATCCTTAGCCCCTGCGCAATTTTCAGGGTGAATTTTTCAGAAACATTAAACCCAGGCTTGTTTTTCTTTTTCTTCTTTATGGGGAATAGCATATCAACAGCTGTCAAAAGGGTGCACAAAGTATTCACTCAGCAGATCCTTGTCAATGAAGATCTGAATGTAGGGTTCTGTGTAGGAGCTACCAAGGATGCTGAACGTGCTGCAGGGAGACTTAGAGCCAGCAAGGTCCGCTCCTCTCAGCCCCTACTCTTACTGGCCCATCCCATCCCCAGGTTTTGTTTAAGCTCTAGATAATGGTGGAATCAAATTATGATCCTAGATACAGCTATATCAAACTGGCTGTGCTCCACTGGCTGAGTTCAGAGCACAGGCCTCTACCTAATACAGGTTTTGGGTTGGTTTTTTTTCAGTAGAATTGCTGAAGTATGAACCTAAAACCATGGTGGTTAATCAACTGCATATGTTAAAGAGGAAAACTGTGTTGGACTGATTGTTTTAGCAACCTTGATACTGCATATAAAACATACAGCTCTTGTTGGGAATCCTGCCTTCAGGAAGAGGAGAGGTTCAGAACAATAAGAGCAGCACAAATCCCTGGAGAACTGCAGCCAAGGGATGCTGCTGGGTGGGTCCTTGCAATGAGAGCTGCTGTGCATAGTAAACGAAAATCATTGTCTGGTGAGTGATCAGAGATGCATCTTCCTCAGGAAGCAGGGAAGATAAACTAGGTGGGTGCAAAATTAAAGCAATACATTATGAAATTTCTACCTTCCTGTGGCTGCTGATGCCAGTCTGTTCCTCAGTCTTCTCCACAGCTGTGCCTGTGGACAGAAGAGGCTTGGTATTTCTGAGGTGGTTACATGCCCAAAGGGTTTCACCAGTTACTAGATCAGGGTCTGTAGAAAGGACTAGCTCTGGGGTACCCCATGTCAGCCCATTGCACCCAGACAACACGAGAGAAAAGTGTGCTGGGAAATCACATGTGCTGGTGTGGGCCTCCTTATCCTCTGAACCACTCATCTGTGACTTACCTAATCCTCTTTTTTCCAGTGAGGATTCATCTTGGACAGTCATTTTGCCTCACTCTTGCTCTACTGAAATGGCAAACTCCTCAGCCGTGTTTTCTATACCTACCAGGTTAGTGTCTGATCTCAGCCAGGCCAAGCCATGAAGTACTCCTCTGATACACATAAAAACTGACCTGATTTAACATAAATAGTGTTGTAATTCTGCTCAGAGTCTGCGTGCGCGGGCTATTTCTTTGAATTCAGTTGGCATCTTTTCTTACTCAGGTCTATTGCTAGAGGCTCTTATGCAAGGGCTGTTTGTTTCTCCAGCTGATTCCCCTCTCCTCCCCACCTCCACAAACAGCTTTGTATGACAAAAGAAAAGCTACCTAATTAATTTACCCTTTCCTCCCTACTTAGGTGAGATCTGTTTACACTTGAAATGAGGCAGGCCACGTTTCTCTTCCCCTCCCAAGGCCAATGTAAGAACAGACTTTAAAACAAGACTTTGTAAGTACCCATGTTTTCTAGAAATATTTAGCTGCTTAGTCCTGTGACCAAAGCAAATTGTCCTCTTGAGCAGAACATGATGGGCTTTTATTTCCCATTATGGGAAATACAATCCGTGCGATCCTGAGAACATCGTTTGGTAGCTGACGTTTGAGGGTCAGTTCAAAGTTATTGTTAGCTGTCTCCTGCTCTTCCCTTCCATTTTCTGGCTGGTCTGTTGATGCAAGTCTGCTACAATCAGCATTCAAGTGCCCTTTTTAAGGGTAGAAATCTTATTTTTGCCAGTTTTTCTTGTGACTTTATAAATTCAGGTTACTCTCTCTCAGGTCATTTTGAAATACAGTGACAGAAATACGGGCTAAATAATCAGCAGTGACTCAGAGGATCTAATACGTATTTAAAACTATCAGGATATATTGTTCTATTTTCCCAGAAGCTTAATAATGAATAACCATAAACCTGGCATGCTTATATTAATCTCTGTAGGATATTACAGTTTGCGCTCAAGACCTGAAGTATTTTCTCAGTGACAGCACCAGTTGGCTTGTACCTTTTCCATTTCTTCTATGCTAGACAGGTCAGTACATAAACCATGTGCTATTTTCTTATTCCACAGAGACGACAGCTAGTAGATAACGCAGAGAGAGAATAGACCACATTTGTATTTTCTACCCTTGAAATACTATCAAGAAGTCCTGCTTACATATGATATTTGCACACTTTGGAATATGCGTTTTGTTGATATGCCAGAACTTTAAATTGGTCGTTACAGAATAATTTAACATATTTGTATGCCAGGTTTATCTCAGAGCATAAACTTATTCATTGGGCAAAAAGTAGCTTGATAACCAGAATCAAGTTAAAACTTCGGCATTTAGGTGTAGGCACGTCAGTAAAGCTGGTGGAGGGGAATGGTTCATTTTGGGACTTGTTTTTAACTCCCTGTGGGTGTCCTCCATTGTGCATACCTGATTCAGCAGAGCTGGATCCTGCTGGATTCTGCTGGCTGAAGGAGTTAGTTGTCTATTGGTGGTGGGAAGATGCAAGAGCAAAGGTTACTCCCAGATCATGTCATTCTTTCCCTGCAACAGTCCCAAATTTAGGGACTCGGGACTTTTTGCTCTGCCAAAGTTGACAGCGTCATTAGCATCTTTTCCACCCAGTGAAGTAACATTGAGCTGGAAGTAAGTGCATTAGGAGCGTTTTCTTGCTTTAGAGGAGATTCATAGCAGCTGCAGCTGCCTCACTTCTACAGTGGCAGCCATGAGACTTGTTCTGCAGCTAAGCACGTCTTTTAACATCCTCTTTACTTCCTGATATAGAAGATTAAACACTTCTTTTGTGCTTTTCTAGAGGCTTTACCTACCACTTCCATGGCTGTGCAGACACAAAAACAAATCCGTCTTGTCTGTGTGGCCACTCCCCAGCACAGCAGCTCTGGTCCTGAAGGTATGTGTGGTATTCGTGGTCCTGGCACAGCTCCAGCAGTGCTGAGGACGGATGTTAGCTGAAGTGAATCTAGTGCTTCAAATGTCAGTAGGTTTTGTGCTCTTTTAAGTGATGGACTAATACTTTTTGGCTGGCAGCTGAGATAATGTAAGTTTCCCCATGCTCTTTTTGCCAAGCTTGCTCAGCCTTCTGCTGTAGAGGCTTTAAACCAGACTAGATGAAGAACTGAAGAATATCCTGTAGGGAATAATCTTGCCCTGGGATCATGGCAAACAAAACAATCTAATAAAGCTTCCTCATCTTTAGTTTTTATCATTCTGTTTCCTCCAAAGCAGGTAACTGCCAGCCAGGTGGGGAATTTGCGATGTGTAGACACATCAGACCTGTGGTCTTGGTTTGCCAGAAGTGAAAATCTAGAGCAAGGATAAACCCACAAAGGACACTTTAACGTTGTCATTTATGTGGCCCTTGGCAAAAAAATGTTCTGCTGGGCATTTCCATCAGTGAAACAAGCAGGCAGCTTTTTGTTATCATCAGGATTTCCAAATGTCTGGAATATTGGAGAAGGAGAAACCATATCTTTCTAGAGCTTATTTTTATGGAATGGTTTATGAAAAGAGGTCCTTAGGAAATAGCAAGTCACCAGAATGCTTATTAAAATGACCCTAAGGTCAGATTCTGCCACTGTTAATCACAATAGTTGTACCTTATTCTGTGAGCTTTCCCACTGGATTCAGTGGGATTACTTAAGGAATTTGGGTACTACCTGATGGGACCAAAGTGGCAGAGAGGCTGGCTCATAGTAAGGGTAGCAGCTGTAATGCAATGTCTTTGTTTTTACCTTCTGTTTTAGGTAGGTAAAATACTGCATAAGCAAGTTGTTTTCCTTTGAAGATTGCTTCTTCACAAGGATGACATTTTATGTATCAATTGTTAATATATTCTGTAATTTTAATCAACATTTTAATATATTTGTTGTAATGTGAAGTAAGCTTTGCTGAGAATGTGCTTCTAGATCAGAAGCTCCCTGGTTTCTGATCTTTAAAAATTACTGCACTAGGAGAAAGAAAATAATTTTATTCTGAACTCTCCTTGAAATTCAGCAGGTTTCACAAAAGATATTTTCCAGGGTTTGTTTGTATTTCTTTTTTATTTTACTTTAAGCCACTTGTGCCAAGTAGCCTGATTTAGAAGAGCTGGGCAATACTTCACGCTGTTTCTGAAATTATAAATAGCAGACAATGATTTGATTCAGTATTCTGAGAGCTGTGTGAAACAAAATGGGACTGCTCTACAATTCTGAATATAAATGGGAGACTCACCTATGAAGAACTATTTGTGCTTCTGCAAAACGAAGTGATGAGAACTCATTTACACACTTTTATCCACTGAGAGAAAGGGATGAAAGGATTGACTTTTTCTTCTTGCTGGAGAAGAAAACAAGTGTGGCTTAGGTTTCACTCCATTAAACAGGTTCCTGTCAAGCAGAGACACAAACTACTTCTTTGGGTGTTTGTGAGAACATTCTTAACTTTGGGCGTTAGTTCTGGTTGTTGAACTTGAACTCAAGGGCACTGCAAGAAGGTATTTCCCTCACAGAAGTTTTCGTTTCTCAAAATAATAGTGTTCTTTGGCTTTTTAAAAGCCAGCAAATTTAAAAACACTGAAATGCAATGTCATTCTATAATAGATACACAGGTTGCAGTGCACGAGTCTAGCCCTTTCAGAGGATTGCACAGGATGGCAGCAGATTTAGGCTCTGTGCTAGTCCCATGCTCATGAACAAGCTCAACACTCTAGTGTCCAGGAGTGAAATTGTTCACAACAAACATCCACACTGGATTTTTTTTTAAAGACCTTAGAATGATTATCTGAAGGGCTTACAGTGGTTTGACTGTAATTAAAAATGCACTATGCAAATTTAACCCAGAAGATTCAAATGTCAATATTAAAATTGTAAAATATAGTGTTTAATACTGGTTTTCTGTGTCCTGATAACCGGACTGCAGTTACTGAGAGGATTCCTTGGACAATACTGTGTCGGAAATAATCGTGATTGTAGAAAAAGAGTATTAGAATTTAAAGTATATTTAAGTTTGAATGATGTCATATGAAAAGGCAGGATTCTTTTGCTTCTTTCCTTGACCCAAAATGTGCCTTATAAGTGTGACTGTAACTATTAGTGAATCTTGCAAGTTTCATGGATGTAAGGGTGAAAAATCAGGTGGAGTGTTTAGCTAACCAAGAATAATTACTTCTTATTTGTTATTTTTCCAAGTGTAAAATGTTTTCCTCAAATAGAAGGACAGCCAAAGAAATCTCTTGTTATTTTTGAACATAGGTTAGTCCATGTGAACTATTAAAAGACAACTTTTATGCTTAAAATATTTCTGGACTATTTGGACAGACAATATTTCTGAAGAATTAGTGCATTTAAAGGAGAGTGAGATTCATGTCATATACCTAAAAGGAAAAAAGGAGATAGCTGTTTATGTTTATCAGCTCCAGAGAAGGAAAAAAATCTGCAGAATCTGTTCTGGGTTTTTGACAGTACAAGATTGTTCTTTATTTTGTATCTATAAACAGCTTTGTCCAATGCAGTACTTAGCAGCCCAAAAGCAATATGACTTCCCTAGAAGATTTTTTTCCCCACTAATACTTCAGCCTCTGAGAAGTATTTTTTCCTCCAATTTTAGCTTGAATGTTCTCCTTTCTTACCCACTGATACAGTGTTGTGTATTTTTATGTGTAATTTCTCTCTGTTAGAGATAACAGATCTTTTCAATATCTGCAAGTTACACCTGCCTCTGAAATATCCAGTACCTGAGTTGTGCTCATTTTACTCTTTATTTTCCTCACCTTTGGTAGCAGTACCACACCTGCAGACTTTACCTTCCAATCTTATGACAGCACCCGGAGCGTGTGGTCACAGGTCATGGTCCCGCAGCGCTAAGCACGATGCCAACACAAAGCAGAGCCCTGTAGCTGCTGTGGAGAAGTTTTCAGACTTGAGCATAAAATGGGGAGACAGACACCAAAGTGGGGAATATCAGAAGAGCTGGGGAAATGCTGGCCAGCCCTCAGCGCTTAAAAACTTGGGGCCTAGGAAAGGCCCCTCCTTGGTCAGAGCTTGAGCAGTGGTTTACTCTCAGCTGTCTGGGGGTGTTCTTCCCTTCAATCATGTCATCTGAAGGGGGCTTCTGAAAAAGGGTGCTAAGAAAGATTACTTTAAACCAGCAGCAAAAAACTTCTCTTGGCATAGGGGTTTAAGCCTCAAGACATTTCCCAGGATGGAGAAATCCCTTGGCTTCCATGTGTGTGTACGTGTATTTAGTCTCTTTTTCCTCAGGCAGACAGTCCCCGAGTTTCTCATTTCATAGTTTGCATTGGCTGGAGGCAAAGAGGAGTTTATTGTATTTAAATTTATTTATGTTATACTTGTGACTATTATATTTCTTATTATTTTAGAATGTCATAAACATTTCAAGTGCTGAGTGCTGAATCACTGCAAATCACAATACATCCCACTGTTCAGAAAGTAAATCATTGGGGTCTGTCCCCTCAGCCAAAAAGGCAACAGACCAGAGGAGCCTCCTTCAGGGGGAGTGGAGGAAACCTGTGAGCCCCCCAGGGCTGGGGTACACAGGCAACCCACTTCAGGATGGATCTGTGTGCTCTAGAAATGCGGTGAAGTGAGTGGCTGGTAAGTATTTAAAGGAAGTATCAGGACAGTATCTGGACTGCAACCTTTATGGGAGAGGCAACCAGTCTTTGTTGCAAACTGGTACAGCACCTAGCAGGGGACTCCATTGCCTCTGTGAGGTTCCATCCCTCAGCAATAAGTAGGTGATGGAGACCCCCACCTTGGCTCACCATGCTGATGGGAAGTGGTCACCTTTGGAGAGCACTTGGGACTCCCTCCTTTTGTGTCCCATCTGCTTTGTGCCTCCTGCTTTGGTGGCCATTTTTATTCAACCTGTTATACTGCACCCCATATTCACCCCTTTTGCTAGCAAATCAGGCTGAGGGCTCATAAAATAGCCATATTATATCACTGAAACCTTTTTTTTTTTTACATGGGAAAGGAAGAAAACTTTTACATTTAGAAAGCTTTGGGATTCCAGATAGATAGTAATTTTCCTTTAACCTTTCTTACTTGAGTAGCATTAGCTGCTGGCAGGTGTAATGCTAATTTATCCTCACTAACCAGGGGGATGGTACTTCTGAAGAGGAATTCAATGCCCTAATTCATTGACATCAAATCGGCTTCAGTGGGGGTTTGGGTGAGTCTGTATTTCAAGGAGGATGTATGAAGTTTGATGTGCGCATCATCCGTCTATCACTGAAACCTTGCTCTGCTTGTGTTTTCTTCTACCCATTCTTCTAGAAGAATGAAGACAAGGGTGATGTTATGCTTAAGTGGAATCCCAATTGTAGATAGTTTCTGTTTGTCTTTCTCTCACCTGATGTTTGATATTAAACTTATTATATGATATTTTTTCAGGATATTTTCAGTGTTAGAAAGTGCCGCACTATCGTGATTATAATTGTAATTAACTAGAAGCAGAAAAGATTATGAAGCTGTTTTCCTGTCTGGCAACTGGCTGCTTAAGCTGCAATTCAGGAAAGCATTTCTACAAGACAGCAAACTTCCTGCGTGCTTAACATCAGACCCAGGTCTGCAGCACCTGAAGGCACATTGCAAACAGAGCGGAACTGAAGCATGTGCAGAGGTGTTTTCTCAAAATGGAGGCTTCAGGCATCAATGTCAGAAGGGGATTTTGCAAGAAATCAGGGTGGTGCTGGTGTAGGATTGTGCCCAAGGATATGTATTTGGTGAAGGGCAGTTGCCCTGTTTTCCTGAGATTTTCACTACACAGTCCAGTAGATCCCAGTCGTGCAGCCATGTCGTGAGAAACTCCTCTAGCAATAAAGGAAGAAAAACAAATTTTTTCTTACCAGTCAGCTGGAATACGTTTGGCATAAAGTCACACAGTTGTTCAGATAATTGGGCAGTCAAGCCAGAGATGCAGTCTGTAATACGTTATTTTCCAACAAATGTTTCCACTTTTTTTTCAGTCGAGTTGCCATTGAGAAGATTTTGATTAGTTATTAATCAAACTTATTTACAAAATTCTATGCCTGTAGTTAATTTATGAGTAGTTCTTGGCACACTTCAAACAGCTGTAATGGCTGCACAGTGTATATGGGGTATTTCTGTTTCCTGACTGGACGAGGGGAATGAGATTTCCACTGCAAATATTTTTCGTAGGACTTCAAAATTTGCTTTTCCCGAGTATTTAAAAATATTTTTAATACTGTTTCCATGAGCATTCCTGTTTTTGTGAACACAAAGTCAACACAGTTGAAACGAAGAGTTTAAAATTTTAAAGGGAAAATAAAGCGTTTCTTTTTACTGCAATCATCCAGCTTGACCCGAAAGTCACTTTAATCCTAGTTCTAAGGTTTCACAGGGAAGTACACAGCCACAGGCACGTTCACACATTACTTGTGTTCATGGAAGCATTAATTGAATTTCCAAAGTCCTGTCTCAGCACATGCTACATGCAGTGGGAAGGATTCTTTAGAAGTCTCTCTAACTGTTGGGTCCCAGGTCCTTGTGGCAGATGGCTTCGTACAGGAGGAGGAGGAAGGGAGTACCTAGGGTTCAGGTGGATAACCAGTTATGGGAATGACAGCATAGTGCAGGAGATGTTTCATCAGATGAAGGGTAACAAAGCAGTGTTGAAACTGCAAGTTTGCACATTGTGGGGAAAAGAGTCAGGTAGTGGTGTTAGAAGCATTTTTACTGTGAATTCCTGAGAGAGGAACCTCTTCTCCTGTACTATAAACAATGCTACCAGAAAAGAGACCCCCCTGAGCATTTCTGAGTGACATACAAACAGAATCAACGACTTCACCTTTGGCACACAGGTCTCACAGAAGCACGAAGGAGAGCACTGCCCTACAGCCCTTTCATTAAAGGTGGCTTTTCGAGAATGCCTCCGCTGCGGATATCCCTACCCGGCTAAGCTGGGGCTGCCCCTGCGGCAGGGTGGGATGGATATGCCACACAGAGATGGGATTAGGTCTCCTCTCTGTCATGTTCCTGTCAGTCACCATGCATCCCGCCATGGAGGGAAACCTGGCACCGCAGGATTTCATCAAACTAAACCAGACTCTCCTCTTGCTGCTGGCTAGCAGTGGTCAAGACTGCCTTTCTTTCTGACGGCTTTATTTGGGTCTTGGCATCTGTCCGACTCTGTAAGCACCAGGCAAGACCAAGAAGGATCTAAAACTCAGGCCCAGTTTGGCGAGGTTTCTAGGGATTTTACAATTGAATTTTTTCTTGTGCAACATTTCCAAGAAATACTTTACAATATATATATTTTTTAGCATAGCTGTCTGTCAATTTTCATGGCAAAAAAGTATTTGGAAACTGGAGAATAGTAATTGTAGAGTTGTTTTTAAAGGAATCACCCTACACCATTCTAGGCCAAAACCTTTTATTAAAGTTTTATGAAAATCCTCCCTGTTTTTTACATTCCAGTTGAGTCTATTAGCTTTGCAGGTTTTGATGATCTAGCAGGTATAAGCACTTCTCACATTAAATGCAGTGTTGACAAAGGAAATTCACTAGCAAAGGTTTCATTAACTGGGGATTATACTGAAACCTTTTCCCAGAATTGCCAATAAATGGAGCCCTAATCCAAAATTTGGCTTTAAATTCAAGTGCAACTAATATAATTTTGTGTTTGGTTTAAAATTACCTGTGGTTATTTTCCCTTTTTTTTTTTTTTTTTTGCAATATGCAGTATTATGTCATCTGGACTCTCAAACAGCATTGTTTCTATTATGAAAAAGCAAACTTAAATCCCGTGTATGAAAGAAACTTCAGTTCAACTTTTGCTTTCAGCGAGTTCTGTGGAAAAAAGATCATGGCCCTGAAAAGATTGAGATTTAACTAGTTCCCTCAAACGATGCCATAGGTAATTGGCACACACTGCTGAGCTGGGGCTTGGTCTTGGGGTGAAGGTCCTCAGGTGACACCTCTACAGTGTGTCAGCACTGCTTAGACCTAGGGACATGCCCTACCTGTGTTGGTCAGAGGTTATGGTAAGAAGATGAAGGGATGAACTTGAGGGTGCTGTGGGGGTTTGCAGTGCCCCCAGTGCCTGGACACGCTGGCCAGGGGAAATCTGGCACCACTGCAGGCAACGGCAGTTTTTACTGTTAGCGTAAGCTGCTTCGCGGTCTTGCCAACCTTGGTATAAAATAATGTAATACCCTCCTCTGGGTCTCTCTCCTGGCACCAATGTTATCTGACAACATCATGGGGTTTGCTTTCTCCAGGCAGGCAGAGAGGCTACAGCAGCTGCTGGCTCCCTCAACCGAGAATGCTTGCAAATTCAGACTCTCTGGGTGAGTGCAGGAGTTGTATGTTGCCTTTCTAAGTTTCTTTGTGCACTACATTGGCCTTTTTCACTCTGTTTCTTGCAAGAAACAGTTGCAGTGACAGATTGGGGGCTGCAATTAGGTCTGCTGCTGTGCTGCAGACCCTGATGCCCAAGGAGGAGATCCCCAGCCTGGGAAGGTAATGAGAGCCTGATCCAAATCTCAACTCAGTGGGAATCTCTCCAAGGATCTAATAGGTTTAGGGTTTACAGCACAGTCTGTTAAGACAAAGTTTTTGAAACTACCTGAGGGAGCTGAGCGTAGCTTTCTATTAAAAGTAATAGGAATTGGATATTTAAATTCCTTAGACATCTTTGAAAGCCTTACCTCTAAGTAGTGTATAAAGATCTAATGTAACTTCCATTGCACCTAATTTACAGTTTATAGTTAAGATGATGTAAACTCTGGGGTTTGTTTCAAAATGCAGTTCATTTATTTACAACCCCCAAAGCTAAGCCACTGTTTAGTGCTCTATGAGAAGAAACCAAATACTCTGTAGCAGCAGGCACCGTGGTCACAATTTGTGTTTAGGCTTTTCATCTGAGTCAAGAAGATCATGAGGAGAACTGAGACAGCATCGTAAATCTGAAGTCTCTGGTTATCTTTCTGAAAAGAAGCTTGAACTCATATCACCCCCAGCTTCTTTAATGGTTTTATATAAACAATGAAGTGCCTCAGGAAAATCACAAACGGCTCTTCTGTCAACAGATAGTTTCATTTTCTCTCCCAGATTAGGGTGGTCTGAAGCTATCAACAGCTGATCTGACAGAGTAAATCTGAAACAAATTGCTATTGCTATAATCCTTCCTTGGCATGAGGTGCTGCAAAGGAGAGAAACCAAGTACTGCTGCATAACTGAGTTGGCTTGGCTGGTTGTTCACTGGTGTGCATTGAAGAGCCTTACGTTCCCTGCAATGTCTCCCTGCCTGCCTGCCTGCCTGCCTCCCTGCCTATCTATTTATCTATCTATCTATCTAAATTTGCTTTGTATATATTTCTCTCCCCCTAGAATAATGTAAAAGAAGCCATCTCCCAGCACCTCCTGATGTTAAGGTTGATCCACAGGTGACAAATGAAGTTCTGAATTTCATCATCTGAAGATTTTTTTGAGGTTTCAGTAATGTAAACTTTTTGTTTGTTGGTATTTTTCGTGAGATGACTATTTGGGTTGAGATTAAGACTACTGGAAAAAGTTGTTAGTCTTGAGAGCAGCTTAGTAGCACAGTAAAGGTGATGCCCAGATGCTTAAGTCCTGGAAAGTCTTCATTGGAGATGACCATCCAGGCAGAGCTAGCTTCCCTGGCACTGGCAGAACCACTCTGATAAGCGAGAAGATAAGCTACATTACTCCCAGAGACTTTACTGGGGAGTTGTGGTTCAGATGCTGTATCTGGTTTTATTGCCATTTCAGGGACTGGATGTTGAAGACTGATTGGCTCCATCCCAGGAGATCTCTAAACACCACTGGGTTTTATTTTGCTGAGCACATCTTGAGGAAAGTGGATGCTGCAGGGATGAGCCCCATTTCTCTCAGTTGGAAGAAAGCATCACTTTGTTCCAAATTTCAGCTACTGAGTGTAGTGCCACCAAGGTAGGTCCTGGTACCCCAGACCAGCACCATGTTCTGCCTGGAGGCAATAGAGGGAGTGGTGGGAGAGGTGGGGGGTTTCTGCTCTTCTCACACAAATACATTGCAGAGGGTGGCACCCCTGAAGGTGTTTGCCTCCTCGCCTTGTACCTGCCCTCTCCTCTTTCTCCTTTGGTTACTGTGTGCATGCTCATGGCTGCCAAGCTAGTTGGAAAATTTTAGGACTTTTTTCCCTGTGTTGGAGGTAAAGCACCACCAGTGGAGGAGAGGGTTCCCCTCTTGCATCTCAGTGTAGTATCAAAAGGAGCTGTGTGAATTAAAATGATTTTTCTTTCCTAGCAAAACAAAAGACCTGAAAGATTTTAAAGCCTAATTGCATCAAAGGAAGGAAATTAAAATATCCTTACAGGAATTCAGGTTGCTGAAAAACTCAGGTCCAGCCCAGACACAAGTATGTTTTATATTAAAAATTAAACAACCAGCCAGTACGGTATTTCCTGAAGTTTCATCCATCATGCTACTGGTTGCTGCAGGGAGGGAAACATAACCTTCCCTTGCTATGTCTTGGGGAAAGTAAATAATACTGTTAAGAAGCTTGTCATATCACAAGTGCCTAATTAGGGAGGCTTGGGGAGCTGGAAAGTTTGCAGACTTCATTAAACACACTCCAGTGCCCCGAGGAAGAAAAATGTTGAGGGGTATCTGCAGTTTATATAGGTGCAGACTGACCTGTGTCCTTGTACCACCAGGTTGTAGAATGGTTTCTCCAGAGGAGCAGAGAAAGTATCACACAGCTGCATGGACTGAGTGTGGTTTAAATGGCTGCAGCATGGCACCCCATTTGCTGTCCTGCTTGCAGAAGACTGCAGAAAAGCAGGAGAAGGGTTTGGCAGCAGCCCTATGCATTTTGTAGACAACTGTAGACGTACTGTATCTGGGAAACTGGAGTGTTGGTGAGTGGTGAGTGCAGCCTCACTGTGCGATAGCTGGGGTTGGAGCTCCACCAGGAAAGAACACAGTGAAACATGGTCTTTCTGAAGGGACTTGTCATTTCAAGGGCTTGGTCCTCTTTGCCATGTGTGGAGAACATGTCTGTCTCTGACAGGCTGAGAGTATGAGCTTCTGCCAGCCATTGTGACAGCAAAGGGGAGGAGACATCCTTGCACTCTGTTGATGTAGGATTGCACGTAAAGCTGAATTTCCTTCCACCTTGACAAGTTCTCCAAATGCCATGCCCCAACAACATTCTGATGGGGAATCTCTTTGATTTTTAATTCCTTCCAAAGGTAGCTGTTGTGGTTTTGAAGCAGTAATTAGGGAACCTAATGTGGTGGTGATACACAGGAGACCTGATCCTCAGTCATGTCACACATTATAGGTCTCCCCTCTGACAAATGTTTGTCCCAATTGCTGATCTTGAAGATAGAGCTTTGCTGGTCCCTTCTTCAATGGGCAGTTGATTATTTCATCAATTAGAAGTCTAACAGCTTGAGGAGGACGGGCGAGGAGGACCCCAACTCTGGATATTTTAGAACCTGGGAGAAACAGAGCTGGAACAGATTTCCCATAGCACAGGTGAGTGGGGTTTTGACACATAAGGGCTAAGAGGTGAGGCAGCATCTGTGCCAGGTTCTCTGTGCAGTGCAGAGACCAATCTGAGGCATGCTCTGTGACCATCTTGTTGGTCAGATCCTGCAGGGTGGTCTCAGCAGTGATCCTGATGTCCAGAGCAGATCATGCAAGTACCTAAGAAATCTTACTGGAGGCGGGAGGTAGAGCCACCTCAAGCCCTTAGTATTAAAACAACTTGGATTTATTGGTAGAGCAAGTAGAAGTCCTCTTTTTTCCTCCTTCTCACTAGAAGTGTAAAGTTATTTTCCAATCATCAAAGCATTATTTGAAAATATTTATTTATTTTCTGGCAAAAAGTTGGAATGCCTTTTAGTGGAATAAATGGAGTCTAAGAAGACTGTACATTGCTATTTATTTAAAAATCAAGTTTTCTATTAAGAAAAGAAGAAAAAAGTCCTATCTACATATTTGACACATTTGCATGACTGAAAAGTGCAAGTCATGGGGAAAATTAATATTAAGGCCTTGTATAAACATCTCATTAAAAGTAGAGCAAAAAAAATAAACAGATAATCCTCACAAATTGCTTTTCATGCCATAAGCTATAACTTCTATAACTTTGTAACAACTGTGTTTACTACTAATGAACCATCAAAAACGTTAGGGCTGTATGAAAGGACTGCATCAAGTCGTGACTTTATGGGATAAACCCCGAAAAATCTTCCATCAATCAAGTGCACGTCAGGATTAGGCACATAGAGAGGCTTAATTAGGCATTAGGGAGGCCCTTAATAGTTCTCCTGTGAAGAACACCTGCTGAGGATCTAGTCGGACATCTCTTTTAAATGTATTTATACCCAGCCTCTGGGCTGCGGGAGCCGACATGCGGTGCCTGCCCTGCTGATCAGCCGGTGCTTGCAGTTGTTTACAAGCGAAGCAGCAGGAGGGCAGGGGCACCAAGTAAATAACATACTGTCAGGCTGTTTCCTTGTCCAGTTATGGTTTCTCATTAGCTCCTTCCTGAACCACGATTAAGGAAGGTTAAAGGCCTGAAGACAAAACAATTCATTCTTTTGCATATATTTATTTTCTTTTTAAACTTGCAAATTCTGCTATTGTTATGAAAGGTTTATTTGTTGTCATTTTCATAGTGCATTCATTCCCTGTTGCTTAATATACCTGTTACCTTTCACTGTCACTTGCAAAACATAGGTGCTATTTCCTCTTGTTTACATGACTTTTGTATCAGAGTAACAATTTTAACTCGGGCAACATTAAACCAGTTGGCAAGGTCTTCATGTGATGCCCTTGCCCTAAGTGATTTTATTTATTTTTTTTTTCAAACATCTCTACCTTCTTCCTTTACATCACTGATGTGGTGAACAAGGACATGCTCCATGGTGTGGTGATTTGACCCTGGCTGGAGGCCAGGTGCCCACAAAAGCTGCTTTATCATTCCCCTCCTGAACTGGACAGGGAAGAAAAGATGTAAAAAACCCCACAGAGTAATGAGAAATAAAACCAAATCTTAAAACACCTTCCCCCCACCCAATTAAGGCTTCTGCATTTAGCTGGCTGTCTGCACATGGACTAGGTCTTGGAATCACAGTCTGGTCTCAGTTCAGTCTATAGAGTCTAAAAAGAGAGTTGACAAGTCACTGAATTCATCTATCTATACTCAGGTGTCATTTAACTATACCATTTAAGGTGCTCTGGAGTGTCCTGGCTGACCTCCTAGCTGCCAGTGCAAAAAATCATGGATTTCCTCTGGGACATGTGTCATCTTTACCTCTGCTATGGGGGGTGTGTTTCAGATACCCTAGAGCATGTCAAATAGCATTGGACAACTAACACAATCAGCCATGCTTCGAGTGCCTAGTTTGGATTGAGGTGAATCGCCTTTCGGGTACTGTTGATGTCATCGAGTAGATCTCCCCTAGCTACCATGCCAGTTTCAACACCTGTGTGCACATACCCAAGTTAAGTGTCTTAATGTAAGGTTGAATCTCACCCCGCAATGACAGGTCGATTTGAGGCAGCAATGTTGACAAGTGCTAGGTCAGAGAACGTGAGCATTTTAGCCACCATCCACAAAGGGATTTCAAAAGAGAGTACAGATGCAGCCAAACAGTCCAACCAGGGATCAGTTGTGTTCAGGAGCGAAACTGCCCAGATTTTGATTCAGAGCTAGGTGTCGTTTTGACTATAACAAGAGCATTCAGAAGTTTGGCCATTAGTTAGACAAACTATTGCTTTATATTAATTTTATTTTATTAAAGTACTAGAAAGAACTACATTTGCAGCTGAAAAACATGACCTGAAACTGGGCTATTCCAGTTAACACCTATTTCACAGAAATGCCACCCACCAAGAGTTTTTCTGAACAAGATCAAGAATCAATTTATCAGTGCTCACATTAACTATAATGGCAGGTCCTTAGCAACTTTACTCTCTTTCAGTGGTTGCCTAACTTTGATCGTGTACTGAATGCCCTGAAAAACTCAGCTGTGGCTCAACCATCTGGCATTATATTATACGTTTTAAAAGGTGTATTTAAGACCTTCTGTGGCTGGAATAACACTTCTGTGGAGCTAGTGCTCTGATCTGTGTTCCAAATCCATCACATTATTTTCTTATGAGGCCAGAGCTACCATCACTAATTAGGCCTTTTATTTTGTTTTACTAGATTATCTGGTTTTTAACTTTAAGATCTCCTTGGCCAACCAAGAGAACTTGGATGAAGTTATCTGAGTAAATCCATGCCAACTCTCAAAACAAAACTAGCAGGGTGGACTTAAGATTGCTGCTTTTCCAAAGTGTCAAAAGCAAAGTTTTCCTTCTTTCCCAAGTTCCATGAACACCAGCTTGAATGATTCAAACTGGACCTCATCATATCTGGCTTTCGCTACTTCAGCAGTTTTTTGTCTTTCTGTCAGTGCTTGGTTACATAACATTTCCAGACTGTCATTTTGTTCTGATGTGATATGACAGGGAGCACTAGGAGAACCCCATGTTCAATTTCCTTCTCTTGGGTTAAAAGGTAGGTATTAATCTGAATCGGTGCCTTTGCATTCTCATCTCTCTCACACTTCTGAGAAATACTTACGTTACTCAGTGTACTCTCTAAAATAGGCAAGTGAAGATACAAATGTAAATGTGATGAGAACCAGTTAGGAAAGCATGTAAAGCAGAAAGATGACTGTGAAAACAAGATGCTGTATCTAATGGGTTAGAAGATTTTTTTTCTTCTATTCTGGATGTTATTAACAACAGCAAGTTTGGGAGTGGCATTTCCACCACCTTGTCCAGACTTCCAAAAGCAATGAAGAGATTCTTTAAGCATAGGCTGCTTATCACACAGCTTCATTTCTGTCTGCCATCGGAGGGAATTGGTGAACTCTCACCCCTAGCCTCCCCACCCTGGGACTTAGAATTTCTTCACAAAAATTTCCTTTTAGACCTTCACACCAGAGTGTAAAAGAGTTTCTTTCTCAAATAAATAGAAAACAACCATTAGCCATTTGTATATCACATCTTTGTGTTTGCTGATATTTTGACCACTGGAGATGCCTGCCGAGTGTCACTTCCATCCTTCCAAGAGAGAACTGGATGTGACTTTACATCCCCTATACACCCAGTGGGGGAAATGGGGCAACCCCTGAGTTTGCCTACGGTGCTGTCCTGAATCATTTTCTTTGTGCAGCTCTTCTGGATGCAAGAGAGAAGGTACAGATGGCTCTGTTGTCTGAGTGTCTTGGATTTTGTGATCGCCTTTTTGCCAGTCTTTATTCTGGTTTGATATCCCCCGCTGATGCTGAGCACTGATTGGAGCCTAAGTGTGCTTTGAAATGACAGTTTCTATACTAGTTTAAAATCCCAGGCATGGGCTAGCCCCATCAACACTTTTCTTTTGTGATTTTGAACAAATACAGCAATAGCAGCTTTGCTTTGTACTATGCTTCATGCTCTTCAAGTGCCTGAACTGTGCTGGAGGTCATCTAATAAAATAGCCAGGAGAAGGCAGAATTGAGGTCTCATCCTGCACAGATTGAAACAGTGATGTTGCTGATGCAGGAGATTATAAGCTTTCTAAGTGGTCCATAGAAAATTGCTTTTGTATATGGTTATATACATCCACCAGGAACTCTGTGATCCAAAACGAACTACATCTAATGAGTGTAGGTACCCCCAGTCCTGTTGGAGCTGGTTGACTCATTCCTTCAGATTTTGGGGGGATTAAAGGTTTTTGGACCTGGTTTCTGCAATCTGAACCTCGGTCTTTACCTTTTCCTCAGACTCCACTTTGTGAGTTTACAGACTGTGCATGGCAGAGAAATACGAGTAGTCGCTCTGAAAGGTTTTTTCCCATGCACGGTGCAGCTGAACAGTATCACCACCCATAGCTCAACCACCACATCACCAAGAGAATGGTATAGTTTATTTTCAGCAGTGCTTCGGTCTACATATTGTGTCTGACCTTTGAGGTATTATTTGAGATCTCCCACTTGTTACTACTGAAGCAAACAGGAGAATGGGCAGGTCTGTGAATACCACTAGCTATATGCTGAGATTAAAAATACTACTCTGGCAATACACAAAACGCATTTTTTTTTCCTTCAGATGTGTAATATTGGTTTTGTTTTGCTTCAAACAGTGTGGATTATTATGCAACACCATTAGAGAGCAAATTCACTTTTCTGTACAGAATAGGGTACCTCCTAGTAAATAATGCATTTGACATTTCAGCTCAGCATTAAAAGAATCATCCTCTTAGATAAAAACCTGTGTTTGATCAAACTTGTGAATATCCTTAGAAAAAAAAGAAAAAAGTTGCTTTTCAGAATTACATTTGCTTCAGCATCCAAATTTACCCTAGGGAAAGATTATTGTTCTTCAAAAAAAACCCCAAAACCAACCAAAAACTGAAGAAAGCAAGCAGACCTCTGCAAAATACCTCTGCATTATGCAAAAACCTCCAAAAGAAAGACAGACAGAGGTCAGGGTGGTGCACTTGCCAGTAAGAAGGCTGAAAAACCCCAAACAAACCCACAATTATAGCACAGATTTCAGCAACAAAGATCTCTTGTATGAAGTATGGGAAAGATTTCTTTTCCATATAAACCTGTCCACATCTGAAGCAGCTGTATTGATTTCAGTAGTTGCCAGAGATCTGTATTGGTTCTTTGTCCCATGGGAGGGACGGGTATTGGACACATTATTGGTACAGGTCAATGCAAAAGGTTATAAAACTCACAAATAGCAAATGGCCAAATGCAGTCCCATTGACTGCAAGAAAATTTACACTGCGAGTAAGGTTTGCATGCATGTGTCTACTGACAGTAAAGCCTAGCTTTTAACCCATGAAATAAATTTGTTTCTTGCCTCTTGTTTTTAAGGTCTTTGGACCACAACAGGCTGTGCCTGAGAACCTTTTTGAAGACGTGTGTCAGAGAAGTCCCACCTCTTGTGGGGACTCTGTGCTTCCTTCCAGGTGTGTAGGGTGAGCTGCTCAGGAGCTGAGGCCATGAGAGGCTGAGCTGGTGCAGCTCCTCTGATGAGGGCATGCCCGGCAGAAATTATCAACAGGAAGGAGTGATAGTGCCATAGAGTACCATTCCAAACTCCTGCTGAAGCTGATATACTCTCTGGAGGCAGACTCTCAAGGAAAATACAGTTGGAAAAAACCTGGAACTATATAGAAGGATTTATGTTTCTATGTCATAGGTAATTTATGTGTTATCTTTAACTTTTATGCCATATGTTCTTTATTTTCTAACCTAAAAATTTGACAAACATTTTAAACAAGTCTTTAAAACTTCCCTAATGTTTGTTTTGTTTCCAGGTTCTATCAGAAATCAATAAATAAGCAGTGTAGTTTAAAAATTAAACAAAAAATATACCCATACCTTTAGTACTAGAAAAAGAAAACCCCACAGATTTAAAACTGCATAACAAATTGCAAACAGAAAACTGTGTCGAATGCAGAGTAAAAACCCCTCTAAAAATGTCCATGTCACAGAAGACTGCATTGTTTTAAACAAAGATCTTCTTTTGACAATTTTTGCAAAGTTAATATTCTTAAGGGTTTATGTTACGGTTCATTCGTTTCTATTTCTTTAATGAGTCAAAACATCTACTAAAGATACGCACCAACTTTCAATCAAGAAAGTTAAATCACCATATCTTGCTGCTCACAGTTTCTGTTACTTTCATATACAGTTAAAAAAAAACCATAGCAAGTCTTTGTTTCTAGAGAATTTTATCTTCCACTTACAATGCCGTAGACATAGCCGTACTCATTTTGAGAACAAAATGGCCATGAATGTATTTGTTCTCTAAAGCAAAGCCCTCTAAATATGCTTTCTTTATCCTCTTAGGAATGTGTGCCTACACATAGCGGCTCCCACTGACCATATTGGGAGGAACATCCTCAGCAGCTACTTTGAGTTGCCATACATCCCTGGGATATTTTTGTCAAAAGAAATTAAATTATTTAATTAAAAATGCTTAATCAAAATGACATATTTACATTTATTTCTAGGAGAGTGACAACAAAGGGGACATACCAGCCAGCTTACCTTTCTGCTCTGCCTCCAACTACTTTCAGATTTATTATGCAGCTAGGAGGAAGGGAGCAGGAGTTATGTGAGGACTGAGCTAGTGGTGACACTGATTACCAGGTTTGATGGACCGAATAAAAGAATTTCTTTACTTTTTTTGTGTTGTGCTGTCCCAACAGCTGACAGTATCGGAGCTGATGGATGCTTTTCCCATTGTTTTTTCCTTAGAGAAAACAAGTCTACTGACTAGAGAAACTCATGAAAGACCGTTGAAGCACTGTGTTCAGGCTTTTTACCCTGGATTACAGCCTCAGCTTCATACCTCTTGATTTTTAACACAGCTTTCAACAGTAAAAGGGGAGAAACATCTAATATGGTTTGGGAATGCCAATACGTGTGGACATTATGGGAATGGCATCCACTGACTGCAGGAAGTTTGAAAAGCAGAACAAGAAGAGATCACCCCTCAGTAAAACATTACCAAGGAGAGAGGCACCCAGGCAAGACAACCTCAACAAGCCTAAACCAGAAAGTATCATGAAGTTAATGACCTACCTTCATTAGCTTCTAACTGGAAATTTTGGAGGCCTGTTTTACTGTTATCAGTTTTATTACGGTTTTTTTTCCATGCAAAGGGCATTCTGAAAGGTCTAGGAAGATGCAAAGGGATCATGTTGGAAACAATCTCATGGAAGATGATTGCCATGTGGTGATCTCTGCCTTCTATCCTTTCCTTTTTGCTCCCTTTTCTTGCTAAGATGAGAAAAATGCAATGGAGAAGAGGAACTATTGCTTGACCAGCACAAAAATGCATGGATTTGATATTCAGGAATAAAAAAATCTCAACAGCTTAAAATAGGGTTACCATGCACTAGAGCAGAGACTCAGCACCTGCATAACCTGACTTCAGTCTTCACCAACAGGTACCATTTCATGCTCATGACAAAGCAGTCTAAGAGCTTTGCCTCAGTGAAGAGAGAAAAGAACTGAACTCATAGCTGCCTTTGCAGCTAAAAATAGGGGGATGTCAGTGTCCTGCCACATGACATTTTTTGGCAGGGAGCAGGAACATTTTCGTTTTGCAAGGCAAGCTGGTGGCGCTGGATTTGCATGGCTTACAGGCGCTGTGCAGGGACCTCTCTCTCTCTCTCTCTTTCTCTCTCCACAGACCCCCCTTCCAGAATCAGCCTTTGCCAAGGGCTATGGCTTTATTCCCTAGAGAGTCTTCGAAGAGAGTCTCCAAGTGCCACCATGGGCCCTTCCCACCAGGGTAAGCTGGCAAAAAACTTGCCTCAGAGAGTGGCTTCCAACCAAGGAAGCCTTTCCAAGAACAGTAAACAGTAAACACTCCAAGTTCTTGCCCACTGCATCAGGGCAAGAGTCCTGTTTCAGAAAATACTGTGTTGGTCAGGCTGATTTCGGCATGTCAAACGCAATTGCGCAACATAACGCAGTGCAATGACGTGAGACAACTAAATGACAAAATGCTGGCTCTCTATCAAACATGTAAAGCACCTATTTTCGGCTCTACCATCTGCTATCAGTTTGCACAGTGTCTTTCCCAGCTGAAAACATAAGGCAGATTGGCATAAATGGAGCATTCCTCTGTCTGGTCACCAACTGCAAGATACAAAATTTTTCTCCTCATGTGACCAGCCCATCTCTGGTTTCCTTATTTTTTATTTGCAAAAGGAAGTAGGCTCTTTTATGCAAGCTGATTCATAGTAAACTAAAAACCAATCCTCCATAAGAAATGTTCTTTATCATCCTACCAGGCAAAATAGCGGTATTTCACTTCCTCCTTCAAAATAAGTATGCAGAAATTAACAATTGAAATTAATACCCAGATTGGCTGGTCCTTTTCTGATTATTTTTTTTCAGTGGGGACCCTGTTTTAGTTGCTTGATACTCTACAAGATCATTAACTCTACTGTCATCTACTGATAAGCAGGGAAAGGTTCAAGTGAGGAATATTATTTGTTGGCAAATAACTTGCTGTGAAAAGATAGACACTTTGGGGTATTTAACGTGGAAAACAAACATCAAAACAAAGCAAACCCAATACTTCTAAGCTTTTCTGTGGAGACAATTCCTCTCCCTGTGACTATTTGCTGGTTGGGGGTGATCACTCCTTTAATAGCAAATTGATTTGGAGGATAGGGAGCTGATCTGAAATTTCCTTTATAATAAAGACCAAAACCACTAGGACATTTGCTGCTTTCTTCCTTGAATAAATAAGATGTTTCTGAGTTGAAACCCTGGCTCCGTTGACTTCACTGGGGCCATGATTTCACCCCAGGAATTACTCTAAAAGCATTACTCATTTAATAAGCATACCACACTAATTCTCTACTGTTTCCGTATGAGCACCTCCCAATGCCAATGTAAACCCACTGCACAAAGCTACATTAAAGCAATATTTATGGTTGAAATCTTAACACAAAAGTCAGGAAACTCAGAGTTATGGTTCCCCCAGCCAACCATAACCAGGGGTAGCTTTAGTGTTTTGTGTTACAGTGTCTATGCTCCACAATGTATGTCCAAATACCAGTGACTGAGTTATAGCTGCTGTGGGAACTATAGCTTTGGATTTCAGTATATTTTTGCATTTAAATTCTCAACCTGGGTCATGAACAACTGTGAAAGTTATGACTGGAGCAGAGCTTAGTATCTCCAGTTTGCTGTTCTCAGTTACAGCTGAGGGTGACAAGGGAGAACGGTGCACGCTCTCTGCAGTGTGGGTGATGGGAAGCCTTGGGGTCTCTTTTATCTTGATAAAACATTTGGGCTGCACTCATAAGGTGTATAATGATTAACTCTTCTACAAGTTTCGTATCATGCAGTAGATACTCTGGAAGAGAGCAAGGAAGCTAATAGGATTTGATGGAGATTACTTAACATGATTCTAATTCTAATATCCAATTAACTTGGTCAGAGGCAGGGCATAATAAGCTGCTTTTCTGTATGTTTCATACTGTATTAGGAAAAGGCTGTATCTTTACTTCAAGGGAAATAAGTTTGTTCTTACCAAGTCTCTTAAGGAACAAACAGTGCGAGAGATGGAAAAGAGAAAGTGTGCAGACCAGTCAGCACTACCCAGAAGGACTCACAGAGGTGTGAGATACCCTGCCCTCTGCAGCAACACCCCTCTAGCTCAGACCTGGGGCTATTCTAGGGTCATGTTACCTGTAGCCTATTGGGCAGTTAGTATGCAGTTTATTTCGATAATTCTTTTAGCCATGAGTATTCTGCAGTAAGGACTAAAAGTACACTGGCAATAACAGGAATTTGATGTAGAGATTTACAGTAAATTGAAGATAATTTTTGTAATGTTCCTTAAGGAACATGAAATTGAACTCTGACTTTACACAGCTAGCTGACTCAGGAGCGAGTAATGGCTTGAATGCCAAAAAGGGGCAACAGAGGCTAGAAGGTCTCTCCCCTTGGCCTGTGCCAGTGACAGGTTGGAACTAACCAGTCCAGTCACAGAGAGAGACAAATAGCTGAAGGTTGCTGGCATTTGTCTACCATAAACACCGGAGGAAATGAAACTACTTGGGCGTGTATTTCTGTAGGTGAGAAGTTCACAAACAGTATCGAGACTGTACAATCCCCATTAATTTAGCTGGCCTGTATTTCTTGGGGTGCTGTAGCCTCCTCTACATTTGGACTGCAATCATAACTTGTAATTGTTGGTGAACGTGGCTGCTTTTCTAAGGCAGGTTATAATCTTGTCTGTTGGGGAAACGATCCAACCAAAACAGAGCATGATAAGTGGAAAGAGAACGGCGAGTACCTACTAGCAGCCACTCCAAATCATCACCTTTGTTTGCTTTCAGATGCTATCAACATCCCACTGCAAGGATGAATGAAGTGATATATCTGGCTCATGGACCAAGACATGAAGAGTGTTTTCCCCTGCTCTTAACAGATGCCAGCAGCAGCACACAGCTGAACTGGCCCTTCCAAAAGCTAATCCCTTTTGAACATGGCTGCTGATATGTTCATGCCTTATGCTTATATGTCTTGGCTTTTAGTTTTACATATTGAATTGCTTGGATAAGGTCAATATGTACAGCAACAACATTCCCACTGACTACATAAGCCCAGCTGCTCCTGCGCCATATTTCAACCAGATTCCCACTCTGTCTGAATATAGCAATGATATAATTGGATTGCACAAGAGAAAAAACGTCCGTTTTAAGGGCAGGTGGTAGAAATATTTAGCTTTGTGCGTATCTATTTCCTCAGTGTATTTTGCAGCAGTTCCAACAGATGGCTCTACCTCAGGTAAGAGTTAAATCCAAGTCACTTCGCACACAGCTTTTGCACAAGCAGGTGAGAGAGCAGTGATTTACTTCAGATGACTTTACAGATGTTCTCCTGTACATCTCAAAGTGGCATGTGTACGTTCTATGTCTAAATGAGTATTTGTGTGGACAAACCTTTTGTTTGCATGTGCTTAGTATCTTTGAGAAGGGACAAAACTGAGCAGGGCTTATCCAAAAAACTTGAAAAAGAAAAAAAAATCAAAAATAAGCTATTTTTCCCTCTGTGCAGGCAACATTTAAATTGTCTTAAAATAATATTTACTGGAAAATGCTTGAAATGTAAACATATGCAGATTACAGTCCTTTGCCTGTGCTCTGCTGAACTGTTGGTTTATTATGAGCAATTCTTGTCATTTTATGCTCTTAAAAATACTGAAAAGGAATTAGAATTGTTTACCAAGATGTAAATGGATCCTGTGGTGCCATGTAGTTTTTGCAAACACCTTGATTATGTCCTGCTTGTAGGTCATCTCATACCAGTTTACCCAGATGTTAGTTTGCAAAGCCAGAAGTCTAGTAAGCATATATCAGGGAACTTGTCAAGCACGCTGGAATTAGTCGTAAACATACTTTCCAGTGACACTCCTGCTGCTGAAGTGAGATGCTGCCATGGGAGAAAGGTTATCAGGCTTTTGGGTAAAACTCTATTACCTACTCCGCTGCTTATTTAGATGGCAGTTTTTAAGCAATTTCCTACACATTCTTTGAGCTCTGGCTGTCTCCTAGTGCTAGATAGCATGAACCACTGATTTGGGTTGGGTTTTTGTAGAAGAAAAAGGGCTTGTTTGTGTGCATACCTGTAATGGAGCGGGGTTCTGTAATGGGAACTGAAATCGGGACTGACATTTAGAAAGGCATGGGGCAGCTAGTGCCTACAGCTCAGCTTGATGTAACCAAGAGCAAGACACAAGTCTAGGCCCCTTGACTTCCCCTTATTTTCTTTCATATGTATGGAGTGTTTTACATTCCTGTGACCTCTCAATTAACATTATTTATATCTCAGTAAACTGCCATGCTACTTTTTCAGATGTCCTAATCCTTTATGTAAATGAACTTATTAAATCCAGCCACCAGCCTGAGCAAAACCTCCCAAATCCGCCCTGTCTGGACTCACACGCTAGGGTAGACTAAGCTTTATTTGCATAAACTTGTTCTGTAAGTGTAATCTTACTTATCATCTGCAGAGTTAAAGTTTCACTAATGTAAATCCCTGACAAATCAAGCACAGATGTAACTGTTTGCCCCCAGGCTCAGCCTGTCGATTCACTGATTCACTGCCACCCTTGTATCTTCCCCCTACTCCCTGCACCGATCCCTCTGCCAACCACACCACCCTGCAAGTGGTTTTTAGTTCTAGTAGTCAGTTTAAACTGTTTATATAGATACACTGCAGGTACTAAACATGACACTAAGCATTGCTCATTTGGGCTTTTTCCTTTTGATCAAACTGCCTCACAGAAGAGTCCTGGCATGTAATTCTGGGTGTCTGCTTGTACCACCTGGAAAAATTTGCTCTGCCAGTCCCCAGGTGCCAGGCAGATTGTTTTGGTTTGCCAGGCGGTGTTCCAGATAAGGAGCTGAGCTCAATAAATGGGTTAATGTAAACTGGTAAATTCCAGGAAGCAGCCAAGGAAAATTCAATCAGAGGGCAGCAGGGGGTGTAACTCCCCAAAACCACCAGAAAGAAGTGGATGATGGGGTGAGGGGATGTTTCTTGTGCATCGTGTTCCATTGTCTGTGAGAAATGAAAATTCCCTCCCACACATAAAAACAGTAGATTTAAAACCAAAGCAGAATTTGCCAGCTCTTGAACCTTTTATGAAAAGGAGGAAAATGTTACTTTTGAATTCAGAGGGTGTTGGCATACACTGGGTTTGTTTCTGATTACTTTAAGGCCTAAATATGTTTCCTTTGCTGGTACCCAGTTGCTATTTATTTGGCTTTAGCCTTTGATCTCCCTTATGCTGGCACATCATAAAAAACATATTCCTGTTTGAGTTCTATATTATACAGTTAGTCTCTGCTTGGTATGTTCACCAGGCTGGCTGTACCTACAGAATAAGACTCTCTTTGTTTTTGATAGACTCCAGGTGTTTATCACTATAACTTACTAATGGGTTTGACCACAGAATATGCATGCAAGAAGCAAACCAAAAAACTTAATGGCAAAATTACTGGTTTGATAATTCACTGGCCTGCTACACCAGAACCACAGGAACCACACGTGTGCACACACATGCATGCACGCATGTACACAGAGCGAGTTTTGTCAAAGCAGGGATCTTTGGCTCACTGAGTTTTCCTGAGATGAATTGTCTGTTCTGGAAGTTAAGTTTTGCCTCAGATTTATTTGTTGCTCTGAGTTTTCTTTGAAAGCTTCCTGAATTTAAGCTCTGCTCATTCAACTCTGTGCAAAAGTACATTTTAGGAAGGTCCTGCATCCAGCTGAGGTGCTACAGTTCCTAAAACTCTGCTCCTTCTCCCTTGCAATCCCAAGAAAAGGGACCGTTCCCATCAGCCTGCCCAGCACTGACAGCTCCAGCTAACCTGTTCATTATGCGTGGCAATAGCTTCAGGGCTGCGAATATTAACTGTAGTATCTCAGGTGAGGAGCCATACCTTCCTGCTATGTATTAACCTGACTGCTTTGCAATAGCCAAAAAAGACTTCCAGTTCTGGTGAACCAACCTTTTTCTAATAGAAAATTGTAGAAATCCTAATTAAATGAGAAAAAGAAAAAGAAAATCCTTGTTCTTATAAGTACCGCCAAATAAGAATTTCCTGTTTAAGTACAGCTATCTCATCACTTTAGGCCCAGAAATAATCTGCTGTTGAGTTTTTAGGAGGAGGAGTTTGTAGCAAAATGGACAGACATACCTACTTGCAAAGCCAATGGCAGAGTCCCTCTGTGGATCTGCTGGAAATGCAAATTCTGCTTGTCTCTGGTGTATGATGCCTATGGGAACAACAGTTGAACTGCAGGCTGAAGAACATCCTGTAACTGCCAAGGAAGCAGTGGCAAGACTGTCCTCTGCCACCTCTGAAGTTAGTACTGATGATAATGCTGAGTTATAAAATAAATGCTGGAAGGACTCTATTAGGTCATGGCTGAGGACACTGTACCTGCTAAGAACCTGGTTCCGAAGCATCTATCTAGTTTTGTTGGGGATTTAACTCTGTCCCGTGCTGCTCACAGAGCAAGATTCTGTGTCAGTAAGATTCTGTCCTCACCAGAGCTTCTTCACAAACCTCTGTTATCACCTTGGATTAAAAGATGGAGTCAGAAATGCCACTCAAGCACTGCTCTTTCCAGAAATACTTTGGTATTTTGCTGTTTTGAGGTGAGTGTTGCTAGTGCAACCCTTAGGAGTGCCATATAAATTGAATTCACTATATGAGGATGGCATTTTCTCACCAAGAGCTCTGTGTTAGGGAATTCGTATTTTGCAGCATTGGACTTATTATTTAGTTTTTCACCACTCAAAAGCCACATGCTAATTCACTACCTTAATCTAATTCAACTATTAACTAACTTCTAGAGCTATTTACCCATCAGACTATAACAGGTCTCAAAGCTGATTTGAACTTTTCCTTAAAAAACCGTGTACACGTGTCATATCCTTTCAGTGCCCAGAATCTTTCCCTTTGTATGCATTAGTTGATGTTTTGAGATTTTAGAAGTAAACCTCAGATTAGTTAATTAAGTTTAATGAAATGAAAGATTTATCTTGAGTTCACTTGGACACAGATAGCTTCTAAAATGAAGCCACACAGATTTATTCTGTTACGTGCTTATACAGAGGTGAAATAACATAGAGGTGAACCTTGCATGAATCTGATTTTAAGCAAGACATTATTATAATGACCGTCATAGTTAGAATTATGGTTAGGTCAGTAGCTCATGTCATTTATAAATGATTTCATTGTGATATCAGAGGTAACCCAACCGTTCCTCACAGATAAATTTTCATTTCTTCATTCTATTGTTTGATGATTTCCATACCTGAAAAAGTAGGAATGCCTTTTGAGACTAAATGTGATGCTATATTTCCTTGTTTCATAAAAAAAAAAAATTGAAAGTTTTTATCTCAGTATGCATCTATGTTCTTTCAATTTTACATTCATCTTCATGAGGTTGTCTGAAAACCACAGAAGTGAAGAAGTTTAAAAATGTACAGCGAAGACTCTCAGGACAGATTTATCACACCGAGATTCAGATTTACGCCATTTATACCTGCTAAATATTAAACACTGATGTTTTGCTATTTTTATCTTTGGCTACAGGAGAGGTTTCTCTCAGAGGTCAAACATGCTTTCTGTGTTGGTTACTTGTGCTGTCACCATGCTGATGCAGGGTTTTAGCTAACACCCATGGGCTTGTCAGGCTATTTCCATCAGGAGAAGAAACTGATGCGGCAATTCAGCATATTAACAAGGAATGCATGCAAACCCTGTACTGAGGAATATAAGGGAAATAAATGGCAACAGACAGTTTCCTTGCAAACAGTTTGTAGCACTGTCTTACCACTGGATCCCAAACATTTGACTGTCAGGAGTGCTTTTCTGCCTCTTTCAAATGGCCATTTTGCCAAAAAGTAGTCTCCTTGTTCCCCAAATATGGTTTGATTTCAAGTCTGAGCCCAAGTTTAAGTCCAAGTCCCAGTCCCTTCCTGAGATGTGGCTTTGGTTTTGGACAGGCCCTGGTGATTTTCTCTCAAAAAGTGATTGCCATTATTTCCAGCTACTCCTATAGAAAATTAATTTAATTTCTTCGACATGAAGGAAGTCAGACTCCAACTCTTCTGCTATCTGTAGATCAGGTACAGCTGAAGGCAACTATTAACTTCTGCAGAAGAGTAGAAAAGGGAGGGCCAAGAACCAGAGCAGTGAAGGAAGAGACAAAAGGAAGATGAAGCAGCTTGAGGGAATGGAGAAAACACAACAGTTCTTAGGTCGATGTGATACAAACAAAAATAATGTGTAGAAGGCAGAGTTATGAGTCTTATAAGCAGAGTCAAGAAGGAGTGCCTACCTGTCTTTTAGATTGCTGTAAAATACTTTGTACTTGGAAAGGTAAAGCCCTATCCGGAAACAAAGAAGTAACAGGAGGAGTTGATTTTATATAACACACTGCACAGCACTATCAGTCCCTGCTTATGTTCCTCCCTACCATGACAGTTTAATTTAAAGGAGAAAATCTAATTTCCTGTGCTGATTATATATCCAGTTAATTTCAAACTCTCATGTAACAGTTAAAATTGCTGACAATTAATAGAGGGGGCACAGCCCTGCTGGGAGAGTTTAGACCCATTCTCACTGAATCACTGAATTATTTAGGTTGGAAGGGACCTCTGGAGATCAACTGGACCAGACTCCCCTGGCTCAAAGCAGGGCCAACTTAGATTGCATTGCTCAGAACTTTGTCCAGTCGTTTCTGATATCTCCAGGATCAGAAATCCCGCACCCTCTCTGGGCCCCTGTTTCAGTGTTTGGCCACCCTCATGCTAAAAATATTTTCCTAATACCTAATCAGGTTTTTTTTTCTCATATTATAACAAGTGCTGTTTGTCCCTTGCCTTACTGCTGCACACCCTGAGGAGAACCTGGCTCCTCTGCACCCTCCCATTATGTAGCTGAAGCCAGCAGTAAATGCTCCACAGCCATCTCCAGGTTGAACAAGCCCAGCTTCCTGCCTCTCCTTCCACACCTGGGGGTCCAGCCCTGACCATTCTGGTGGCTCTCCACTGGCCTGGCTCCAGTATGTCAACGTCTTCCTTGTATCCGAGAGTGCATGATGGGACACAGGACTCCACTGTAGGCTACATCAGTTTGAACGTTTCCATTGTAGGGCTTCTGCTGGTATCTAAACTTCTTTGCTCTGAGACTGGATGTGAATGCTCTGTTGTGTCCCTAGAGTGGACATAATATGCATCAGACTGTGCACCATTTCCCCCAGTAAGGAAGCTCAAGACTTGCAGGCTAGGTGGTTCTAGGGACAGTTCCTCCAGGAACATAATCTGCTGTTGGCCAATCTGTACTCCCTTGTATCAGAGTGACCAGAGTGGACCAGCTAAGAGATCAGTGTAGATGCAGGCTCTACTAATCAGTGGTGTGCAGACCTTATCCTCTCAACTTATGAAACAAGTTCCAAAAAAATTCTTAACCTTAAACCAGGCTTTGGGAAACAAATATCTTTTATTTTTGGGCCTCATTCGTGCCAGAGAAACCTAAGTAAATGGAATATCTTCCCCTATGTATTCCTCGTTCCTACACAGACAGTGTTGTCTGAAAAAAACCACAAAATATGTCTCCTGTGCTCATTATTCTCATCATGATACCTGTGCTTAAAGAATCTCAGTGTCTGAGTGAGTAGGGTAAGAAGACAATACTTCTTATTAACTGTGCATTAACTGTCTATGCAAAATCTCCTATCCAATGGAATCTTCTTAATAATAAAAATCAAGTTTACTGAAGAAGTGCTATTTATTTGCCAAATTTGGGTCTACCTTTTGAACCTGTAGATGAACTGTAGATGTAGATTGATGCCTGGCATTTGATCACGGCTGCAAATTCTGAATACTTGGGACTACATTTTTCTTTCTGGGTATCCACTTTGTAAATACCAGTAGGCACATTTTGAAAATGGTACTGCTTAATCGCAGTGTGACACACCAGCTAGTCTGTTAAAGACTTAGTTATTTGAGGATTTTTTTTTTCATTGTCCTGCTCTCTTTAGGGGTAGATCAGAGAGAACCTCACTTTCTAGTAGTGTTCCAGCAAGTATTTAAATGAGGAAAAAGCTTTCTGCTTAGTTTGTAAGAAAGAAAAAAAAAAAGAAAATAAGAATAAATAAGAAAAAAAATCTGTACATATCATCCAGTTTTACATATAATGGGCATCATTTACAAGGCAGCTAGCTCCCACCTACACTTGGTTACTTCTCTAAAGCTGCATGACCCTCCATGGGTAATGGTTGTATTTACAGTGGTAAGTGGTATGTGCCCTGTGAGACCTGATCTGTATGTCAGTGTGGCTGTTATGTGATCCTGGGGATTTCCCAGTGTCAGGTGCTTATGATTCTTGTTCCTGTTCCTCCTGTCATCTGGAGTGGTAGTTACGGAGGCCCTGGAGGCACTTTAGAAAATAGCACCTTATGTCAATGATGCAATCAAACGGAATGATTTAGGTGTCCTGGACAAGAAGAAACGACCCATCCAACTCTCTCTGCAGCACTGATAGCAAAATGTATTTTAGTGATTAATGTTAAGACAAGTTTCTGGATCGTCTTCTCAAGATCAGCGTATCAAGAGCTCAAGATTCTGTCAAAAGCACCACAAGACTACACTTCTGCCCCTTCAATTCTAGTACCCATGCAGCTTTGGCACTTGCATATCTTCACAGAGTCAAATCTTAAAATGTTGTTGAAGAGAGGACTTCAGAAAACCATGTCATGTAAATTGTAGCTGCAAGAATCCACAGAGCAGAAATGACATCTTCTGACTAAAAATATGGCCGGTATAAGCTCTGGTGGTCCATATTGGCCAAACACTGACTTTTTGTGTACTCTTTGGGTGTAATTCGTGCCTCTAGGAATGCCCCTTGTTGGGCAGTGCAACTGGGTGGCTTCAGAACTGAACATGCAGTGACTAGGACAATAGTCAGGGTTTGCTCACCTCTCATGGAGCCATGACCAACAATTCAGTTTAATGTTTACTGCTTCTATACTTAGTCATTACATTTTACAGCACTTTTAAGGCTGGTAATTAAATTGTCACATATGAACAACTCTGCTCTTGGGCTGAAAAGTGGCATCTTGGTATGGCAGATGCATTTGGGGATTGCTATGTGCAAACCTGAAATACCTTGAGAAGCATAAAACCCAAGCTTGTGCTGGGGGATGGGTTTGATGAGCGTGTGACCAGTGAACTGGCTGCTGCTCTCACTTGCTGTGCTAGACAAAAGGGTGTGAAGTCCTTATTTCACAGAGCTAGAAGTTTGTGTGGTCATGGAAAGTAAACAGTAAGAAACCAAGCTATTTTTAAGGTGGGGTGGGGGGAGGGAGAGACCTCATTAGTTTGTCCTGAGCCAAACCACCCCTGTGACCCAGACTGCCTATCCACAGTCTGGTGGCTGTCAGCTCTGTCTGTTTAATCCCTTCCCCACAGAAACCGCTGCAGCACCAAAGTGCCCTGGGAAGCACCATCCTTCCCAGCTGCTCACTGCTCCTCTCATGGCTACTTAGGAGTGGGCTCAGGAAAGCCTTGGGATCTCCAGACCCAGGAAAACCTGTTCCTAGGGTGGCCTTCAGGACTGGTGGGGAGGACCCTATCCTGCTGGGTGCCCTAGCGTCATGTACACATCAGCCTTTTGCAGTTCTTCCTCCCCAAAAAACACACTGCTGCTGTGCTGGCTGTCAAGTATCTGCAAAGTATCCCGACCGCTTCTGTAGGGTCTTCCCAGCAGCAAGGGGGGAAGCAGTGAGAGGATGTTTGTTCTAAAAAGTGAAGAGGAAGCAATATTTGGCTGTAAGTGTATCTTGGGGTGGGCAGGCTGGTAAAACGTGCAGGTTGTATTTCTCAGCGTTGAATAGGAACAAGACAGCAGTGGAAACAAAGCAGTCTTTAAGGAAATAAAGTGAGAAGTAAAACTGAAAGAGTCCTTAGTGTAGCATTTTGAGTTTATGAGGCGTTTCCTCTTGCTGATGAATATGGATGGTTGAACTTTTCTGCACATTGTTGTTAAAATGGCCAGAGTGCCCCTACAAATAGCTGTCTGTTCTCCTGTCTGTAAATTCCAAACACAAAAATGCAAAATTTAGCGTTGGGTTCAGCATCACATCCTCTGTGAAGCCAATGGAAACGGTATAGTTTACACTGACATAAAATGCTGTCCGCAGTCTGGATTGCTGAGCCACTACTGTGAGAGAACTTATTTATAGACATTTCAGTGACATCTAGAAACATTCTCCGGTGACTGTGTTTCCAACCAGCTTAATTTGCTTATTTTGCAGTTTTCTGTAAATACAAGTTGTGGTTGCACAAATCTTTTGGAGGGTCAGCTTTAGCTGAGTGGCAGACATACTTCTTTTGCATTACAACACTTTTGTTGACTAAATGAAATGATTTCAGGAACACAGAGAAAAAAGTTAAGAATGGTTAAATCATTTAGTCCAAGAACTGGCTCAACACAGCAGAACTCGGGTGACAATTGCTCTACCAAAACCACAAATTTGTGACCATTGATCAACCTTTTGAGTATATGCCAAGAATAAATCTCACTGAATTTGTTGGCCAATTTGTTCAAAATACACCAATCACACAGATAAGCTTGAAAATACTAACATTTGACCTACACAAAGTTAGGATTAATTTGAGGGGTAACTGGGAAAAATCTGACATTACATGTATTCAGGAGATTAGGCAAGGTGATCTAAAGATCTGTTCTGTCCCTATGAATCCCTATGTAGATATGTAACATGGGACATCAGTGCATCGGCATACAAGAGTCACCCTTAACCTTCTTTTTGATGACTATAAAATGTGTTCATTGTGTGTCTTATTTTAAAGCATATTTTCTGGCCCTTGAGTTGATCCTATGGTTTCTTTCCTAAGCTGTCTTGGGGAGGCAGATACCAGGATGAGGTCCAGGGGCTGCCTTGGTGCTGCTGTGGAGGGTCTGGGGGGCCAAGCTAGAGTGATGGGCTCTTCCTTCCTCTGTTGAGTTCTGCTGGGTCTGGACAAAGCTGAAGATATTGCAGAGGACAAAGCTTATGAGCATCCCATGCTTGGAGATCTCCCTGAGTAGACTTGCTCTCTTTTTGAAGAGTCCCCCAGCTCTGAGCTCATGATTCAGATCTTCTTCAGCTTACAGAAAAATAATTTTTAAATGTAAAATTAATTTTAAAATATGCACGTGTGTTCAGAGGGCCAAGGGAGGGGGATAAGACCAGGCTAACACAACCTGGAAATGTCAAACGAAGTGTGCATTAGGCTGTGCTGTTGGAACACTTGGCTATTTAATCCCCAGTTATGGGGCAAGAAATCCCTTTGCAATGCGCAGGAAGGTTTGACAGGAAGCAAGACGGGAGAAAATGAATTGTTGTGTCTTGTGATATGCTGTATGCAAAAGTGAGCCAGGGGTGAAAGGGTATGATGACAAAGCTGTTGGCAATTTAAACTTTGGCTCAGGCATAAAATAAATACATTATTCCTGATGGTGAAATTGGATGGTGCTGTCATGGATTCATTTTGTCTTCCTGGTGTTTTTCTAGCCCCTTCTCTTTCATCTGACCCATGGCATTCATATCTGCACACTGATGTGTCAAAATGCTCTTGAATGTGTCAGATTGTGGGTGCACTTTAATTGCAACCCTGGCTGCATGCATTTTAGTTAAACTCCACATCCAAATCCCATTAAAATCCACAAATTTTGGAAGGCCCTCTGCAGATGGCATTGAATGGGTCAGTTCTGTTTTGGGGCATGGTACTGCTTGAGCCCCATCTATTATGTTGTTTTAGGTGTGCGAAGGGCTCACCATACTGGCCAGGAGCAGGGTATGGGTTTTTCACAGAGCTGGAAATGGGTCCTTAAAATGTATGAGAGATAACGTGGCATTTGTAGAGGGAAAACCAAAAAACAATCCCAGAAACACAGCAACAATAACAACCAGTGGGTGTGTTGGGAACAGTATCTTCCTGTTGGAGTCACCTGTATTTTTACACTTCCATGCTTTTTTCCCCTCCCATGCAGTCTGCTTCCCCTCCTCTTTCCTCTGTAGCTTTCACATCTTCTAAAAACAGACACCTTTTGTCATGCTGTAGCTAATAGTACAGGGAGTCTGTGACTGCTGGCCTGGCTGCTCCTGCAGGGCAGACGATGGGGATTTCCTCTGGGTGCAGGAGGGATGACCTCAGTTTGCATAGGACTCCACTTTCTCCCAACCTCCCTGCTCCCTTCAAAATGTTTCCTTTCCAGTTTGCACAGTGTGCTGGAGCAGGGAGGGGTAGAATAAAAGGAGCAGGTTGGTATTTTTCTTTCAATGACCCACCCATTTCCTTATCTAAGGCTTATCTGAAACTTTACAGGCTGGAAGATACGCTGGAAAAATGACCAGATCAGATGTTCTTGGGAGTGCTTATGGCCTTCTGGTCGTGGTGTGGCTGGACACACTGCAGGCATGGCTTGTCCCGCAGTGTTTTGGTAGCTCTAGCTCCTTACAGCCATCCAAGAGCCTAGCTGCACCTGAAAAACTGAGTAAATTAAGTATGGATGGACTTGTGTGAGTGCTGTGGAGCAGCCAGCACTGCCTGCAGCTTTGTGCTTGGCTCGCTGCTTGTTTCCTGGGGAAAGGGGTGAGCACCCCTCACTCTCAGGGTGCTGAGAGTGAACGCAGCACATTGTGACAGACCATAGCAGCTGCTCCTGGGCCCTGTGCTCTGGGCCAGCCATTCTGAAACCCAGGTGTAAAACACTCTTAACCCTCCACCCTATCTATATTTAAATTCTGTATAAAATATTCAGTGTCAAGAAGTTATTGTGGCTGTGTCTTGGTTTCTTATGGACCTTAATGGGGGGAGAGTGTAGGAACTTTCAGCCATTTTACTAAAAATATGTGGAATAGGATTAGCTTGCACCTTGTAAAATTTTATTTTAAGAAACTAAGGCCCTGATCCAATCACAATGAGGTCAGTGGGACGCTTTCCACTGATTCAGTGGGCCTTGGATATGGCCCTAAGACATTATTTTCAGTAACAAGGACTGTGAGAAACGTATCTAATATTAGAAATTTATTGTTTATATTATTTCTATAATTAAAATGGCCAGCTGCTGTAAAAAGGTTTCCTCTGAGCTGAACGTCTGCACGCTAAATTTGAGCCTGAAGCAAAATTAAAGATGTTGGCTCCTGGCAACAAAGGCTTTCTGCGCAGTGATCCAAGCAGGATGGTTTCTCAGCTATCCTGTTCCACAAGGCACTGCTGCTCCACGGCCTTCTCCACAAACATGACAGAAAATTACTTCAGTCAATGAGTAGATTTGAGTAGGCTCTTTGCATACGACAGCACCATGACAGGGATGTATGTAACCGATCTGATCCATGTCTGATCTGTGTTATTTTTGGACAGACACAAAAAGCCTTCCCTGAAAGTAATTTCTGCCTCTTTACAGTCCTTAAGACCTGAAACTTTGAAAGACTGAGGCACTTGCTGTTGACACCAGGTGTATGGGCAACCCAGGCCTCCAGACAGATGGAGACTTGCTGGGGAAGCAGCTCCTTGCCAGTATCTTTCATAAATAAAAGGAACTGTTTGGGTAGACTGGGGCCACTTCTATGCAGGCAACCATCTGAGTTAATTTTTCCTTTTCCAGCCACTATATAATGGGGTAAAATTGCCATCTGTATACCAACTATGTCACCCATGCATGGGATGGAGGGTGACTCTAGAGGCAATGCAGCTTGTGTTACTGAGCTACAAGATCCAAACTGCAGGCCATAGGAGAAAAGAAGGGAAAAGGAACCTCTGTGAAATGACCTCCCTTTCAGGAAGTGAGGGTCCTCTGAGAACACTGAGAGTCACCTATTCCTCTGCAGGGAGCCAGAGTTCTGCCAGGGTAGCTCTCAGAGATGAGCAGCATGGCTGGCCATCCAAACATACACAAATGCTGAGCAGCAGCAGCAGGGAGTGATAACTGGGCCACCTCAGAGGGTTTTGAGCAGGGCACAGCCCCATTCTTGGCTCAGGCTGCTTAGTGCTGTCCCGAGGGGCCGAGGAGGGTTTCCTTCTCTAGCTGTGGCCACCCAACACTGCCTTTGGTCTGGCTATCAGCAGGGACAAGAAGAGCCTGTGATGGCAGCTACTCCAGCCAGCCATAGGAGCACTGAGCAGAGAGCTGCCGAGGAGGTGGTGGTCTCCCCTATTGCTGAGCTTTCCAAGCTGCTATGTTATTGCATTGCTCTACCTCCCCTCTCCCTCCTTGAAAGTCAGATCTGTGCAAACCCCTTTGCTGAAACCCCTGCGCATGCCTGGCAATACATTGCTCATTCCTGAGCACTCCCAGGGAGCTGTGTAGCTTCCTGATTTTCTGCATGGGAGGCCTCAGCAAGTGCCATTTAAGCAATTTCACAGGAATGCCTGGAAGCTGAATCAGTCCTTCAGTGCCCGAGAGCAAAGAAGCACTTCAAACACTGATCCTTCTAAAAAATTAAATTTCATCCCATCTCAAAACAATCTGGATAATGTTGGGCAGGAATCATGTGTACTTTATTTCCTTTGTTCATTGAATCCAACTGCATGCTACAGTCAATACTTCTCCTATAGCTTTTTCTAACATACCAGCTGAAGCCAAATCCTGATCTCACTCCATCTTCACACCTGAATGACTGCATCTACTGCAGCTTTCTTGAAAGATGCTATTGGACGCACATTGATATTGGTGAGCAGTGACGTAAACACAACCAGTCCTATTGAAGTAAGTAACGGCTCACACATTTGAATGAACTTCAACATTTCACAATTAGGCATCACTTTAACCTCTACCTTTGACCACATGTCAATTAAGTAATGCTTTGGATATTCCAGGGAGATGGCATCAGTTTTAATAGATTTCCACATAAAATGGGACCTTTCCTATATTTGCTATAGTAAGTAATATGGGTGGTAGGGGGACAGTTGGACTAGATGATCTTGGAAGTCTTTTCCAACCTTAATGATTCTGTGATTCTATGATATAGATCACATTTTAGATTAAATACTTGGTACACAGAGATTTTTATAAACTGAATTATTAATACCACAGTGGCATCCAACGTATCTCCACCAGGACCCCAAAAGCCAAAGTGATGAGATATGCCTAATAACTACACCTATTTTGCTCTTATAAAAATCAACAAATGCAAAAATTGACACTAAAGATGAGAAAATCTTAGCTGACGCCACCAGTGTCTTTCATAATAGATATGCTAAGCAACGTTGCACATAGCTGATGCAACAACACTGACAGTAATAAATAGGAATGTCTTTCCACCTAGGATTTCCCTCATTTATTGTGCATCAGTGTGCACGGTTATACACCACATATTGAAATAGTTTTGCATGCTGTACACAATCTCAGAGAAATGGATCTTCCCTTCTGATAGGAAAGTTGGTTGTTGACTGTCATATTTTAACCCAGAAGCCAGCTAAAACAACCACACAGTTCACTTGCCCCCCTGCTCAGTGGGACAGGGGAGAGAAGCGAAGGGGAAGAAAAAAGGTTAAAACTTTTGGGTTGAGATAAAGATAGTTTAATAGGACAGAAAAAGAAGGCAACAATTTGTCTTGGAAAAAAAATTTGAGTGAGACTGATACCAGCACATCATCTTTAGGTTCAGGTCAGTTGTGGGTTTGCTTCAGCAAAGTTGTGGTGGGGGGCTGTGATGAAAACCCCTGTTCCTCCTCTCTGTTGCTCATCTGCCCACGTATCTCCATCCTTTCCTCGTGCTCTCATTACTGCTCCTGCGGCTGTGCAATGCTGGAGGAGCAAGGCGCAGTGAAGGCTGGGTGGGGGAAAGCTGATTTTCTGCTGGATCAGTTCCCTGATCTGGCTCCCTGCAGACCCAAACACATTACACACAGCCACAAAGGCACATGTAGCTTTGGGTAAATAAGGAAGGGGGAAGGGACCACCCCAACCCACCCCCTTTCAACACAGCTCTAACTTCTGGAATAAAATAATCATGGACCTTTAGCCGCAGTCAAGCACGCAGAATTACCTGCTGAGGGTTGGTTTGTGGGGGAACAGAAACAATAAAAGTTAAAAGGAAGCTATAGGGTTTGATGAGGTTTGTCTATGTTTGGCAAAGACTTTTTCCTTTCTTAGAGTTTCTTGGAAATGTCTTCAAAACATTCCAGACTTGGTTTTGCTCCTTAAATACTCTTCAGTGTTTTATTTAAACAGTGAAGAGCCAAATTCTTCCCTCAGATATGCATGCAAAAACTCCCACATTAATCAGAAGTATTGTCTGCACGTATCCTAAGTGCAGGAAGTTTCTTTTTTTTTTTGGTGTGTGCTTTGTTTCCTAAGGAGAAGTAAATTCTGAGCACAAGCTTCCTCCTGTTCACACAGAGAAGAAAACCTTGCATGTGTCCAGCTTGCATTGGGGACTGGTTGCTCTCACCCTTCAAGGAGCACTAACATACTTCATACAAAGCCCCAGTGGCTACATAAAGACTGTGCACAGAGCACAGGATATATCAGGACAGTTAAAATGGGGAGTCCTACCCTCTGATTTATGAGTCGTGATGAAGACCTGCATGTAAGAATGGGCTAAGACATTAATTCACGATCAAGAAATTGGTACATCATAATTGATTTAAAATGCAGGGACTGAAACACTAATGTAGGTCTCTAACCTCCTTGATAAAACACTGGTGGACTTAAAAATAGGTTCTAAAAACTGAGCTGCTGTTTTGATTTGTAAAACAAGTTAAACCAAACTTGACAATAAAGCATGTGCTTTAGATTTCCCTGGTTTGAGGCACTGTTTACTCTGGCAGATATATCCTTAAATGAAGCTTTTTTTCCCCCCTCTAAGCTGTTACATGGTAGACTGATGTTGGCTGACCCTGAAGCAAAAATTTGAAAACAGCACATTTATTTTCCTCCTAATGTTAAACACACATGCCATGCAGCATTTTTTGGTCTAGCTGGAAAATCTTCAAATCTGGACTATTTGTCCCTTTTACCCTGACTTGAATGTTTTCATGAATATAAAAATAACATAACGAACTTGGGGGAGCGCAGTCTGTAATTTGCAGGCTACAGACTGGAACGGGCAGACGGGAAGAAGCGATGGGTCAGCCTGGTCCTACGCTGTGTCAGTAACAACGGGCTTTCCTGGATGCCTCAGTGCCCAACAAAGCTCCCGGAGTGCCACTGGCCAACTGGGAAAAAAGTTAGCTGAACTGTAAATTCACTTCTCATTCATTAGCTTTCTCTTAGCACAGGCATGCAAAACCCATGAACCCTTCCACTGCTTGATGTGGCAGGAGGATGTGACCAGACAACTTGTCATCCTTTTCTTCAGTCGGGACCACATGCTTAGCCTTTGACAAAATATGAGGTTGACACTCCTATGTGCTACTACTTGAAAAATCCCTTGGAAAAAACCCCTATCTGGAAGATTATTGCCTGCAATATTGTTTATGATATTTAAGGACAAGGCCGAAGGAGTATTACTTTCTTGGTATTGCTGTGTTTGTTAGTTTAGCCCCTAAGTTGCAGAGATTTTGTAGAGGATGTATGTGAGGGCCTCTTTTCTAACAGCTTTCAGGTAGGTAAAAATAAAGCCAGCATACCTGTAGAGCCACAGCCAGCCTCAGAGACACTGATTTCCCTTTCACTGGAAGCCCATTTACAAGGCCTCCTAAGTCTTCCAGGAGTCAGCCGAGGGTGTCAGGGTGGGTTACCAGAAGAAGGAGCAACATGAGCTCATTGACTGAAGTTGCCTTACTCTGCTTGAGAAGGGAGCAGCGGTTTGGGGAAAACACTGAGGGTCTGTTCCATGCAATTCTTGAGTGGATTTGACTGGATTGGACTTCAGCTAAATGGATTAAATTGTTAAGCCAATTTAAGAATGTCCATGTTCAGAGATGAAAGAAGTTGCTTAAATTGGTGCCAATCCTCACATCAGTAAAGAGGAAAAAAAGATTTAAGAAAGAAGGGCTTATAAGAGATCATTCCTCTTGATGAAACTTCTAACTCTTTGCCAATGCTAACTGAAAGGAATGAAAAAAAAATCTCTGGAGAGCTTTTAGCAATTAGTTCCTGTTTGCAAAGAATCTGGGCCTGTGCTGCACTAGGGCATCCGGCCCTACCATTGCTTTTTCATCTTTGGGTTTTTTTTTACTTCCATAAATTGCGCTGCATCTTGTTAGAGGTGCCCATCTGTAGTTCTCTCTCTCTCTCTCATGGCCATACACATGACTTTTCATCCTGTCCTTTTCATCACCTATTGCTTCTACAGCAAGTAAAGCAAGTGAAATTGTAGCACAAAGAAATCTCTTTATGTATTTAGCAGACTCCTCCTGCTGCTTAGCAGCTGGAAACACAGAATTTAATGCAGCACCTTGAGATAATAATGCTGTGACCATCACCCTTGTAGATACTCTGCAGCCATCCATGGCATGTGGACCACAGTAAAAGCAGCAGTTACGTGGTACTCAGTGACAAATGTTCTGGTACTCACAATCTAATACTGTATTGTAGAAAGCCAAGCTGACTTTGCTTCTTCCTAATGCTGGGGTATAAAATAGCTCTAGTCTGGAAATTACACGCCTGTCATTGCAAGCAGCAGATGAAGGGAATCACACACTATAGTGTTGCAATGGCTTCTGGATGGAGTCACTGCTACTGTGTTAGAATGGGATCTGCTAGTCCTCATCTGTGGAGATGTACCTCCAGTAGGCGATGGGTGAAACCTGGAAGAGCCATGTAGACCCTTGGAGCTCTGAATAACATATACACTAAAAGGTATGGGTCTGGTCACATACCTGTAAGGACTGTAGCTGAGGGATGTCCATGCATTACTGTTAAAAACATGTGTATCTCATGTTTTTCTCCTATGAGACTGGCTATTATTGATGCTAATAAGGTAGGTGTGTATTTCTGGTCCCCTTTGGAAAGGTTAGCAGGAGAGTTGCACTCTACTGTGTCAACCCTTCTGTAGGGAGGAACTGTTGCAGAAGTGCCCTGAAGAGATGAAAACGGTACCACCAGTGTGGCAGAACACTTTGCCAGCCTGCGTAGGAAAAAACATGGCAAAAGACACTTGCAGTTTTCTACCTTTACATTTTACAAGGATAAAATGAGGTAATAGTCAATATACATTAGAGATTATAAAGAAAGTCTTGCTTTTTTTTGTTTGTTCATTTCTTTTGGGTGGGTTTTTTTGTGTGGGTTTACCAGTACCAAAATTCCCACTGTTGGGCCAGAATTCCAAGGGCTTCAGTAAAACACTTGCTCTCAAAGGCAACAACTAAACCAACATGTGCCGGTGTCCTTGAATACAGAGATGTGGCCTCTGAAAACAAGATAGACATAACAGTACCCTTCTGTTCTATAGTTTAGCAACTCAGGATGTAAATGGATACTCTTCAAAAGAAGATTTCCCATTTTAATTGGCAAGAACAGAGATCCATGTCAGAAAGTAGATCTTGTGTTCAGATCTGTCCAGTGTAGGTGCAACTATATTTGTGCTAAAGCGCATTTTAGGCTTCAGTAAAAGTTCTATGTTGCCTCCATTTTTATATAGCTCTACTGCCACATACATATATGCACATATACGTCTTCATGTGTGTTTGGAGGTATGTGTACATGCATATACATATAAAAGGTACATTGCTGAATAAAGCTCCTTTTATATTTTGTTATATTATGGGAAGTATTTCCACACTGAATTTAACTCCTGTCCAAATAAAATAACCTGCTTAATTTTAATATTGAGGTTATGTTGTTTTTCATTCACTACATTTACAAATCAAATGTGCCATGCTAAAGATTTTTTACTTTCATATAATCAAAATGGACCCCCTGTTTCATTTGCTGCCAATATAAAATGAACGATTTGCCCATATTTACTGCCTCGCTGATGGATCTCTATGCAACAAAAGCAACAATCCCACTGGCTCACACTCTTAATCACTCTCATAGTGAGAGCAAATCAAAAGACAAATATAAACCCCCTTACTCCTGTATCACCTTCTAGTTATTATGCACACAGTCACTATAACTTATGCCTGGAAACAACCACTGAAATAATGTTTCCCCTTGATATTGGCTTTTTAAACAGTTTTCTCATGTCCCATTGCTACTAAGTGTGGGGCAGGGAAGGCTGGGGAAGAGGAGAAGCCTGAAGAGCATGGTTCCGCATGAGCTGGCTGGACAAAGCACAGAGAGGCAGGTCACACCATCCGTGCCTCAGCAGCTGCCTCCAAACATAATCCCCCCGGCCTTCTGGGATGTGCCGACCATGCTGGAGTTAGTACCATTTGTGGGGTATAATCATGTCTGTAATTGATGGCACCTGCCTGAAGAGACTGTCTCACAGCACCTTTGGAGCTGATGTTCAAAAAAGGCCTTTGGTCTTCAGCTTCATGGTACTGAGGGTTGGAGAGATGCTGATTTTTTGTTGTTTTGTTTTTCCTGTGGAGAGCTCCACCACCACCTGCCCGTACACTCAAGGAGGTGTTGGTTCCCATTTCCTTGGGGAAGGGCAGGAATCAGACCAGTGAGTGCCCTGGAGACAAAAGCTCCCACCTTGTGTGCTTGGCACCTTGGTACCTGAGGCCTTCCATCCTCCCCTATAAGCTTTTCTAACATACCCTTGTTTGGAAGCTGCTGCCTTCATCTCTATGCTACTGAGTAAAAAAATAGCACACACATGCATGCGGCCAAAATATTGCCCTTTATTTCAGTTGCCCTGTTTCTGTTCAAAAGGTCTGAACTAGAATGGAAATACTTTGGGTTTTTCAGTTTAGCAAGAACCTCCCAAAAGTTAATTTCATTTGGAGCAAAATATTGCCATTTCTCACTCTCCTCCCCTTTTCTTTAGGACTTCAGACAAACAAAAATTTAGTTATTCACTCAGGTCTGTTGGATACCAGAAGATCTCTTCTACCAAGTGGCACAGCTTTCTGTCAGTCCTTTGGCTGGTTATCTAAGGTAAGTGTCACTGTATTACCAGTATTTCATGTTTAATGCTGGTGTTGCATATTTTAGTCGAAAGGATTTTCCTTTCCAAAGTAAATGACCGATTTTTAGTTATACAAAAAATCACTGCAGCGCCATAGAGCTCATGCTGGCTCTGAAGTGGAGCCTGGCAGCCCCCTAAGGATCAAGACCAGCACAGCAGTTTAGGAGGAAGGACAAAGATTGTGATCAGAGGCTGCAGGAGGGACTGGACTGGACTGGAAGCATCCTGAGGAGTTTAACAGCTCATGGGGTCAAACGCTTTGTTTCATGTATGGTAGCTACCTTGTACTGATTTGTAACCATGGTGGAATGGTGGATCCAGGAGAAGACTTAATTCAGATTTTGATTCCACTAAATGCTCTGCCCCTTCTTTTGGAAGCTTGTATTAGTACATCACCTCTGTTGTGCACAGCAACGGGAGCTTGCAGCAAGCCCTGCGTCTCAGGTGCTCTCTGCACCAGATGCTACTTGTCAGAGGGAATTAGGTTACCGCTCACCAGGAGAATCACCTAGCCACAGCCTGGCAATTTCTGTATCAGGCTTGGCATGGGCTACCCCGGGCTCCTGGCAGTCCTGGGCGCCTGTTGCCATTTAACAGCCTCAGCTGGGAGACTGGCTTCTTCCTTTCCAAGGGAGATGAAGGGAAGAGTGTCATGCATGAGTGTGTGTGTACGTGTCTGTGTCTGTGTGTGCCTGATGAGCTAGTGACAACTTTGTCCCCACCTGACTGGGACTGTGTTTGACAGTGATGATCCCCCTTAGTCACTCCAATTTTTCAGGCAGCTTTTGGAGTTGGAAAGACTCTAGTCATCTTTTCCCTGTTACTACTGGTGGGACAACCTAAGCCATCCACATTCATGCTCCCTCTCTATATAAAGAGGAGTGATCCAGCCTTGTTAGTTAATGAGTTTATTTTCAGGGGACTGGGCCATTTCTTCGGCTCCTTCTGTCTGGAAGTGATTCATTTATTTGTTGTGTCCTTTACAGCATGTTCCTGGCTTCTACCTTCTTTCTTCTGTTCAAACCCCTTAAAATACTGTGCTAAAACCTTGCAGGTCATACATCTTAGCAATTCATAACCACATCTGGTGTAGTGTCATGTCTGGAATCAGCTATTTTTACTGACTTTCTAAGCTAAACACTGATCAGGAATTAAGACACTGTGAAGTAGAGCCCAGATTGAATAGCACCTCTCCAGCACCTGGTAATTTCAAGATACCCTCCTGGCAGAGGTGCAATGGGGTCTAGGACACAACAGCATTTTGGCAGCTTTACACTGAAGTGGCCTGACAAGAGGCATTGCGTATCTTTGAAGTGAGAAGTAGGGGACATTTAAGGACCCAGCTTTATGAGAACTGATTCCACATTTCAAAAGGTAGAAAAGGCATAAGAAAGCCTGTAAGAAGTACAGGTAGAATTAAAAAAAAAGGTATTCTTATTTTTCAGGAAAGTAATGGGTTCGTCCAATGATATGAGAATGCACACATCCCCTGTAAGGTAAAACACTGTTCATGATATTCACTGATCTATTTATAGGAATAACCCTTTAATCAATGTATAATTATAAAAAATTACTTTTGACTGTTAAAGGGCATTTTGCTGTAGTGGATAAGAGTAAAAGGAGATTACTTAGCACTCCATTTATTGGGGGAAAGAGCCTGAGCCACAAAGTCTTGATCCGTATCCAAACTTCCCAAGCAGGTGTTGTTCAGTGGCTTTGATTCAGTCAAGGAATCAACTTCTAACTTCAGACCTTAGCTTGTCTAATAATCAAGGAAAGGGGAAATGTGTCAGCTCTTGAGTCTCATTTCTAGTAAAGCACAGAAGACGGATGTTAACAAGGTGGGAAGTTTGCACACAGCTTGTCTGGCAGTGAAGCTAAATTTGAAGATTATAATTTGGAGACTTATCATCAGAGGTTACAATACACCTCAGCAGATCAGTCCTACCTTGGTCTGCTAATGCGACTTCTGTGGAGCCATAGCCACAGTGGAGTTTATATTATTTCTGTGATCTGGGTTGAAACAATGCAAAACAGTGAAGAAAACAAGGGAGGGAGGTTCTTGTTATTATTGTTGCCACAAGTTTTTCCATAGCTGGTAGAGTCATTTTATCTCAGCTGCACAACAAGAGCTCACAGAGAGTCAGTTGCCATTTTCATCTGTGTTTTGTGCTGCAGCAATACAGCTACCTTGGATCATAGACCCTCTCTGCAGTCGTATCGGGTTAAGATAGTATCAGAAGTTTGGTTCTGCTGTAGACAAATCCTTGGTCTGCTGCATGCAAAAAGATTAAAAAAAGAATCTGTCTAGAAGGAAAATTCATTGGGTTCTGTTTGGATAAATTAACATGGCAATATTTCCCTTTCATTTATCTACAGTTTGTGTTAAGTCTCTTCTGGAAAAAAAAAGAGTTTGATACTTCCCTGCAGAGAACTTCTGTGCTAGAGATTTCCTTTGTCTATTCCACCAGTTGCATCATATAAAAATTAAGTGAAACGACATACTGAGAGTGAGACTAGTAGACAGAAATTTGGCTGGGTCTTCAGTTACACTTGAATTTCTGCTGCGAATGTCATGAATTGTGGCAGCCATGGGAGGTTAGTAAAATAAAAATTAAAAAAACCCCAACAAATAAAGACCTCAGAGAATTAAAGCTTCTCAGTTCTTATTTCATCAGAAAAGCAGAGCTGCTAACAGTGCCTTATTTTTATCAGTATGCTTATTTACCTTTGGCTTTTCCTACTAAACAAAGACCAAAAAAGTGCTGCTTAGATGTTCTTGGTGTGAATGTTTGATTGTTGGCATTTATTTTACCTTGCTTTACGTAAGATACATGATATTAATCATAACGCTCAGTCTCTTTGCTATGGTACTTGTTACTGTGGCATCCGATCTTCAGCACATTTGTGACTGAAAATAACTGAGTTCAGCAGGCTTATTCACAAGTGTCAAGTTCCTCGTAGGCCCATGGTTTTGCAGCATTGGCTCTTATGGACAAGATACTCTAAATCAGGGCTGAAAGTTTGCCTTTTCCAGCAGTGAACCCTCCTATTTGGCTATCGAACCCGCCCAAATCCTCCCTTTCCCTGTTGTCTCCTGTGCTTTGGTTCCTATCCTGAGGCTCTAGAAGACATAGAGAAGAAATATTAGGTCTAATCCTATACTAGTATGTTACATGATAGATCCCTGTAGCACCAGGGCGTATCAGCTCTGCAGCCTTGTGCCCTAGTCAAAGCCCATCAGCTATTTCCCTTGCAAACCACCCTGTTTGGATGTGGCCGTGCCACTGAGAGCTGAAGGTCCCCCTGGAATGCATTTGAAAGGCATGTGGTTACGTTTTGTTTGACGTTATGACAAATCCCAGCTGCACAGCTGGCTGTAGGATTGCACTGAAGGCAGAGGCTTTCCTGGTCTATAGTAACATAATTCTACTTTGCTCCATGTTTTTCCTGTATTTAAAAAAAAAAAAATCACAAGAAAATGTGCCCTTCCTGCATGTATAAGGATTTCTGAACTCCTGCTGTGCCCAGGATAATTGTTCTCAACTTGTATTTCATTTTAAAGCTTGCTACTTCTGTTTCAGACCAAAGAGAGGCTTATCACCCGTTCTATTACAGTAGTTTGCCTAAGAAAAGACATACTTCTGCTTATAAACCTTGCCTTGCCTGTGTGTCTGAACCCATCCAAGCACACACAGGCCTGAGAACAAGTAGACAGTGGCATTGTTAATATATTTATTTTGCAAAGTTGTACAAAAATGCACTGTGTTTCACTGATGTAGTCACTATGTGAACTTGCAGGTGGTTTTACAAACCATATGCCTTCAAAGGCCAGCGATTTCCAGGTAAATGTCAGGGCAACGGGGGCATGGGTTGGCTTGCTGCTTGCACGCCACACCAGCTCTGCCCAGGTCCTTCCAGTCATTCAGACAGTTCTGTCTGCCTGTGGGCATACGGGGAATTTGGCCTTGGGATGCTCTGGAGCATCTTGAAGGGAAGAGGCTGCAGCCAAACGGATCCATTGAGATTTGAGAAGATTTTCAGGGGAGGTGGAAATCGACCACTGAAACAAGCTATTAAGGGAAAGAAGAGTTGCTATCTCACCAACTTCAGATTAAGCCTGGATTTCTGTCTGGGAGGTATATAGTAGTTGTACTTAAGGTACTGAATCCAAGTAAGAGGTAGGCAGCAAAGTTTTGAGGCCATCTTTAGGCAAGAAGTGAAGTAGATGCTTAATGATGCCTTTTAGTCTTAAACTCAAGGAATCTATGAGGAAGCATCAAAGTGCCTGGAGTGAAACAGCAAAAGTTTCACTGTGTGTGGGAAGACCTGAGAAATGCTAAGGAGTGAGGCCCTAATCCTACAACCCAGTTTGTGAGAACAGACGTCCATATCCAGAGCAGATGTCCATCTCTGGAGTGGATTTACTACCTCTGCTTAGCTTGATGGCGTCTCTAAAAGAAACAACCAGGGGACTGGAGTTGTTGGAAAGTGTGTTTTACTATAAGGAATCAGCTTTTACTAAAGTCCTGCTCTTTTTCGTGACATCTTTGAAAAACTGACAATACACTCCCATACATATGACTCTTTTTAAGCATTTTAATCTGTTTGACCTCTCCCAGGCCATGTTTTCTTCTTCCAGTGAGCTTCAGTTTTGCTTTTGCCTCTAGCTTGTGTGGTTCTCAAATGCAGGGGACAACGGGAGATCCTAACAGCACTGAAGTTTAAGTTAATTTTCATTTATAAAGCACACCTCCTGCTGAGTCACTTTGCTTCACCTGCACAGCCATGAGATGGCTGGGATGTACACAGCCCAGTGCCACCGCCAGTTTCTCTCCATCCCAGGCTGCTTCAGAGGTCCTGTCATAGCTGGAAGAGCTGAGAGGGCTTGCTGGTCTATGAAATGACCTGCAGCACTGCCCCAAGTTTTTGCCCTGCTGTGAGACCCCCCTCCCATGCCCGACATCCCTTCCTCCCCCATTGGCACACACTGTGCTGTGCCAGCTGGGATGTGGGAGGTGACTGGACATGCTGCAGTACAGCACAGTGACACACCTAGGAGCACTGCAAGTCAGGCATCAGTCGTATTGCATCACAAGCGAGGCTGGGTTTTCTTTTACAGAACAATGGCTTTAAATGCTGCCAAATACTTGATGGTTTTCCAGGTCTGCCCATGGGTGTTTGGATGGAGAGCACTGCTTTTTGGGCTGCTGTACGGGAGGGAAGCAGACCTACCCTACAATGAAAACGTTTGTTCAAGCAGTGCTTTTACCGGTAGATTACATCTCAGCGGAGCCATGAGGACTGATTCTGGCTCCATGAAGGTCTCTCTTGTAGCAACATATCTATTCTGAGCATACACAAGTCTCATTAGCATTAATAAACTGGTACTGAGGGGATTTTAAAACATCTCTGTGGCTGGCTGTCTCAGTTCCCTGTGGCTGGTTCAGTCAGACAGGACCCTGTGAAGAGTTTTTAAAGGGGCAGACTGCAAAAAAAAAAAGAAAAAAGAAGAAAGATGAGACAGAGGAGGAACAAGGCTTAACATTGGCATGACGGGGAAAGGCTGCATCTCTTTTTGCTGTCTCAGCCTCCTTTTTTGGCTTCTTAGATGAAGATGTGAGTGACTGTTTCCAAGTCCCCCAGTGCCATTACCCTGCCTCTCTCTAGCTATATGTGCAAGGGTTGGGAAGGGGAAGGGTGTGCTGGCGCTGCGCATTGCCCTGCTTGTATCCTCCCACTTTCTTTTCATCTAACCTAGAGTTGTTCACCACCCACAGCACATCTCTGAGTGTCAGACTACGTAACTCCCCACTCCCCACCTCGTTGTGTTCTGCTTCCTTCACTCTCTGGTTTCCCTCCCAAAGGCTCCCACGCACTTTCCCACTCCCCATGAGTTTCTTCTGTCTTCCCAGCAGCAGCAGCAGAGAATTACACATTTCACCTCTCCCCAGTGTGGCTGTGGACCTCTCACATTCTTCTGCCTTTGTTCTTTTTCTTCATGATGCTAATACCCCTTTCCTTTCTCCGCTTAAATACCCAAGCTCCTAAACCTCTGCAACTCACTTTTCATTGCACAACAGGGCAATCCCTCCCAAAATCTGGTTTAGGGACTTGAAAAGCATGCCTGAGTCTGTGCAACAAAGAGACAGCCTTATGCTTTGAGGCAAAGTAATACAGAATGGCATCTCTCTGACAGCTGCTTCTTAACACAGAGAAAGCTGTGAAAATTAGATGGGTTGGGCACCCTTTCCCAGGTTAGAAGGGATAAGATACACTAGTTGCATCCATATGAGCACTTCTGACCCTGATAGTTTGGAATCGTGTCTGACCCCACATGTACTACTCATCCTGTGTGGAATAAGGAAAACAAATCTTGCAATTTCTCAAGCCTTCTCTCACTTGTGATATTATAAAACCTGCTGCTGCTGCTAGTAGTGAGTCATTTTCAGACTCACCTGACTGCAGGACAGTATTCTGGCAGGTTCCTTTTTGCAGCATTCAAGCTCCTTGGCAATGGCCAGTCTAACAAAGTCCACTCTGATGCAGAATAAAACAGTAAAGAATAAACCTCACCAAGATCGGCATTTGGAGTGGAAAATCACTTAGGCTAACAATCAGGAAAGGTCAGGCAGAGGCTCTAGAGATCTAAGTGCATTTCTCCGCTCAGTTTGCATGCAAGGAGCCTTCTTGTGTAATTAACCCCAAAACACCTTCTTTCTCACAGAAAGCATGGAGATCTAGCAGATGGGCAACCCTTTCACAAGAGAGCACCGTGGTGAAAGTAGAATCATAGAATCATAGAATTGTAGGGGTTGGAAGGGACCTCGAGAGATCATCGGGTCCAACCCCCTGCCAAAGCAGGCTCCCTAGGACATACCACCCAGATAGTCGTCCAGACGGGTCTTGAATATCTCCAGTGAAGGAGACTCCACCACCCCCCTGGGCAGCCTGTCCCAGTGCTCTGACACCCTCACTGTGAAAAAGTTCTTCTGCATGTTGGTGTGGAACTTCCTGTGCTCCAACTTGCAGCCATTGGCCCTTGTCCTGTCTCCACAGACCACTGAAAAGGAGCTAAAGTAAATAGGATCTTGTCTTCTGGAGATTGGATTTGAATCCTCCGTGTGTCAGGAGAGTGGTCCAACCACTGACCACGACACACATGCCTCTCCTTGCTGTTTGTATAAGACATGGTGTAAGCCAGTTGGGCTGCAGAGCACATCAAGATGACACTGGGTCTTAGGGATGAAGGGCAGAGCATGTGTCTACCAGTAGTGCAGGCACCAAAAAGTTTCAAATTTGAGCCTCATCCTTCCAGTATGAGGACACAACTCAGGCACTCCACTGTGGATTTAGTTACTTTAATGTTTCACGGAGATTGTGAAATTCTTTAACATAAGGTAAATAGTTTAGAAAGGATTTAAAAAAAAAAAAAGATGAGATATTTCTAGAGTTAATGGAAACATCCAGTTAAAACAGAAAGTCTCAATGAAAGAGCATTGCAATGTTTATAGATACTTTGAAGTTTCAGCTATACAGTCAAACTCCAGGAACCAGAGGAAATTTCTCCATTATGTGGGTCACCCCACAGATGCCCACCCAAGCTGATGCTGGTCAATACCAGGGAAGAGACAGGGGACAGGATTTCTTGATCTCATCCAGTCTGGCTGAATGCTTTGTAGCAATTCAAAAAACACCAAAAAGGTGATATATTTTCTGCCAATTCTTTTCCTCTGTCCAAAGTAGAAACCAACTTGGAAAATATGTTTAACATCAGACATACTTTTTCCCTGCATATGAAGAAATCCAGAAGATGAGTGTTTCATTATAAAAATATTTAATACTTAAGAGATACTGTCTGTATGTCCTTGGTTGGGCAGCAAAGTAAACAGTTGCATAAAAGTGAAAGGATTTAAGATGTGTTAAAGGGGAGTTCATTGTAGCTGCACTCTAACGACAATAACATGCCTATTCTTTTTTCTCAGCCATGCCAATCTTGCATGAACGCTCTGCTTTCCTGTCACTCTTTCACACTGCCTGGATAGGAAATCAAATGCAACGGAGAAGGGTGAGACCACAGAAGTTTTGGATTTTATTGAACTTTGAGGGTTTTTGGAGCTGGTGGCTTGCAAAGGTATCGCTCTGTGGAGGATTTAAACTATAGCTCAGCAGTCAGAAACTGAAGGATGCACTGTGTGAACGCACTTGAATAAAGAAGAAGAACTAACTGCCTTTGACCCCAGTTTTGTGGGTTGTAATGCAGGAATAATTTGCAGATTGAACCGCGTTTGGCCCGGACTTGTACCTAGAGAACACAGCATTTTTTTTGAAAGAAACGCACCTTTCTGACTCCTGTGCTTGGAAATTACCTTTTCAGTCACTCAAACAGGAAAGGATAAACACTGGAAACGTTATTAATAAAACATTAAAACTCCCCAAAACCCCAGCTCCTAATTCAGCCGAGGTCAGCCCATAAAGTTTACAATCACGCACTCCACGCTGCTCGGCGCTCAGAGCCAGCACGCTAGTGACTGGCCAGATTAGTTAATCTTCCTCAGCTTCGTCTTGGGCCCTATAACTACTGCGGCAGGTCATTAACCAGCTGGTGAAGCCCCGGCACATCGTACATTTATTCCCAAACCTTAGCAGCCGTTGTTGAGTCCAGGAGCCTTAAAGAGGTATTTCTGATGTTAGCTGACAGAATGATAATTTATGCTCGCTGTAATTCAAAGGGATTCCAAGGCAACTGTAAACTAATGAAACCCGAACAGCTTTCCTGGGGAAGGTTCCTTATTTAATCAGTTGAACAAAAATGGAAATATGTAAAACGGGCAGTCGCTCTTTCTTTTAAAAAATACAGCCTTTATGTGAAAAGGGAGATAAATGAGATCATGTTGTGCTAGAGGAAAGAAATGTAGAAAAATGTTTGATTAACAGAAATTGTTTATTCTCCCCACATTTCTTGATTTTTTTTAGACTTTGCTGTTCATCACTGCCAAAAGCAAAAAGCAAAGGACGCAATGTCTAGTAAGTTTGGTAACCTAGTAGAGGTATTGCTTTCAGTCAGGATTTTCTTTTTCTTTTCTGGGTTTTTTTTTTCTTCTCCTTCTTTTTTTTTTTTTTTTTTAATCTCAAATGAAAGACTCTCTTTAATCAGATAATTGACCGGCTGGTAATTTTAGCCTTTTGTGACACACCAGTTGGCAGGTACAGTGGTACATAACCATGAGCCTTTTCCTACAGCCTTCCCTCCCTCTGGGACACTCACAGACGTGTCTCTGTCTTATCAGTCCCAGGAGACCATTCCCAAACATTTTGCAATGAAAATGCAAAGGAGGGGCCTGTTCCCTCCCAAAAGGAGGGCCAGCTGTCAAAGGTAATGACTGCTGGTGGACACACAGATGGCACTAGAGGTGTTCCCTCAGCTCACCACACACCTGAAGGAAGGGGGAGTCCATTGCACAGCTGTTCCCGTGGGGGCCATGCTCTGGCCCCTGTCCCTGGGCTTGGGGTCCTTGCCAGGTTGCAGGCGGGTGCTTGGTGACAATGGACATGGACATCCCCAGAGTGTACCACACTGGCAAAGAAGACATGTCCCCAGGAGATTGTCCTTTGCAGTTACAGCCTGGTCCTTGCTCTTAACCCTCCTCTGCTCATCCCTTTCAGTGGCGGCCAGGAGTGAAACGTAACTTGCTGCGTGACTGACAGGCCTTCAAGCTCCTTGGCAAACCTGGGACCTTATTTTGAAAGGCCCCCTGAAAGAAAAAGGATTGTATGCACTCTGAATGCAAGGCTGCTGAACCGCTGCCAACCCCAGGCTGCTCCATTCAAAGAGCTGAGTGAATAAATGAGAATAACATCCTTGGGGACCTCGAGGATCGGTTTACTCTGAAAATCCTCAGCCTTACAAAGGGTCAGAGTCACAAGGTAAATGAAAATGGCTGGGAGGGGACTTTGATGGCCGAAACACTGTAACTGTAGAGGACTTGAAAGAAAACTGTATTTTTTAAAAAGTGAGAGAAGGGAGGGAGCAAACAGGGGGAGAAGGTGGTGGGGAGGGGGGACCTCAGCCTACAGCCCCCAGAAGGTGGGGGGTGGGGAAGCCGGATTGGGGGGGTAGGGGTGGGCAATGGGAAGAGACGACGAGAAAGAAACCTCTTCACTCTCTTAATCCATGGTGATCTGTTAATGCTATTTAGGGTACAGGCAGTGGATGTAGCAAGGGAGAGCCTCTCCCCTGCCCCCCGTCCTAGTGCACCCAAGGTATTTCCTCTGCATAACAGGCAGCTCTCAGGGCACAGAGGGCTGAACAAATGACACTAGGGGCATCACTGCACCCTGCCCTGAGAAGCTGAAAAACACAGCACCCAGATGTTAAGATAATTTTGGCATTTCAGTTCAAAAATGCCCACGTAAGTTAATGATAAGACATTCAAGAAGGACATTTTGGAAATAGCCTTTGCACAGGTCTGGAGGGCAAATTATGTGAATGTGTGCATTTGCCTTGGGTCTGTTTGAGATTTGCTGGGTGAATGTCGGTAACTCATATAAGGCCAGATCCAAATTAACATCTTGAGACCAGTGGGAATTAGACACCTAAACACTTCAGTCTCGAAATCTCTGGCTCTCATTGGTCTCATCTCTTTACTTTCAGTTTTCTGAGCAGCTCCATTAGTACTGACAGTAGTAAAGCTAAACACATTCCTAAACATTTGCAGGATCAGGATATAAGTGACTCAGAGCAGCCGCAGTTTCTTATTAGGTGTTTGTATAGTGCCTGGCATCTGGGCCCCATCTCAGTTGGAGTTACTGTAATTCAAGCCCTAGTAATTACAAAAATAGGTTAAATACTGAATTATAACACTTTTCTGTCAAGTTCTCTTCTGCTGGTTCAACATTTTAAGTCCTTTAATGCAAGATGCCCAGCTGACAAGTGCGTAGTTTTGTTCAGAGTGTGCTGCTTTCTAAACAGTGTACCTTAACTAAGGGATAAGATGGATGTGCAGCTGAACTCATCTTTATTCTCACACAGTGAAGATGATACCTGTAGGTCACAGAGAGAGTTGGAGGCATTTCTCCCCACTCTGTTAGCAAAGACTCTGCTACCTCTAGAGAGTTACCTTTTGCACATAGTTATTCTTCTCTGTAATGGAGGTTGGGAAAAAGAATGTCCTACTGAAAAGTAAGATAAATTCAAGCTTGCATTTAGGCATTCAGATCAATATCCAGACTCTGTGAAAAAGTGTCTTGCCTTTAATTTCCACTAGGCTTCATGTTGTCATATGGACTCCATGTCTTGTAACTGAGTAAAACTCTGTTATTAATGCACACCTTTGGGGCTAGTACCCCATATCAGTGCAGAAAATAAGGGTGTATAGGGAACATGCAGGATCCTATTTCATATTTTCTACATGGCAGTGGCACTATTGTTCCTCTGAACAAGTCTCTCATCCCTTGGGATCCAGGTGGGGTAGGACCTGTCAGCCCCAGAGAGCATCATAAGCTCTTGTCCATCTCTGCTGGTGTCTTTTACGGTGGAAACAAGAGGGTTTAGCTCACCAGTAGTATAGGCCAGTGAGCAGCTAGACCCTTCATCTGATAGCAGAGATAAAACCTATTTAAACAATTTGGTTTTGTGTAGCGTGGGTTGCTATAGAGTTGATGAGACTGCAGAGGAAGTAAAATGGCATCCACAAAGGCAAATGCTAGTGGGAAATTTTTGGGAACTAGAAATCTCTGAGGCTTTTCTAAAGCTTCCCCCACCCTTCATCAGGTTCAGAAAACAGCATTTATGCCTAAATCCTTTTACTAGGCAGACTAGAGACAGCACTGGCTTGTGATCCCACTTCACTAGAAACTTCAGGAGGGTTCATTCAACCTCTCCACACCTCCGCTTCATCTTCATAGTGCAGAAACAGAACCACTTGTTCAATCCTACATACTGTGCAGAAAAGGTACAAGTAAACTGTTGAAATCTTGTTTTGGCAGATAAATTAACAGAGGAAGAAATGACTTTGTTACAGAGCACATCAGTGAAGAGGGCATTCGATCATTTTTAAAGAACAGCAGGATGTCCACAAAACTTGTTGGGTTTTCTAATAGGGCTGGGTGCTGAACGCAAGGTTCAGGTGACCTCGTGGATTTTCTGAGGTCTAATAAGGAGTAAGCTCATGCAGTGGCCCACACAGGGTGCGGGCATTAATCTGACTTCCTTTAGCCTGCCAGCTGTTTTCCCATGCCAGTGGGTGCTGTGCTGTCTTTGAGATCTCTGCTGCCTTCATCAAATTTAGCTGAAATAGGTCAAAGGATTCAGAAGTTACTGGAGTATTTCATGTCAGTATAAGACTCATTTCCTTAAAAAATCAGGCTGAGAAAGCAGTTTGGTTCAGAGTACATTCATGGCTATAACATGCCATAATTCACTGTAGCTGTGAGCATCACTGTATAAATGAACACACATGCACACAGATTTCCTAATGCCTAGCGGAAGCAATAAGCAGAACCAATCATGTATATGTAATTGTGTTTATTTTTCACAAATGTCTTCTTAAAAGGATTCTCTTAAACCAAATGCTTGAGAAATGGCCTGGATTTGGATTTATCTCAATTATGTGTGTGTAGAATTATATGATAGACATTTTTTCCTCCAGGAGAAAAAAAACCCTGAAATGGCACATGGAGTTCATTAAAACCGAGCTAATGGTTTCAATCACATTTCTAATAGTGTAGAATTGCTAGCCAGCAATGTGGGCTAGGAATAAATCTGTGTGATACCTACAGAACCATGTGTGCTTTTGTTTTCCCTCCCCACGATGGGCAGGCTGTCTGTTGCTGAAATGCTCTATATTTTACAAGTATGTGAACACAGAGAAGCGTGAACAAATTGAAATACGGATGAGCAGAAGGAGCAGAAGGAGTAAACATGATTAGTCTCCACAAAATCTTGCTCAGGATGGGATAGGGACAAAGAGGCCCGTGTCAGCTGTAGGTTTGCAGTCATACCTCAGGGCAGTGTCAGGGCAATCCAGGCTGTATTCCTTATTATAAAGTGCCAGCTTACTCTCAGCCTCACACACAACAAGCAGAGTGGCACAACTGAATTTATTAATGCAGTCAGTGACAGCGTTTACTTTAAAGTACCCTTATTGTCCCAATTTCTGCATCAATTTTTAAAGTACAGGTCAGACAAACCGTTCCTGATATCTCAGTTGCCTTCGGCGCTGCAAGTTTTTATTAGCGTGGGGGCAGGGACGAGCTGCCCCACATAGAGCCCCCTTCAGCCCGTCTGTTTCTGCGCTTGCTGACCTTTGCAAATCCGTCTCTCTCTCGGTTTGGCTTCCCCAGCATTCCCCGGCAGCAAAACTGCGGAGTCCCCTCCAAACAACGTCCCCGGGAGCCAGGGGAGCGCTCCTCACCCAGTGCTGTGGATTTAACTTCAGCCTTCAGAGGGCAGCCCAGGGCAGCAGACAGCCCCCGCCGCCCGGGCAGCCGGCTCCTTCACGGCCGCGACCCCAGCGGGCCGGCCCGGGGCGGGCAGCGGGGCCGGGGCCGGCGCTCCTCGCCTGGCACTGCCCAAGCACCCATCTGCAACCTGCACCGAAACCTCCTCTCGGGTGAAGTTTGCTCCCTCTTATATATTCCTTTAAGCCCAGGGGGCATTATCGATTCATAGCATCACTCCCCACATGGTGTGCATATGCAGGATGATGTCCGAGCGCTGCTCTCCGCGCCGATGTGATGGCACGACAAACCAGCAAGGTGATGTCTGTGGAGATGCTAGACAGGCTGTTGTGGGAGATCTATGGGGGAGAGAGAGAGGGGAAGTACCTCTGCTGCGGTGTGTTTCTGTGCAACAGAATCTCACCTATAGAAGTGGGCACCACGCTTGTTTTCAGAAGGGGAAAACCGCAAAACATTTCTTCAAGGATTAATATATGACCATCTCTCTTGTTTAAGGTTTAACTGTGATTAGTTCTGCTGGTATGAAAAGAGGAAGATGGAGACAGTGAGTTCAGCGTGCCTCCCTGAAAACAAAACGTGACTTGTTAAATTTCATTCTCAAATCCGGTAAAAGTGGTTTAGAGGCCTGTTGAAAGACCCATTGGCTTCCACTGGGCACACCACATAGCAGTTGGCGTCATATCTTCTTCCCTCATCTTGCTTTTAATTCTCTCTTTTCCCTCACTTTCTAATATCAACTTTCACACAGCTTTGCCTTGCCCCAGGCCTACATGACCAAATCAGTTTTAATAAGAAAAAGTGAGTTGATTTATAAGGGAAATATTTCCTTGATGGGCACTGGGGAAAAAAAAAATCCCAAAGAATTTTCTTGATGATCCGTTTCATTTCCTAGTTACCGTGCCTACAAGATAACGTTCCCAAAAATTCCTTGAGAAAATGCCTCTCTAACTTTTCTGAGGGATTTCAGTTCCACTTGAAATGGTGCATTTTGTCCTGCTCAGTTCCTCTCACTGCAGTTCAGTGTGATCTCAGAGCTTGCTTCTGCTGGAAAAACTTGATGTTTGGGCTTCTGAGCTGGCCGGCCACAGCACGCAGAGCAGAGAAAATGCTGGAATGAAAAGATGCTTTTATATCCCTGTTTTCCTTCTGTATTATGAAAGCACTGCAGTGCCAGGAGGAAAAAGTTTTTACAATTGGGAGAGTGCATTTTGGGGAGGAAAACTAAGTGTCCTTGAAAATACCTCCTGCATTGTGTTGCATGCACTCACGGGTGCCAGAAACTGGGAATAGGAACAGCACCGGGGAAACGGGACAGATTTCAAAATATAGAAAATACAAAAATGCAGCAGTGCCGTGCCAGGGAAGCATGATAGAAATGCCTGACTGCACACCTAGCTGCAGCAGAGAAGAATGTAGACAAACCCATAAAGTCTGGACAATTCTCTGAGGAGCGGAGGAACTGCCTTCCTGGAACAGGCTTGTGCTGCTCTCCCGACTGAAATCTGGCTCCAGGGCTGACCTCCTCCAGATGCTCCAGAAGGCAGCAAAAAAACCCGCTGAAAAACAAAAACCTCAAGGAAGACATTAAGGGAATAACTTGCCAATAAAGGAGAATTCTTCATAATTGCCTTCAGTTAGTTAATGTCTCACACTCAAAGCAGGAAAGATTAGTTGAATTCTAAAATGCTTCTAATATGCAAGACAGAAAGATGCATGAATTCTGTAAGCTACCTGCTCATGCACTCATATAGAGAGTGGGTATTGCACTAAAACATGCATATGCAGAAACAAATGACATACCTTGAGAAGCTGCTACACCTCTGTGTACTAAAGAGAAAAACGCTGAAAGGAGTAAGTGTGCATTGCTCTCGTATTTTTACACTGACTCCCGTTCCCATCTTGCTCCATTATGCTCCACTTGATATCCCTGTGCCACTTTGTAACCTGGAGACATGCCCTCACAGCCTGTGTCAGGCTTCCCCAGCAGCAGGACAATTAACGGTGGACTAAGATTACAGCGTCGAACGTGCTCGCAATTCCTCCTGTGCACTGTGGTCCAACTCTCTCATCCTTGGCGTGCGATGCCGATCCCTCTGTGCCTGCCGGCCCCAGGAGCCTGCTGCCACCAGCCTGCCGGGCTGCTCAAGGAGCCAGCCCCACGCACGCCGGCGGTGACCCATGGCAAAATAAAAGTGCATGACAAAATCCTTTTGCTACCTACACACCTGCGATACACTTTGTCTACTCTGCTGGCAGGGAGGCCAAATGATACCTTTCCTTTTAGGACCACAAAATGAATTATACTTTCTGTCTTAGGAGCAACATTTCTGTGCCTCTGGGAATGTGATCCTTATTCTCTCTGTTACAAACATGAGCCAGACGCTTTCCTGTAGTTCAGACATAAGCAAGATACATTTCTTTCTCTTTTTCTTTCTTTCCCTCCCTCCTTCCTTTTTTAGTTCCATCCTTTCACTTTTTCTATCTTTTGGGGCTGTGTGTATGCAGTCCTTCCCAAACAAAAGACATTTGCTCCTTTTCCTAGAAGGATGAGGAAAGTCGCGACATGAGCGGAAAATCACTTTGTTCTACAGTGTTGAGTGAAGATTGCTGCTGTGTTAGTGTGTCAAAATGTCCTTTAAATGTCATTGTACTCCCAACAGAATGCCTTGTCTTTTGGGAGCTACAGAAACAGCTACCTGGAAGAGATCTAGCATGTAGGGTATCATAGGCACCTACTTCCTAGGAAGCTACTACAACTTGGATACAGTAAATCATTTGACTAATCTTGAGCTCACTTCTGCCTAAGTCTGGGGAGAAGCAGGAACACCCTTGGCTGGCTTTGCCACCAAGGCAACACTTTGGCATCAAGTCTAAGGACAGAGCAAAGGACCACAGGAGAAAGCTGTGGCAGAGGGAATACAAGCAAAAGCAGTGTTTGTCAGCCAGACAAGCAGAGGTCTCTCAGCTCCTCAGAAGTCTTCCTGGTTTCTTTCCTTGAGCATAAGGGTAAGGAGTTTTAAGAAAAAGTCTGAAAAACAGCTGATTTGGGGGATGTTTACAGCAAGCTCTACCCAATGCAAGGAGACACACTGATGAAGTTGCTTACAAATGTAAAAGTTCGACACAGATGGATTAGGGGGAGACTCACTCTCAGTGCTGACTCTGAGGCAGGAGTGGGCTGTGAAATGAAGCCTGCTAGCTCATGTTTGACGAGTCAGAGACAAGGCAAAGAGAGTGAGCTGTAACATGATCAAAACAGTGAGGCTGAGAAATGATCTTAGGAGAGGCATTCCTAATCACCATGAGCAGGGAAAACTGTGTTTGTCAGGAAGAGAGGAAAGGCTGTGGCTTCTGTGGTCTACTGTGCTTCGTCCAGACCAGGACTGAACAAACCTTTTAATCTATGTGGTACTGGCTTTACTAGACAGATTTATATATTGTATATGTGCTAGAGAAAGGTTCCTGAGCCAGCATTTGTTCTAAATCCTTCCCTTTTCATTTCCTTTCTACTGTACTCACAAACCCCCATTAAAATCAGGATCTGAGCTATCTAGTATATGCCGAAATATTACTGCTACCTTGATACAGCTGCAGAGGATGTAAGGGAACAGCAGACTCCTCAGTCCAGTTCCCATTAGCTTCTTCCTGTTGCTGCTCAGCACTAAGGACACGCTGGAAGAGGAAGGTGTCCTGGTGCACAGTTCCTTCAGCTGCTTGGTGCTCCCCTGGTGTTGGTCTTTCTTCACCCTCCTGTTTATCTACTTCTGCTTTAAACACTTTGTACAGTTGTAAATTAAAATGCCATGATCCACAGAGGGTTTTTGTGAAGAATCACAGTGCATTATGAAGTGATAGAAGGGATTTCTAAATCTCACTGATGGTACTGGAAAAGCCCTTGATGGGAAAAAACACTCCAGTAGCTTTGCCAAATAAAATTATTTTGAGAGCGGCATCATGCCTCCTAGTTTTTAGGTGGATGCTCTCTTTACCTCTCTCATGCAGCCACTCCCACATCACTGATGCTAGGTGAACCCAACATTCCTCCTTTTCCTCAGCTGCCCTTCTACCTTTGTCTTAACTTTTTTTTGTGGTATTAAAATCCTAAAAAAGAGAACAATCTCCTAAATTCAGCTTTGCAGTAACTGTACATGAGACTTTGTGCCTCTGTGTTTCTGTAACCATGTGAATTATGTAACATTTTATTTAGTGTTATAAAATGAGTTACGCATAAGAAGGGCTAACAGTACTGAATTTTCACCTCTCTAAGGTGGAAGAAATATCTTAAAAGACTTGGGAAGGTTACAAAGAAACACTGGACAGGAAAAATTAATATGCAAGACAGAAAAAATGAAGTCTCTGCATCTCAGATATTTAATGAAATGATGGAGGTGAATACGTGTAATACCCAGGTAGAAAAATCAGACACGTATCTTTCAAATCCTCATAATAAAGGATTTTTCATGCAGGAGAGGATATTCATTTAGGATTATCAGCACCCTGGCTCAGAACTTCAGTCTTAAAGAAGAGCCAATGAGTGTTCCCATTCTTGTCTGAGAGAACAAGTGTTACAGTTCCGTTCTGTACCTGTCTGAAAGGGAGGTGAGTTGTTGAAGGCTTTGCTCGAGTCCTCAGGTTGAGCTTCACTAGGTCTTTTCAAGCCTGGAAGACCCTGTATGATCTCTGCTGCGTGTGACTCATAGTGACAATAAGATAGCAAAACAAGTATGTGTGACAAAGGAACAAAAAGAATGCATTTATGCTGTGGCATTAGGTGCATTTTTGAGAAATAGATGCTCAGCGGTTGTATTTTAGATGAGAAAAAGAAGTGTGTTTAAAATTTTATAGGCCTTCTGATAGAGCTGGTACTGCTGTGGGGTGTCCCTGTTGTCTGGAGCTCACTGGCCTCTTATTACACTCATTTGTTCTGCACGGCGAGGGCTGAGTTCCACAGTTTGCTGTTGGCAGCTGAGAGCTATTATTGGGCTGCAACATCTGTTTCAACAACAGTGGGTCCCTGGTCAGCAAAACTAATTAAAAAAGAAGTCCAGAGTCAAATACCATGACCTACCCGGTGTGTCTATGTGTAAACATGGTAACTACTAGAATAATGAAAACTTTAAAATGCGCAGGATAATTTACAAAAATATGACAAGTGATGAAAAGTCTTGGAACTGCTCCTCATATCACACGCTTCGGAGTGGCACAGACGAAGATTAGGATTCCTGTGAATGTTTAAGCGAGCAGAGGGGGTTTTATTCACATGGGCATTGGTAGTAAAGCCACTGAGGCCACTCAGCTGGACAGCCGACCTCATGTGGGCCAAGAATTTACAGAATCAGATCACAAGTTTCCTCCTATCTCATCTGGGGTTTTGTTAATTGGTAATAGTAGCTATGGAGGTACCTGGGAGTATGTTTAATGGCTCCAAACATTCATGGGATTCCTCCATTTCTCTCTTCTGTCAAAATTTCAGTTGTCAAGGCAGAAGTAACTGGTGCTGGTGATTTCCAGCATTTTAAATACTTCCCTCTGACCTAGCAAGGCGGAGAGGAGTCGTGTTTATATTGGGATGATGAGATGAGATGATTTGTTTGAGGAAAGGGCAGTAGACAGAATAGTCAGCACAGGAGGAGTAGGAAGCTGTCATAGGAAGAACTGTTTGCTTGTCAAAATGATGACTGAGTTATCTCCAAAGCATACTATTTTTTTTTGTAATTAATTAAAAAAATTGAAAAACTGAACTGAAGCTGAAAAGTGACCAAAACCTCCCTACTGTATACACATGGATAAAGAAGTGATCTGTTTTCTTTCCTAAATATTTATTTTCTAGATATTTTGTGCTAAAGGTTGTGCTTAAAGGAATCTCCTTCATAGTTCCTGCATGAGGTATATGAGAAGTGGGTCTAGATGCAAGAGACAGGAGTGCAGTAGATAGTACATTAGGAAGCTGCTGCTTTCCAACACAGCAAATGGGCAAGAGATGAGAGAGGTTTTTTCCCCATCCTATCTTCAAGATGCAGACCATAAGCAAGTAACTATGAGGTCCTTTTCCAGCAAACAGAAAACACACAGAAAGAACCATATCTCTCAAGGTTACAATTTCCCACCCATAGACCTCCTAATACTGCACAATATATTCCCTCTCCAGGTATATGGTGCAGCTGCAGTCCAACCCACTGTGACTATTAAATGAAGATATCAGTGATTAATAGTGCCTCAGAGTAAGTCTGTCCATTCACAGTTCTTTTTCAAATGTGCTTTTAACATTTCCAGGCAACAGGGAAGTTGCTAATGGATTCTCATGTCTGGTTTTAAAATAAAAAAAATAAAATATTTAATTTAAGTCTTTCCTGGCCAAACCTACACTTGTCTATGACTTCCCTTATTGCAGAATAACAGAATCCTTCCTTTTCAGGGGCAACAGAGAGATTGAAATAGTGTACTGAATACAGTCCACCTGTGTAGCCAGTTGTTCTCTGCAATCCATTCTTTCCTGAGCAATGATGGGAACTCAGTTTCCCTAGAGATTTTTATTGCCAGTCTGTTTATCTGCCAGAACCTCTTCAATAACCCTCTTAAGATGGCTGAGAATTATCTTTACAGGGTGTTGAGATGAATGGTTTGTCAGACCTTCTGCCTGATGATTTTTACATCCTTTTCTAATTTCTCCATTGAATAGCAGGTTCCCTAGAAGTAAAAATACATTTACCAATTTTGACTGTCAAACTTGCTGCAAATCCTAGTTTGGTTATGAGACTATGCCTTTAAAAGCAGTAGGAAAAATGCCATTAGTTTTACTGTCTTATGTTTCTAAAATAATTATTGTGTCTTTGTCACCTGATAGTTTGTCAGGAAGTGTGTATCTTTCTCACAAGGTTGACACTGTTTTTTAATGAGAAAGAACAATAATCCAGTTTATAATTTCCTTAATGTCACTGGCAAAATTTGGATTATGCCTGCTAATTCTGCTTGTTTAAACCACAAATCCTAATCTGGCCTTTTAAAAAATTTAATTTGCCATCATGGCATGTAGTGGGTCAGATGGCAAGGTGGTTGATCCACAGCTCCACATCTCCTTGGTCTTTTCCAGATTTTTTTTCATCAGCTCATGCAATCTCTTCTTAATGTTTCTTTGTTATGCTTCAGATACAGCATCATTATATGAGAAATCAGTAATTACATTATTTATCCTTTCACCATTCTGCCAGAAAACGCATCCATCAAAAACAGATACTAAGAGTTTGCGTGGGCTACAATGACTACGAAGGGACTGGAGCATCTTGTGTATGAGGAAAGGCTGGGAGAGCTGGGGCTGTTTAGCCTGGAGAAGACTGAGAGGGGATACTTTGAAATATCTAAAGGGTGGGTGTCTAGAAGATTGGTCCAGACTCTTCTCAGTGGTGCCCAGTGAGAGGACCAGAGCAATGGGCACAAACCAGAACACAGAAAAATCTGTCTGAACACAAGGAAAAACCTCTTCACTGTGAGGGTGACAGAGCACTGGGACAGGCTGCCCAGAGAGCCTGTGGAGTCTCCTTCTCTGGGGATATTCAAAACCCACCTGGACACCAACTTGTGCAAACTACTCTAGGTGATCATGCTCTGGCAGGGGGTTGGACTAGATCATCTCCAGAGGTCCCTTCCAACCCCTGCCAGTCTGTGATTCTGTACTTAAAATAATTGACAGAGCTCAGAAGAAAGACAAAGGAATGGAGAAATCATCAGCATTTATTTGGCTAGTTGAAGTTGAGACCATGTTTTAGTATCAGGAGCCTGTTTTGCTGTTGTGCCTCAGTTCTAAGGAAAGCACAGAAAAGCTAACATGTATCATTTCAAACTTAGGACCTTCCCTCTCATATAGCAGATGTGGGCCCCGGGTTTTTGCCTGTCCCTAATGTACAGGCTGCTACTGCCTGAAAGAAGAGATACTTTCATGTCAGGTAATGCTGTATGCTGACCGTATGGTCTCCATTTCTGTTGTACACTGTGCTGTTTTCACTTCATGCCACTAAGCTTTTGGGGCATGTTGTCCATTGTCCTCTGCACAGACTGCAGGGAGGGTGCCAGTGCTGGCCGGCATGCTGCTGAGGTGCCAGAAGGTCTTTGGAGAGATGGTGAGGGTGAGGAAGGCAGAGCTTCCTGGGCAAGATGTGGAGGCCTCCCTTGGCAGAGAAAGATACTGGTGCTTTGCTGACAGTGGGCAGGTTCATGTCACACCTGGGATGCAGTGGGATAAAAGCACCCACAGACATGATGCCAATGTTTTCTTGGTATGCTATTCTGGCTTGTGCTGAGCCATAGGGAGAGGAAGCAGGGTCTGGAGGTCTTCCAAAACATGCCTGCCCTTTCCTCTTTATGCCCCGGATTGCGGCAAGGACAGTAGGAAGCCCAGCTCCCGACGTTTTTCCATCTTAAATGTCTCTTTCTCCTCCTACTGTCTTTCTCTTGGCAGAAGGAGCCTGCCCCTGGAGTCTTACCCGCAGGAGAGTGACATCCAATTTCTCCTACGCTGTTGAAAAACTTGGAGCTGGTTATGAATATGTTGATCTACTTAGTTTTACTGGATGAGAACTGCAATAATAACAGCCATGATGCAGTGCAGAGCAAGACTTTCAGCTGTTGCAATCATTGCAGATCTGCCAGCTTTGAAGGAAAGAATCCATTCATGCCAGTCCAGAATCTGGCCACCTTCTAAAGAAATCAAGTAATGCTGAAATCATCAAGGTCCCCTTAGAACAACACTGTGTTAACATAGTTACTGTTTCTTACAGGAATTGTTTGCACCTCTCACCCCAAATTTGAATCAAATTCTAACCACAAATATACTTCTGCGAGGTTTTTTTGTCTTGCAATCAATTGTTTAAAGAAGTATAATTGTCTTTTCACTGTTTTGTTTCTATTGCTTGGATTGTGCTAGGCAAAGCTCTGAGTAGCTGATGAATTCCAACTCTTTCACGCACTGATTGCAAAGCTAATCAGCTTGGTGAAATGGGACTGAAATACTGTTATTTGCTCGGATTTCTAGGAATATAAATAGTGACCATAGCTTTAGTTCTTGAGCTATTCTCAGGATGCCTGCTGACATTCACCTGAGAGCCAGCAGGCATCTGGCTGCAAGACTTCATGGACTCGCTTCTTAAAATTAGAAACAAAGCAGAGAGGACGAGAACAACACAGACCTACAGGATCACTCCTAAATTAGAGCTTTCACCATGGGAGACTGAGCAGCTCAGGGGAACTGGTAATGGGAAATCAGAGCCATGCACCTCGAGGCTGCCAATCTGTGACTGATCCAGGCTAGCACTGGCTGGAAGCCTTTAGCATACAACAGCTCTTCTCTTGTCTTTGTGAAGCTGTTAGTGGCCTCAGCCCAATTCCTGGTGGATATATACCCACAACACAAGGCTACCTTCACAGCTGGGGTAAAGCTGCAGCCTCACTCACTGTTGCAGCAGCAAGGGCAAGGTGAGGATGAGGTGGGTGGAGATGTATTCCGGCCCTTAGAAGAGTCCCCTGTGGTCAGGGAGGAGGTGTGTAGGTGAAGGAGTGTGGAGAAGACACCATTGCTGGTTAATGTGCACTGCAGAGAGGAGTTTGGCTCTGAGGGAGCCTGGGCTAGAGGGGTGCATGGGGGTGGCAAAGGATTGTTCAGAAAGCACTTTATGCGGCAGGGGAAAGTAAGTTGTGCAACAATGTTGCTCTCGCAAGGAAATTGTCTGCATACAATGCATGAACAGCAGTCATCTTATGTCCCTGTACAGCACTTCTCATGTGAGGATTGAATGCAAAAGGAGTGTGCTTCTGTTGCATGGCTGCCTGATTTGTGGGAAAATCAGTGGGAAAGCAAGAGATGCTCACTGTGTGTATCTTTGCAAATCCTAGTATTGACCTGAAAAGTGCAGACTTAGATATGTGTGCCCATGGTTTCTCAGGGTGAAGAGTTGCTTGTCCTTTACAGTACACATTGCTTTTCCCTGGGTCTCCAAATAAATGGGGGGTAAAAAAGAAAAAAAGTCATATCAGAGTTTAATGCAGCTCCAAGGTCATCACAGCATAGACTTTATTCTTGGGTTAGAAAGCCAAAGAAGTAGAACAGTGAAAGGGGGATCACATACAGCAGCAGGAAGAGAAATAACATTGCAGGAGAGTGAGAATTCCCAGAACAAACTGACACATTCAATTAAGCCCTCACTTGCTACCTGGGGATGAGCTTTAGCTGAACCTTGGGGCTGTCCATCCCAACACAGGCAGGTAATCAGGTAACGTGAGCCACTCGATACCTACCCCAAAAAAAAAAGAAGTATGGGTTGGGTGTGCAGTGCCTAAACTAATTACTCCAAAATGATTGCCTGGATTTGGGCCAAGCATTATCTCACTTGTCCTCAACGCTACTGCAATGGCATGAGTGGAACAGAAAATGCAGTAACCTGAGAGGGAGATAAGAACAAGAGAGGGGGAGAATTGAGAATGCTTTTTAGCTGTGAAGGAGATGTTCTGTCTCTGCACAGCTCTTTTGTCCAACCTTAACAACAGTGAAGCAGCCTTTGTGTCTTGTCTCCTCTTTTCAAAATGGATTGGCAGCCAGAAGCATTATCCACACATACATAGTCTACACACTGTGAATTAACCTGCTTTTTTTCTCCTTGCTAGACTCATCCCGCTGAAGAGGAAAATGTCAAGATTTGAAAGTAATTTTTACAATGGAAACAACAAATCCCTGGTCATACTCCCCCCTCCCCACCCACCTCCCCCGCCCTGTTATCTTAATTTTCTAAGCAGATCATTGGTTATATAGTAAATATAATTTTGACTCATGCTGTGTAAAACAGAGAAGTTCTGATCTAAAGGATTATTTGGCTTAACAGGTTTAAAGCAGAGCTGCAGAGAATGGTTATTTTATTGCAGGTGGATAAATTTGGGAATTTAGTTTCTGATATAGTTGACCAGCGTATAGTACCTGCCTAGGAATTTAGGACAAACAAATAAGTTAAAAGTCAAAATTAGAGAAGAGAAGAAATACAGCAACACAACATCTTTTATTTTCATATGCTGCCATGTGGATAAAATGCTATTTTTCATGTAGGAGTTGGCAAATCTTGCATTGTGTTTAAAACATGCCTGGAAAGTGTGGGGTCAGGAAGTACTGCAGGCTTATTTATGGGGAAAGAGGGCACCTCAGTCATGCCTTGCTAAGGGCTGTACTTCAGGTTGTTCCACTGATGCAGAATTTACTGTGCAAAGCCCATGACAGACATCAAGTAGGAGGTGAAACAATATTGAAAATCTGTAGTTTTTCCTTCCATTTGCTGTTTTGTTTTCAGTGACACTTCATATATGTGAACGTAAGTGTGTGTTTCAGTAATAAAGCATCAGAAAAGTATAGGCAAGACTGTGAAATCAATAATCTTAGTCTTTACAAGAAAGGACAAGCAAGACTGTCATTAGATGAAGCTAATAATCCATCCCAAATTCACTTAGTCAGTACTTAGAAAGTCAGTAAATGCTCATTTTCAGCTCTTGCTCTGTAGGGATGGATGTACTCATTCCCTTCAGTACAGATTTGTTCAAACATGCGGATGGGCACAGACCTGGGGAGCAGTGCTGTGTTGCTGCACTGCAGGATTACAACCTGCAGTCTGCATTTATCCCAAGAACAGATAAAACACAACTGTTTTTGTGCAGCTGCCTGGCTTTTAGCATCATGCTAGGTGTGAGCTGGGCATGTGAATGTGTGCCTTTTGTTCCCTGTCCAGGGTGACAGGGTACGTTCAGCTTCAGCCAGGAGAGCATAGCTAAGGGTTGGAGGACAGGGCAGTTTCTGCCTTTGAACTTCAGTTTGGTACTACCTAGGAGCTGTAGCTGACTTTAATGCAAACATAGATGATCATGTTGTTGCTTAATTTCTTTGCTCCCCTGTCCCTCCTCTTCCTCACCCTTACCCTATTTCTTTTTTTTTTTGTTTTTTATGCTTATTTTATGCTTATATTTCTTATTTTTATTTTCCTTTTGTTATTATTTCTCTCCTCTCCTCTCCTCTCCTCTCCTCTCCTCTCCTCTCCTCTCCTCTCCTCTCCTCTCCTCTCCTCTCCTCTCCTCTCCTCTCCTCTCCTCTCCTCTCCTCTCCTCTCCTCTCCTCTCCTCTCCTCTCCTCTCCTCTCCTCTCCTCTCCTCTCCTCTCCTCTCCTCTCCTCTCCTCTCCTCTCCTCTCCTCTCCTCTCCTCTCCTCTCTTCTCCTCTCCCCTCCCCCTTCCCCTTCCCTCTCTCTCTCTCTCTCTCTCTCCCTCCCCCTCCCCTCCCCTCCCCTCCCCTCCCCTCCCCTCCCCTCCCCTCCCCTCCCCTCTCCTCCCCTCTCCTCTTTTTTTCCCCTCCTCTGTCATCTTTGGTGGTCATCAGTATTTACAGACAAAGGGCCCCAATGTGCTGTACATGCCTGCTTCTTTCAAGGGAACCTGCAGCCAAAATTACCTGTGACCTTTCCCAGGAGCACGGGTAGAAACCTCTTCTTGAGTGAGATAAAGAAATTAGAACTTCATTCTTCCATGGTTTACTCCTAGGAATGCATTTTGGCAAGATGCTAAGAATAAACCAGTTATTGAAAGGGGGATCTGGGAAGTTGACAAGCATGGCTAAGCCCAGCAGGGAAATTTGATGAGGAAATAAGATGCTTTGTAGATCAGTGTGTAGTGATTAGTCTTTTGAATGCTGGGATTATTATATAAGCAAAAAAGGGAGGGGGCGCTTATTGTATCTGACAGCTACCACTTACACAGATATTCCTCTAACTAATGAGAAACATAATGGTGTATTTGTTTATAAGTCTTGAGTGAGACTCCTACATTTTCCACAGGCCAATTAAATGTGATGGAAAAGCAAAGACAACTTTTCTTTTTCTCTCCCAAGTCAGAATCACTGTGGAAAGAAATGGTAAAAACATTCAGCAAATACTCTTCCCTATCCCTGACATGCTGCCTTAAATCTTGGAGTATCTGTTCATCTTCAAACAAAAAATGTATTATGTATTTGAAGTGCAGGAACCAGGGTGTGTACACTGTAAACACGTGCTGAGAATAACCACGACTCCAGAAATCATTGAACACTGGTTACTTACCATCAGGCAAGATTAGGAAAAGCAAGAAGAAAAAAAATTGATTAAATGAAATTCTGAAACCATCTCAAAGAAAGTAAAAATTCTAAAATGTTCTATAAAAACAATAGTGAAGCTGAGACTTAAGCAACAGAATTTGTTTTGTTTGTTTGTTTTTCATAAGCAACTTGTTTTGAAAACTACAGTCTCCATATGTTTTAAATTTTGAATAATCACCCATAAATATTATTTTCCCCTCTGCATCTTCCTCTCCTGTCATCATATGCACATACAAACAAAAATAACTTAGGCTTACTTAGAAGTTTGCAGATAGCTTCTTCTAATAACCATTGCGACTTTGTGTGTGTGTGTGTTTGTGTGTGTGAGAAGAAAGAAAAAGTGGGGCAGCATTGTGATTCTGTGAACACTTTCAATGTCAGATAAAACTTTGGAATGTTTTACAGAAGTTCTTCAGACATGACACCTAACACATGTCACTACTCACACAGAAAACGCGTGGGGAAACAGGCAGTCATTTAAAAACTTCTCCGAACAGCCTGTAGGTTTGATTCAAAGTAACCTCTTTGCAATGCTATTTGATGATCCTGGACATTATTATGCTGCTTTTTTTTTTTTTTTTTTTTTTTTTTTGGTTTTCTGCACTGTAGCTAACAAGTTGACTATGACCACCTGGAGCTAGCTGGAGATCAGAGCATTTCCAGCCCTGCCTGCAGTGCCCTTCCCCTTACAGACGGACTAATTTGTGTGCAAGCAAGATTTATCATCAGCCTATGCCTCTCTCTCTCTCACTGGGACATTATCTTAGGAAGTGTTATTCTAAGTAGCAATTCTCCTGCTCAAGGGGAAACATTTATGAAGCCGCCTTATTGAAGGGAAAGCTGAAGTATATTTATAATGTTTACACATAACATATGCATACATTTCTACATGCTATGGGACAGGGTCCGCCTGGACTGAGGCCAGATCTCACTGTTTATACACACAGAATGTATGGACTCATTTTTTTCAACTCTCTCTGAACTGCAGGGATAATCTAAGTGTAAATGAGTCCCTGTCTGAGCTACAGCTTTATTGAATCGTTTGCAGGAGTGAGTACTTAGTTATGACAGCATTTTGTATGTGGTACTTTCAACCAGAAAAGAAAAGGGGCATTTTGCAAAACTTCACTGATGTATGCATATATTAAGTAACTACAGTAACTACACTGTGTGGTTCTAGTAAATCCCTCTTTGAAGAGCATCTTCAGTGCTAGTTGCCACTAGTGATCCTCCTATTACTCCTTAAGCAGCAGCTGGCCAAGTACTGCTAAGGAAGTCATTGAGTTTTGGAGTCTCATTGAATTTTAATCAAAGGGCTAGGTAGTCCAGGTATCAGTCCTTTACATATTTTCAGTTCACGTGACAGTAAATGTAAGTTTTAAAAGCCCAGAGAACCTGTTTCCCACCTCTGTGGTATCTGCATGGACACCCTGTCCTTCCATTCTTCTGCTATTTCCCTTCATCTTTAGTCTACTGTGAACTTCTCAGAAACAGTCTCATATAAACTTTCAAAAGCATTGTGTTTTCCTCAAAAAACACCCCTACCTTCTTAGAGGATTGTTGGAACAACTCATTGCCACAACTCATTTTTGCACAGGGTGACTTTAAATCCAGTTCCAATGGTATTCTACAGATCATTGTCATTTTGAACACCTCATTTGTTGTCCCTATCTGTGGACTTTTTTTTTTTAATCTTTTTGATTGTAGCTGAGAAATCAGTATCTGTAGAAGATTTGAGATGACATCTGCAATCTATAGCCAGTGTTTTGGCTTTGTGATTCCTGGTGCTGAGTGCAAAGCATGTCTTTGAATTGGTTTCTATCATCGTTTAAAAGCTGTTGTTTTTCTTGTCTTGCAGTCACTGCTGAAAACCTGGAGGTTGTCCAGATCCAAGACTTTTCATAAACATCTTTGATATGAATCTTTTATGACTCTTCTCCACTTGTCTGTGTTATGCCCAATGGTGAATGCAAAGACAATCTCTTCAGATAGTGACTCACAGGAATGCAACATGCAATCCACACAAAGGAAATTTAATACACTAGCAGCTAATTAAAAAAGCATTACCTTCCACCACCGCTGACCTCCAGCCATGCAGAGGATAAAGATGGGTGTCTGTCAATCAAGTTTACCTAACAAACCCTGGCACAATATTATGATGAATGGACAGATCTAAAAAAGGGTGATATTGCTCAGAACCCTTAGGTACTCTTAATACCACGTTTAAAAAAGCAGAAGGCCTCATCGGTAATTTGAAACCTCAGCCTGCATGCTAGGGATACACCAGCGCTAAATTTGCCAAGTACTGAGGATAGTAGACATGCAGTGTGTGGAAGGACCATTACAGACATCCATGGGGATTTTGATATACTCAGCTCCAGGGAGTTCGAACCACAACAGTACCTGCAGACATCCTAAAGTCGGTGTGCTCATATTTCAGAGTCTTTCATCATTCCAGCAGCAGAATAAACACCAAACATTGAGTGGTTTTGTGTTCCAAAGAATTTTCATTGTACACTTCGAACTTTGCAACTGCTGATGTTGGGTCACTCTCCATTTCTACTTCATCATTAATTAAGACAAATACGCCTGCCATGTTTGATGTAGAAGTAATATTCATCCACACTCTTCCTGCAATGCATTTAATCCCCTCTATCCCCCTGACAGGGTGGTTTTTTTACCTCAATTCGCACCGTGCAGCGTGTTGCCCCAGAGGTCTGGGACAACCCAGCCACAGCATCCTTTGATATAGTGAAAAATGGCTTGTAAAAAATCTACCTTTTGTTTTCCTTAAATCAGTTAAGAGGTGAGAGGCTAAGCTCCTACCCACTTATATCAGTTCCACAGCACTTATCTGAATAACCACATAAGAGTTTGGGTTAAAATGTGATTTAGCAATGCTGTAAGTGAAAATAAAAGGACCAATCACCTGGGTTCTGTTCCCATGACAGCTCTGTTCTCTGCACAAGTGCATTCAGTCTGCATGCAGGATAGTGTAAAGGGATCCTACTGTAACTGAGAGCAGGACAGTCAGGCATTTCATGATGGCTAATCACCTTGTTTCTGGATTTCCTTTCCTGAGTTCCCTCTTACATTGCTCAATTCAGACTGGTAGAGAAAAACCCTCAAAAGCAGAACAGCTGTCTTTTTGCTCTTAGGACACCAAAATATTTGAATCACACAGTTCTAGGAGTGTGATGAGGCAAGGACTATAGTAAGAAGGGAGAGAAGAGTTTGAGAGCAATATCTCCCTCCCTACTCTGGTCCCACCATGCCTCCTTGTTCACCCATGGCCAATGTCTATTGAACTTCTGGAAAAACTGGTAAAGTTAATTCTTTGTGCTTCTTTTCTCTTTCCTCCCACTGAGCAGGGCGTCCTTTTCAGTATTGCCATTCTCAAGGATAGGCCTGTGCAATTGTTTTGTCTGAATTAGCTTGTGGGATGGATACTTGGAATATAAAATGAACAGCTCTAGCTGTTGCTCAGTGAAATGCAGTGTATTAATGAGAGAGAGTGTTAGAGGCTCTATGGGAAACTAATCATGTCCTGTGAGGGAGAGAAAGGCAACAGACTCCATATTACTATTTCAGCGAAAACCTTTCCAGCAGCTATAGAGGGGCTTTATATTCCCTTTAATTAAGGCCAATGCAACTGTATTAAAAGGCAGTACTTGGCTCCATCACTATTGATCTATACATAGTTAGAACCAAATAATAGGAGACTGGTGCCTGAGAGGACGATGAATGGAGAAACATGGCATAATGAACTGAGAAGAAAGGTGAGGACAAATCTAATTGTCACAAATGTACGGCCTGACAAAAGCCAACTTGGTTCACCACCTGAAGGGGTGGTGACGTCCTAGGGTAACATAATGTCCCCGTTCAGGTTCTTTACCTCCAGGACTTGGCAGAAGTGACCACATCTGGTGGCTGATGGTCAACAGCGGCTTGAGCGGGAAGGTGTGGAGCCAGGGGTAACCAGAAACCATAGCAGACGGAGCAGGTGGCATCTGAAACATGAAAGCAGGCAGATGGGCCATTGCTGCTCTTTCTGATTATACAACTTTGTTACTGTGGTGGTTTAGCCCTGGCTGGAAGCCAGATGCCCACCAAAATCAGTCTATTACTCCCCTTCTTAGTTGGACAGGGGAGAAAATAAATATTAATAAGGCTCAAGAGTCAAAATAAGGACAGAAATCATCCTGTCATTAATGACACGGGCAAAACAGACTCAACACAGAGTGCAGAAGAGAAAGCTATCTAATTTATTACACTACATTAAAGAGAAACAGTGAAAACCCAGAGTCAGGAGTGCAACCAAATATCTTAAAACAAACGCAACCAGGTCTTAAAACACTTTTCCCCCTCATCACTTCCTCCTTAGCAGATTTTAGTCAGAAAATTTGCTCCCTTCTTCCCTCCCGTTTGCAGCCCAGGAGGGGCAGGGACTGGGGAACATGGGTCAGGTTCTTGGTAACACCTTCCCCTCACCCTTCCATTCTTAAGCAGATTTCCCTTTAGCCATGATTTTGCTCCCTTCTTCCACCTTGCTCGCAGTACGGGGCGGGGGTGGGGGGTGGGGCACGGACTGGGACTGGGAAAAAATGGGGTTCTTGGTTACTTCTTCATGAGCTGTTTTCCTTTTCCAGATCTTAAAACACCTCTATCTCCCCCTCACTCCCTTCTTAGCAGACTTCATTCTAGTCATGATTTCACTCCCTTCTTCCCCCCAGTCACAGCACGGGGTGGACAGGGACTAGGAGATGGGGGCTTCAGTCAGTCCCTTATAAGTTGGTTTCCTTCTTGGCTGGGGTGGGGGCATTCATTCCACACATACATACCCTCCCCCTGCTGCACCGTAGGATCCCACCCATGAGAGACAGTCCTCCACAAACTTCTCCAACATAAATCTTTTCCCACCGGGCTTCATCTCTTCTATGGCAGGCAGCAATAAATCACAATGTCTCTCAGTCCCAGTCCTCCACGGGGCTATAAGCCTCCCCCAGCAAACCTGTTTCCGGCGCAAAACTCTCTCTCTTGCTTATCTCTGTAGGTTGCAATTGTTGGCAGGGCCTCATCCCAACGTAAGTCACGGCGTCTTCTCTATGTCTCCACCTGCTCCATCCAGCGTGGAGCCTCTCCATGGGCTGCAGGTGAGGTCTCGGCCTTTTCCATGGGTTTCTCCACAGGCTGCAGGGGCATCTTTCTCTCTGGCACCTGGGGCACCTCCTTCCCCCCTTCCCTGGCCTTGGTGTCTGCAGCTGCCTACATTTTGGCACTCCATTCTCTGGTGGCAAAATGCAGCTACTTCCCGGTCTTTTTCTCCTACATGTGATTCTCAGAGGTGCTATCAGAGTGACTCTGGCCTTGAATTGCCTGGTGTTTATAATTTTGAGACCAGGGAGCATTCCAGCAGCCATTTTCTGCAGCCCCTGGTCTCTCTCTCAGCACCCAACTACGCACAACTGCAACAGTTACCTAAACCAAATCATTCCAAATCAAATTTCCCATGTAAGAGCTGAGATCAGGATGAGTACTCCTGGGAAGTGGCAATAAAAAACAATTCAGCTTTTTTTCAGATATTCTTCAGGCAGAATATGTATTCATGTATACTTTCATGACCTCCTCTCTGACCAATATATTATCAGGGTTTGAAACTTGGTAAGAATAAGCTTTTTTGTCCCTGCAGTGTGCTGCCTTTTGGTATCCTCATTAAAATCTCCCCAAGTGATGCCAACTTGCAGACCTCTGACTTGCTGCACTTTGCACATGCTCAGCTGTGAACTCTTGAATTTTTCCAGTTGCATTTCCAGAATATTCCAGTTGCTCCACGCATGCTCCAGGACTCTCTCTGCAATTGCAGCTGTGGGTTCCTGTCTAAGGATACAGTTTCATGATCAGCATAATTTGATCTAAGTGTGGGCTGCTACCCAAATGGGATGGCCCCATTTTCTCTGGGATCCCCAACTGCGTTTTCTGAACCTCCCTTTTGCATCAGATCTAGCAACTGTGCAATTATGGAACAGATTGTGGGGATGACAAGAAGTCTTCCTATTGTTTTCTTCTCTCTGTTTTTCAAGGTCAGTGCCAATTCCAAGTATGCTAACCGAGGACAACATGCCTGACACTGTTTTCCTCTCATTGACTGCCCTGCTTGGGCACACACTGCCCTGCATGAGAGGAGAGAACTACTCACTGGGATGTAGCAAGGGAGAGCTGTGGAGCAGGCGGTTTTAAGCTAGACATTTATGATTTAATACATGCAGCAATTTGTGCCAAGTATATGAGACCAGTAAACATTACCCAGGGTATTGGGTCTGCAGATGCTTGTCTAGTGTTTAAGTCACCTGGGTAGCCAATACCATACCTGTCTGTATCCAAGTATCTTGATGGCCAGCAGTAAAGAAAAGGAATTCAAAATTACTATTGTTAGTTGACTAGAATGTACTGGAAAGGCACTGGGTACTTTACAGTCTGTGAAGAACTTGCATGTTCAGTGTTAATACATATGGACAATGTGTCTGCTGTCCTATGCATGGGAAAAGGAAGCCCATGGTGCTGGAGGACCCTGTTTTTCCCTGGGGTAGATCATTAGGGTGTTTTGCCTTTAATGTTCATCACCTGTGAAAGCCAAATAAAAGAGGATGCCTTACTCTGAAACTGAAGTAAGGTGTGTCAGTGGGCTCCTGGGAGCTTGGAGGTAAGTTGTGCTTCCTGTGCTGCCTTCTGCTCAGCTGCTTGGAGTGGCACAGGGACTGGTGGCTGTCACTACTTCCCTTTCCGGTGGGAAAGGTACGATATCCCAAAGCTTTGGTTTAAAGTGGAGCTCTCAGCAGGGAAAGTATTGCCCTGCTTGCCAACTACTTGCTCCATGCTGTCTGTTTCATCAAAATAAGTAATAACAGCTCTTGAATTTTTACACATAAATTCATATATTCATCACAAGCTTTTATATCAAATTACTCCCAGGGGATGACCTTGATTTCTAGAAAAATAACTGGGAGAAGCAGCTTTTAATTGCTTTCTGCATATAAAAAACCCCCATGTTGGTAGGGAAATAATGCACATGCATGCACTACAAGAGGGGCCAAAGGCACTACAAGAAATATGGCTTTCAATATATTACCTAATCCAATTCAGAGGGACTCTCTCAGTACAAAGACTGGGCTGGTGTGATATGATCTGAGCATATGGATATAGAGAAATGTTAAAAGAAATGGAATTAGGTAGCTTATTTATGTTCTTTTCTATCTAGTGCAGAGCATCGTTATCATTTATCAGGATCCCCTGACACTGCTGATGAAGTGTAAGCAGACTGACTCACCAAAGCCATAGCCCAAATGAGCGTTTACTCTCTGATGTTCACAGACAGCTTGTGAAACTTTCCAGCTGATGCTGAGATGTCTTCTGGGAATACCACAAGAAGTTCAGGAAACCTTTTTTTTTTTTCTCCTTCCTTTCCTCCTTTTCCTTGTTCTTTACCATGATGTCTTACTTTATAGCAGAAGGACTAAGTTTCATTATGGGAAGTATGAACTTGTGATAAAAGCAAGGGTTGGAAAAAAACCTCCAAACCTCAGAATTTTCCCAACTCTGACAGTGAATTTGGGATCCTTCGAATTCCATTCTTATTTTGGGGGAGACGGAGGTGAGACACTTCAAAGAGTTAAATGTTTTGTCATAGCACAGCTTGCCCCAGATCAGCACTCAGATATAAATGAGACCTACTCCAGTGCTATGTGATGGCTCAACAAGAGTATCAGTAGTATCAGATGCTTGTATCCTTTGTAATGGTTCTTAATATCTGCTAATGAGGGGTTATTTATTGAATTTCAGTTGTAGTGAGGAAAAGAAAAAGAAGTTTTGAAAAAGCTGGTACAGTTTTAGTTTTACTTTAAGGCTGTGAGTTCAGAGTCTCACTATGCCTCCTTTTTGGTCCAAAAACTCACTCCTACTGAAAACAACTGCAAAAATAAACGACCAGCATCAAGTAATGCCAGAGCTTAAAGGGATATCCACACTGTAGGCATGTGTGACCAAATAGTAGCACAGCGTTTGGCACATGAATCAAAATGGTTTGATCTTTAAACAAGGACACCTGTATATGTTAATGTGGCTGCTATCTCCACAGTACAAATGTTGTGGTTTTACATGGAAAGATTCTGGTGGAGAAGAGCGGTGGGCTGCAGGGGTGCAGACAGAAGCTCTCTGTGGACCCACAGAGCAAACACCAGCCGGCTCAAGGCCGGACTTGTTGCTGGCCAAGGCTGAGCCCATAAGCAATTGTCACAGCTCCTCTAGGAATCACATTTAGGAGAAAAAAACCCTCAAGCAGCCACTTTTTGCCACCAGAGAAGGTAGTGAGAAGATGTAAGAAACTGTGCAGACACCAAGGTTAGAGGCCCCACACTGGAGCAGGTGGAGACATACAGAAGACTGTGACTCATGTTGGAGCAAGCCTCTGCCAGCACTTGCAGCCATGGTGACTGATAGAAACAGAGAGAGAGAGAGGAGAATGACACACATCCATATTGGAGCAGGTTTACTGGGGCCTTGTGACCCCATGGGGGATCAGGCTGGAGCAGTCTGGGCCTGAGAAACTGAGAGACATTGTATTATTCTATGACTGCACCCTGTGGAAGTGACCTACTCTGGGGCAGCAGATGAAGAGCTGAAGCCCCATGGGAAAGGACTCACGTTGGAGAAGGTTGTGGAGAGGTTGTGGTCTCACTCCTGTGGGTGGGACCCCACAGTGCAACAGGGGAAGGGTGTGAGGAATGAATGCTCCCTGGCTAAGAAGGAGAAAAACTCATGAGGAACTGACCAAAACCCCCATTCCCTGCCCCTCCCCGTGCCATCATGGGGGGGCTGGAAGAAGGGAGCAAAATCCTGATTAAAATGAATGCTGCTAAGAAGGGAGGAGTAGAAGAAGGTGCTTTAAGATCTGGTTGCACTTCTCATTATCAGACTCTGGTGTCACTGGGTGTGCAATGTAATAAACTAGATATTTTCCTTTCCTTTATTCTTTGTTGAGTCTGTTTTGCCCATGACACTAATTGTGGAATGATCTTTCCCTGTCCTTATCTTAACTACTGAGCCTCTCTCTATATATTTTCTCCCCTGTCCAGCTGAAAAGGGGAGTGATAGAGTGGCTTTGGTGGGCACCTGGCCTCCAGCCAGGTGTAATTAAATGAAGTGTCATTTTGGATTTTTACTGCAACAGACTTCCAACCGTAGCCTCAAAGCTACAATCAGTTTAGCTCTTGTCTCTGTTACTGTATGGGCCTAAGTCTAAACAATTGCAAAACCAAATATATATTGTAACTAAACCATCCAGTATTGTTGGCTTTTCTGTTTTGTTTTTTTTTTTTTTTTTTTACTTTCCAATGCACATGAGTCTCAAAGGACACATATAGTTGATAAAGACTGAACCAAGATTGGTATATAACAGTAGAGAGAAAACCCACTCTCTTTGTAAAGAAATGTAAACAGATCTTAAACTTGAAGTTGAAGGCATTTCCCCCCACCCCCAAAGCACTAGTGTGACTTAATTTGCCAGCTGTCCGCTTCCATCAGTAATTCATGAGTAAAAGCAAAGAAAACACTTTTCAGGAATGCTTCACTGACCAAATAATAAGCCATTATTTTAACTCAGAAGAATCTCAGGAAGGACAGAGAAAAATAAGCCTCTAGATCTGTAAAATGCTGTACAACATTCAAATAACTAATATTGCCTCTCACATTCAAGATGTGCTGAGATTGTGCTGAAAGATTGGTGAGTGTTTTTTAGTCCGTTGAGGCCCAAATCCTTGTTTCTGGATTTCTTCTGTAGTTATGGATGTTATTCCTAGCTAGGAAATGCAGATAGTTTTCATTCCTCTTCTGGTAAAAGTAATATTTAAGGGGAAACCTAAAGCAACAAATCTTCACCAGCATCCCCTGTTTCTAAACACAATCCTTATTTTTTGGTCTTTGTCAAAAAAAAGCAAGTGACAAAAAGACTGTTAAGACTTTGTGGTTATTTTTAAAAAGTCACATAACTCCAGCAACTTACAGAAATTGAAGACTGGATAGACTACTTACCAAACCAACCACAGGACCTATCCAGGAGTGTTGTTATCTGTCCTTTGGAAAGTAACATCCTTGTCCCTTTTACTTCAACATTTTAAACAGCTGAACCTTGAATCATTTCCATGTACCATTACCTAAGCCTGCCCTCCGCAGTCAGGCTTCCCTTGGCTGCTCTCAGAGAGCAGGACATCTGCCCCTCTCTGAGATGAGGGTCAGTAACTGGAAAGGAGGAGTGATAGTCCTACAGGCTGGTACTGGCTCCCTGCCACCCACCCGAGACCAGAGCCTGCGATGTGACTCCCACCACCCCAACTGACCCGTCTCAGCATCCTCTTGTGGGAGATGTGATTTGAGCTGGACCTAATCCTCCCACTTTTTTTTATAACTCAGGTTACTGCAGTGTTTGTGGTACCTAAACAGCACCAGAGCTGCAGCAGATTTCCAGTCCCAGCTATAGCATTTTTTCTGGCAGTTCAGGGTAGGTCTCAGCCTGGAGAGTGACGTGGATTTCATGTGGTGGGACAAAGCTGCTGGGAAGCCCAAATCTTTTGTGCTTCCAGTCCCACAGTGACAGTAAATCAGAGCATTTAGTATTTCCTTCTGCTGAAGAGCAGTTTCCCATTGCCCATTCACAAAAATGCTGCAAGTCCTTCTAGTATGACTAAAGCCACCTTCCTCTGGCATCCCGGACTTGTGCTGGGTTGGTCTCACACTCTCAAGGAAGGCTGTAAGAGAAGTTCATCTGCTGCACCTGTTCAAAAAGAAGTCCTGAAGGCAAGCAAAGATGTTGGAACGATCCCTCATGCCACAGGCAGTGGCACTTCAGGAATGATTTCATATGCCAGCCAGACTCCAGCTTCCCTGATTCCTCAGAGTCTTGTCATGGCTTGCATACGCCATGTGGCACCACACATGAAAAACTGGAGACCACTGATGAACCTGCTCTAGTGAGTGGATTTAGGGCATTGCACATTAACTTGTTTTCTCTTTGTTAGACTGCATGACTTGCTTATTTGCTTCTTTATTGGGGCTTCTTCCATTACCTCCCTTGTCCTTCTGCACACCTTTGCTATGCTTTCAGGCAACTTGACAAAGTTTGAAGCATGTTGTAAATACTAATTAATTAATGGTTAGACTGCAGCCTTGATTCTATGAGGGGAAAGGACAACACACAGCTTTACTACGTTAAGAAAAAATGAAGGGAACAAGTGGCTCCAGGGCTTCCTGCAGCTGCAGTGGAGTCTGGACACCCGTAAGCATGAGCAGCAGATCATTTCCTACTCTGCTGTTGCAAATCCCTGCCTGTCTCCTTTTGAGGAAAAAGGATCAGCCTGTCAGGATTGCTAGTGATTCATATGGGGGGTTAGGTAGTTTATGCAGAAAAGGAGGGGAACTCTGGGCTCCCTTATTCTTTCCTAGGCATTATGAATAAATTGTCTTTTCCAGAGTTAGCTTCAGTATAGAACTAGCCTACAACTTAGCATGCATGCATATACGGTATGACAGTAAAATCCAGCTCTCCATCTGTCTTTTTAACACCTTTTTGTAAACTGTGTTAGAGTGGTAGCCCAAATATATGTGTATTGGCATAAAGCACATCATTTCACCTTGGGGTAAACCCTTCCCTTGCCCACAGCAGTTGCCGTGACCTGCTCAGACCATCATGTCTCACTTTCAGGGTGAAGGACGGCACACTTACACATGAGTGAGACTTGGGGTAGGAAACCAAAGGCATCTCATTATGCTATATGACTGAGTACTTAAAAAAAATTCAGCACAGAGGGCAGTTTGATCACAAGTGACCATTCCTTGAGCCCCTGTGAATCAATGGTATCACTGTGCCAGACTAACAGGAAGGTGAACTAGCTCAGCCATCAGGTAGCCATGCCAGTGTGCTGAAATTCAGCCAGATTAAATTTCTACAGGTAACCCACACTGAGGACAAACAGGGGTGATGTAAGTCCAAGGCAATGGCAATGTAGCAAGAGGTTCCTGAGGAAACATGGCAAGACCAGAAGCTTGAGGATATAACACGTGGCTCAGCTGACAGCTGGTAGAGTAAGAGGAAGCACAGCACGTGAACAACAGAGACTCTCAACAGGGAAGCATTCAACAGATGAAGGCAGCAGGAAACATGAAGTAAATCCTAACCAAAGTAAATAGTACACAGGGCAGGAGATACTGGCCCAAAGAACAGAATGTATAACAATCTGGAGATTAACAGGCCATGCTAGGACAGCAGTAAAAACACACCCCTGTAAAGAGCTATAGCCTAATAACCTCTTACTGCCCTGCAAGTCAGCATATTCTGGCTCACAAGACAAAACAGCAGGGAAAATTGATAACACTGAAGATGTAGGAACTTGCATGAGATTTCGAAGAAGGAACGTGAACTACCAGAAGAAAGAGTCTAAGGGAAATAGGAAGAAGGCATTTGGAACATGCACTGGCAAAGCGCTAGCAGCATGCACACACTATGCCTGTAAATATTCAGTAAGAGGAGAGTTTATTTCCAGAAACTAGGAGCCTTCTTATTTTATTATCCAGAATTTAGTTACCAAAAGGAGATCATATCATGTATATACAAAGCCAGGCTTGAGATACCCTTGTTACTTGACTGGCTACATGTGTGTATTATCTGTCACAAAAAGTTAACATTTCATAATTAAAGCATATCCCCTTCAGGCATCATTTGTGCTGTCCACTCACATGACAGCTGCAAAGGATTTCCATTTCAGTGACAGTCACAAAACAAGGATGTGCAGTAGGGTTTAACACAACTGCAGTCAGTTCTAAGCATGTTGACTGCTTGCTGATTTGTGATGGAAATGTTTTGCTTAGCGGGCTGAGCTCAACAAGATAATGACTGGGTTTCCTAGTGGACATAGGATTTTTTGGCTTTGAATTTGAATGCTGCATCTCTTCTGTAGCACAGTTTTGTAGTTTAGACGGGAGTGTTGCTGAGTGAGGAAGAAAGAAGACATTATGTGTTTGTAATTGGAATTTTACCAAGAGAGCATGAGTGAATATTTCTACCTGGATAAAACTAGTTATAGCTTTAGAAAAATTAAGATAATATGTGTATTAATAGTCACTGTAAAAACACTGGACCACTGAACTAATGACAAAGTGTCAACATGCTGTCACATCTATTACACAGACCCTCTGCAAAACTGAAGTTTTGCCCATGTGAAACTGCTACACACTGGAGAGTTTGGTTCCTTAACTAGTTACTTTTTAGAAACTTTTGTATTTTATTCCTTTATTATTTCTTTACTGACTGATTTCTTAGGGAGAAGTAATGCATCCAGAGAAACTGCAAATTCAAAGTGAGAAACAAGTTAGACCATAAACCACAAAATAACTGTTAGAGTCATCAGGAGAGGATGCAGTCCTAGCATGCAGATAAGAGACTGTGTGACCGTGAGCCACCACATTATCAAAGCACCCACAGGATTAGTCCATGCTGTTGACAGAAGGGAGGAAATGTAGTCAATCCACATTTGGCACTGGTGCTTTCCCTTGTTGTAGATTGCCAGTTTGTATCAGAAAGCTGGAGTGTGTGACATGTGGACAGTAAGTAGTGCACACTAGCCATCATTGTCTGGTCTAAAGCTATGTGAACCCAACTACAGAACAGAAAGAGAAGACACTGCAAACTCGATACTAACTTCTGCCTGCCAAATCACCTCTTCCTTGAGTTGCCAGTCCTCAGTAGCAGGTAGCATTTCATGAAAGAGAAGTTAGCAAGGGGTTCTGCATTTTTTGCCCCTGTCCCATGAAGGCATGAAAAGATCCTGGACAGACTCTGGCCAGGAACTGGTTAACACTCCAGCCCAGACAAGCACCACTCTTTCCTGCTACTACCTGTGAGGGTGGACTAAGACCGGTGATCTAGAAATGTCAGTAAGTTAGAGTTGCCCGAGTTTTGCCTTCGGGAGCTGATGTTCAAGACCACCACTGCTAAAGCTCTGCCTTTTAGTTACTCATATGTTATGAGTGCTACAGTGTAATTCAGGCTTCATTACCTAGCTGCTGGACTCAGCAGCACAGACTTTACCTCCTTGTCTCTCATCACTGCTGTCCTTAATGCTTGTCCCATGGGCACTAACAAACAGGGTCTGAGGAGCATCCACAGGATTTAGGAGTATGAAGAATTGGAAATCCTCCCCTGAGCCACTCAGAGCAGACACTGATGTTTCCTGATGGCATTCATTCCCCTGTCTTTGTCCCTGACAAAGAAATCCATTTTACCTTCTAACTCATTGTCCCCCTTGCTAGGCATGTCTTTCCTCTGATTTTGCAGAATTATGTGAATGATTGCAATGTCCTTTACAGGATGCATTAAGTATTAATCATTAAGGATAACTGAATGGGCTGTGTGGGACTAATCATAGTGGCTGCCCTATTCATCAGGCAGTAATTTTGGTATTTTAGAGACAATTCTAAGAAAATACTGTAAGTGCATAGCTATTGACATGGTCATCAGTATTGGTTAAAGTTTCATTTCCCACACAGCTCTAGACTGAAAATCAGCTGCTTAATGAACATAATACTAATGCACAGATGGATATTGGATGGTCAGTATTAATCCCCCCAGAGAACCATCCTGGTCCAGTCTTGCCTGTTTCTGTTAGAGGGGAAAGAACACAACGGTGCTTTTATTCCTTCTTACTCTTTCAGGTTAATCTGAAAGTCACTCAAAATTTCTCCTTCACATTTTTACTTCTGTTCTAAAGTGGGCTCGAATGGGCCACAGGATTGTGTTGCGTAAGAAAAGCAGAATTCCCGGAGGTGGTGAAATGAGAGGTGTGGAGGACGAGGTACTACCTGGATCAAGCCTTCCTCCGTTGTTCTGCTCCGTCTCACAGGATTTCTTGAGAGGGATCTTTTAATGTCTTGCCTCCAGGTAGCTTTTCAGTACATCAGCTCTCCTGTGCTGGGAGTGCTTCCTGACATCTGTTTCAGATTTGTTGCTCCTTTGTTTCCATTTATGTCCCTTCTCAACCATTATTGGTTTTAGGCCAAAAATATTAAATTGTATAGAAAATGTCCAGATAGGCTAAGACTGTGTATGTGTGAGGTAAATTTTTAATTGTTGTTTTCTATCATATTAAGCACAGGCAGTTCAGCTGCTTTGTTGACAGGAGAGAGAAGGTTTTTATCTATCTTCATTTAACAAAGCAAAGCCTGTAGAGAGTCCCTGCCTTTTATAGACCAGCTATTGCAGCCAGAAAAACACGAAGAAGTTTTTGAGCTCAGAGCCCTCATCACATCACACTTCTACCATCAAATCAGCACTACTACAGCAGAAGGAACTGATTTAGAAATGAAGCAATTTCTTCCTGTAATGAGTCTCTTGATTACTGCAGTCCCTGCAGGATGACAGTGCCATGGGAACAGCACCTTACGGAGGTCCTGATGCGCACCTTTGGGTCTGTTTTTTAGATTATACTGGGGTTCCCATTAGTACAGGGCTGATCAACGAGTACCCAGATGTTGAATGAAAACACTGTGATTGTTTGTGTCTCCTCATGATTATTGAAAAACAGAACTATTTTGCATGGTGTTAAATAATGAGATGGGAATAGAAATGCTGTGCTGTTACAGTTTATGGAAGTAATTCAGTTGCTGTAAAAGGAGACCTTAATTTTTGCTCATTAGGAGAAATAATTGAAAATCAAAGATTTGGATACAGTACGTAACAAATAAACCCTCTACAAAATAACCTGTGTAGTGGAAAGCAAGACACCAAAATAAATATACGTATATAGCTAAAATAGCTCTTCAATTTCTTTTCACGTTCGCACATTATTGCTGATGATAATTATTTTTTCTTTTCCTGTTCTCTAACTTTGATGCATCTGTTTCTGGCTCAGCCACCTATACCTGCTGAGATGAGAGGTACGTGGCTGTCGTGGTTTAACCCCGGCTGGTAACTGAACACCAAACGGCCACTTGCACCCCCCCACTGTGAGGGGATGTGAAAAAGAATGGGAAAAAAACAGCTCGTGGGTTGAGATAAAGACAGTTCAATGGCATAGCAAAAGAAAATAATGAAGATTATGATAATAATTTAAAAAATAATAAACCCCAAGTAATGCACAAATGCAATTGCTCACCACCTGTGGACAAAACAACCCAATACCCAACCTGTATCTGAGCAGTGATCCCACCTCCTAGCTTGCTTCCCCATTTCTATGACATTCTATGGCAGGGTATGTCCCCTTGGCCATTCTGGGACAGCTGTCCTGGCTGGGGTCTCCCAGCTACTTTTGCACCTGTCAGGGTGTGGGAAGCTGAAAAGTTCTTGACTTTAGGTAGGCATTACAACTAACCAGAAATAAATGAAAACATCAGTGTGTTATCAATCTTATACTCATCCTAAATCCAAACCAGAGCACTTTATCAGCTACTAAAAAGAAAATTATCTCTATCCCAGCTGAAATCAGGACAGTATCAACCCCTTATTCCATACCATTTCATCATGCCCATGTCCTGCATTTCCCACTACATTTCAATTAGTAACCATCACCTTTCCTGTCTTATATGTACACACAACTAAGTGTGTACATAAGTCTATGAGCCATCCTTCTAAAATGTCCACTGAGTTTAGTCCATGAGTTTTGGGCTCCATCTGTTATAACTGTCTCTCAGGGCAAGGAAGATGGTGTGTGATGTTCAATGGTTGCATGCTGCATCTGGACCTCATAGATGATATTTCTGGCATGGTCCATACTCACTGGCTGTGGGTTGAAGATGTCAGTCTTAACAAAGTTTCTTGGTTATAGCTGCTGAAGCCAGTTCTGGTTTAATCACCTCTGCACCTTGCTCAGTTTCATCAAAGTTCACTCTTCATTAGTCTGTGTGATTCTTCATTGGTATGACATATAGTAACCATAGTACTGATGACATGCAGTATTATGCAACAATTAACATAATACAATTTAAATGACTGGCTGTCATCACCTAAAATCAAATCGCCTTGTACATTGGATTTCTCTATTTTTCCAAATTACATACCAAATGCACACAGGTCCTTGAGCAAAAGCAGTATCACAGATGGGTTTGCCTTTGCCTGAGGCAGGAGTAACTCATATTATGTCTACTACAGCGACTTTATACCTTTCTACAGTACATAAATGATTTGTGCAGGGCTAGCTTTGTTGGTAGATGCCCTAGTGTTGACTAACCAGGTGGCCTTTGTTAAATGTGTATCCCAATGTTTGAAGGTCCCACCACCCATTGCTCTCAGTGTAGTCTTTACTGGTCGATTGTTCGATTTTCCCAGAGGCTGGTGCATGATAAGGGATGTGATGTACCCACTCCCTGCCATGCTCTTTGGCCCAGGTGTCTATGATGGAGTTTCAAAAATTAGTCCTGTTGTTTCAGTCCATTCCTTCTGGGGTGTCATGTCAACACAAGAATTCCTTTTCAAGGCCCATGAATGTGTTCCAGGAGGTGGCATAAGGCATGGGCTATGTTTCCAGTCATCTGGTAGTAGTTTCTAATATTGTAAGCACATAGTGCTTGCCTTAGCAGTTTTGTGGGAGTGTGATATAATCAATTGGCTAGTCCTTTCCATATTTATATTTGAGCTATCATCCTCTGTACCATAGAGGTTTTAACCATTTGACTTGATCACAGTGCATGTTTCACATTCATGAATAACTTGTGCAATAGCATCCATGGTCAAGTCGACCCATATGTTGCATCTCTTCCTTTATGGCCTGAGGTGTCATGGGCCCATTGAACTATAAATAAATTACCCTCATGTTGTTGGTCCAAATCCACCCAAGCCACTTCAATCTTAGCACCCTAATCCAACTATTCATTGTTCTGATGTTCTTTAGTGGCTGGACAATTTGGGTCCATGGGCATCTATGTGACATACCTTTACAACGAGTTTCTATAGCTGGGCAGCAGTATCTTGCCACAATGGAGTATCCCAGATGGGTTTACCTCTGTGCTACTGGTTGCTCTCTTTCCATTGCTGCAACCACCCCCACAGGACATTTGCCACTGTCCATGAGTCAGTATAGACACCAAGCACTGGCCACTTTCCTTGTTCAGCAGTATCGAAGGCTAGTTGGGTGGCTTTCACCTCTGCAAACTGACTCAATTCACCCCCTTCAGCAGATTCTGTGACTTGACATGTAGGACTGCTTCTACCTCCAATGATTTCCTACAGTATGACAGGATCCATCAGTGACCAGGCATATTGCTTCTTATTTTCTGGTGGTTTATTATATGGTGGGGTGTCTTTGGCATGCATCACTTCCTCCTCTGGTGACACTCTGATATCTTTGCCTTCTGGGCTGTCCATGATCACCTCCAGAATACCTGGATGACTGGGGTTTCCTATTCAAGGACAGTGGCAGAGGTTAATAGTGGAATGGCTCTCCTGCTGTTTCCCAATCCACAACATTTAAGGTACCCTAAGACAGTGCATGAAAGTTTAGCATGTGACTTATGCTTTGGGAAGCAGAGGTCATATGGAGATCATGAGGATGAAGCACCTTGCTGTTAGCAAGTTCATACTGGGTTTTTTTGCCAGTGTAGCATGTCTAGTATTTAAGCTTTGCCCTGATTCCATACATTGCTCCAAGCCACATCCCGTTCAATGGAGTTAGCAGAGCTTCTGTGTAACTTCTCTGTGGGGCCATTTTTATTTTCCATGCTGGTAGGACATCAATGGCTCTGTACCACAGAAGTGGTTTTGGCTGGGGTGTGGAGTTCAGAGGCAGCCTCCAAAGCAACTTGCTGCATTCTTTGGCAGTCAAACTACAGAAGCATATGGCACTGAGTTACTTACTGGATAATATTAAAAATAGTATAAGGCTCTACATTTTAACTGAGCAACTATATTGCTGCTCATTAAACGCTTCAGAAATGTCCATCTTCATAAATATAAAATATAGAATTACATAAGCCAAAGAAAGGCATTATTACATTTCCTTAAAATGAAATCTTTCAGGTTTTAAAATGCTTAGTAATACTGGCCCACTGACATCCTTCTTGTGACCTTAAAACAATTTTTTGTTGTTTCCTTTAAATAATTTAGTGAGTGATTGCTCAGTGATGATGTTTAAATAAAAAAACAATGTGATAGTTAATCTGGGAGACAGATGCTATTAATATTGGATGGGAGTAGTTTCAGAGGTACTCTGCCTGAATCCGAAGTACTAAGCTGGATATAAATAGTGGTGGGTTTCCCGTCTGTGGAAAATGTAATAGCCCCGTTAAGCATGTCTTCGCTGCCGAGTCGGGCAGTGTATTGGCCCTCAGCTTTGAGTACCAGCTTCAGCTGAGATGAAGTGTTAGAGCCAGGCTGCCACGCTACGGTGGGCTAATGAGTCCTCGTTAGCTTGGTGCTCCCCCAGATACTTCTGTTGGCCTTCTCAGGCAATGACCCCTAATACTTCTTCACTGTAATAAGCAGAGTTGTTCTGAACCTAACTCTTTGGGGGAACAGTGTCTTTTGGACACAGGGAGGGGAAGCGGGAGGCAGGGGGTGCTGGGATGACCCTGACTACCTTTGAACAGCTGAGTTATATAACAGTAATGATTTCAAATGAAGTAACTTGGATCTGTAGCAACAAATAGTGGGTAGGGATGTCCATGGGATGGCCTTGGAGAGGGGTCCTCTAGCTTAAGGTCACTAACCAATGGCCAAGGAGCAAACGTGATGCCTTCATGAGCCCTAGTTGTTCTGAAAAGCTTCTGTGCCTATGAGCTAGGTCTTCACCAGTAAGCTGAGAAATGAGAAAGCTGAATGAAGATGGAGAACTGCCTCTAACCTCTCTTTTCAGATTCATCATCCCACAGAGACTGACAGCGTCAAGGTTTGTGTGTGGGTATGATGAACGTAGTAAAGTGCAAAACTGAAATAAGAAGCGAAAAATAACTCCACTCTGAGGTTGTGCTGTTACAGGGGGCTGTTACATGTTCAGGTCACCATCCTCAAATGCCCACAGTATCAACATTTCTCCTCATTTTTTCCTTCTACTAAGAAAAGACAGATCAGCTAAGGATCTCTGTTTAAATATTATTGTCATACAGTAGATTTAGTAAATCTAGTTAGCACTGGAAGGTTTATCTCAATACATTTTTGCTGGCTACTGCTGGGTGCTCTAGAAACTTACACTTTTAAGCTAGGGAGGTGCCCAGCTCAGTACTGAGGGGAAGACTGATCCAGACATTAGTTACTGCCTCAAATTAGTGAGATGTAGCTGTGATTTCCTTGCTTTACCAGATATATCTTTGCACTAAGCACATGGGCTAAAGTCTCACATTGGTTTTAGCACCATTTTTTTTGTGCTAGTGAGGTCCCAGCTGCCACCAAAAGCAACACTGCAGTCAGCAGAGGTCCTGCATGGGAACCTGGAACCCTGTCCAGCTTTGGAGCCCTCAACACAAGAAGGAAATGTACCTGTTGGAGTGTGACCAGAGGAGGGCCATAAAAATGATCAAAGGGCTGGAGCACCTCTCCTTTGAAGACAGGCTGAGAGAGTTGGGCTTGTTCAGCCTGGAGAAGAGAAGGCTCTGAGGGGACCTTATAGTGGCCTTCCAGTGCCTTAGAGTTGCCTACAGGAACACTGGGGAAGAACTGTTCACAAGGGCATGTGGCAATAACATGAGGGGTAATGGTTTTAAACTCGAAAAGGGGAGATTTAGGTTGGATATTAGGAAAAAATCCTTCAATATGATGGTAGATCACCAGAACAGGTTGCCCAGAGACATAGTGGTAGAGGCTGAATCCCTGGAGATATTCAAGGTCAGGCTTGATGGGGCTCTGAGCAACCTGATCTAGTGAAGATGTCCCTGCTTACTGCAGGGGGTTTGGACTAGGTGACCTTTAAAGCTCCCTTCCAACCTAACACATTCTATGATTCTATGACCCAAGGCAGACCTGGAACTGCCCCAGCCATCTGCTCCTCCACAAAAGAAGAAAATATTTCATTTTTAACACAAGAATATGTCTCATTTAGGATTTCATTTGTGGTGCCACAGATAATTCTGCTGGCACCCAGAGAAGGGCAATGCAGGGTGAGATGAGGGGAAGGACTGATGCTTTTCCATCATTGGCAGCATTTGTGAACCAGGAGCCACTGTCTTCCTCTGCTCCACCATCCCATCTGTAAAATGGGGCACTAGTACTTCTCTTCCCCACAGGACATTTGAGGACTGACACATTCGTGCTGCTGAGGCATTCAGGTGTAAAGAGATAAACAAGTATAAGCTGGATCAGGCCTCCATCAGGTATTCTGGGGAACACATTTCAGCTGTTTGTCTCAAATCATAAAACTTAGAGATTTTCTTCAGCCCTCTGCTGTAACACTTCCAGGAAAATGTAATCTTTTTTTCTTCTTCCTTGCAGTTCCTTTTAAATATTGGGACAATTCTGAAAACAAAAATACTTTGCAGAAGAAAACTTTTCAGTACTTGAATATATTCTATTTTTCCCAATATTTTGCCCAAAAGCAGTCTCATTGTATGATACTAAACTTCTCTTCACCATACAAAAGTCTGACATTATTTTACTGAATTTAACATTTGCTGAATAATATTCTCTGAGTCATATAGAATGGAGGCCAGTCTGAAAATCTCTGTTTAAAGGCTTCAGGTTTTTATCATTATAAATAATGATAGTGGTATTTATGATAGGTATCTGTGCTACTGAATGTTGGGACAAAGAAAGTATTTTTGGAAGCCAAGTCCAGAGGTAACACCCAAAGCATTTTTCTCGGTGAAAGAAGCCAGGATTATTCCTACAGTAAGAAACATTGGACTCTCCTAAAAGAGCTACCAGTGCACAGCCTGTCTAGGTGATGATTAACGAGAGGGACACAATAATGCATTGCAAATGCTGGAAAAGAGATGACACTAAAGACAGTGGGGATACTGTGATGATGCAAGAGGGAGCAATCAGGAAGAATAAAATGAAAATAAGAAAAGTGTAATCCAGTTTGTAAGGAAAATATCTTTCAAGTATATTACTTGGGATAACAATCTCCAGAGTTCTGTGGTGCAAGTATGCATCCTAAGTTTCTAAAATTAATCTCTAATTTTCATAATAAATGGCACTACGATCTAAATAAATTTTCTTTCTGATACAGAAACAGTAAACTCACTGTTTTCTGCTAGTCATGTCCTTTCTCAAAATCTTCTAATACAGAACTTCTGCACAGTGTAATTAATTCTTCTGCCATTAGTTTTGTTTTTCTTAGACACCTCCTACAATCTCCCAAATCTTGTTCTGAAAATAACTGCTGAAGGGAAGCAGGCTGCATAAACCCACACATTCAATATCTTTATCAATGACCTGGATGAAGGAATTGAATGTTCCCTCAGTAAATTCACAGATGACACTAGCGAGGAAGTGTCATCTGCCTGCAGGTAGGGAGGCTCTTCATAGGGATCTGAACAGGCTGGATTGATCAGCTGAGATTAATAGGATGAGGTTCAACAAGCACTTGGGACATAACAACCGCAAGCAGTGTGGCCAGCCAGTCCAGGGAAAAGATTGTGCCCCTGTACTTGGCATTGGGGAGGCTGCACCTTGAGTACTGTGTTCAGTTTTGGGCCCCTCACTACATCAAGGCCCTGGAGTGTGTCCAGAGAAGGGCAGCCAGGCTGGTGAAGGGGCTGGAGAGCAAGCCTTATGAGGAGCAGCTGAGGGAACTGGGGGTGTTCAGCCTGGAGAAGAGGAGGCTGACGGGAGACCTTATCACTGCCTACAACTACCTGAAAGGAGGTTGTAGAGAGATGGGTGTTGGTCTCCTCACCCAAGCCACAGGGGATAGGATGAGCTCAAGCTGTGCCAAGGCATGTTCAGATTAGACATTAGGAAGAAGTTCTTCACTGAAAGGGTTGTTGGGCACTGGAACAGACTGCCCAGGGAGGAGGTTGAGTCACCGACCCTGGATGTATTTAAAAGACAGGTAGATGAGGTTTAGTAGAGGACAAGTACGGTTGGATTCAATGATCTCAAAGGTCTTTTCCAACCTAGTGACTCTGTGATTCTGTGATTTTTACTAGAAGAGCTGGAGCTTAAAATGGGTGAATCACATTTAGCAATTTGACATAGACAACTGAATGACAAATGTGTTGTGAAACTTAATTTTTCCCCAGAGGACATCTCATTCCTGTATGTAAACATTAGCAATATTGAATATATACATGGTACAGCTGGTTGAATGATTCTTTGCAAAGAATACCTACAAAAGTAGCCCATCTTTCTGACAATGTCAGTGTAATTTCTACAAATACTTTTCTTGGTTATAGTATCTACCAAAGAGTTTCCAACAATTGATTCTACATGGTATTTACAAACTATTTGGTATGACTAATGCCTTGCATTTTATTATCATTCATTCATTGCTGCTCAAAAGGAGTACCTGGATTTTCTAGCAAGTTAATATAGGTAAACTACAAGTCATTTATTTTCCTATCATATCTTTTGTAGCTAAAAATCATTAATGTGGCAACAGTGTTCATTTATTTCTTTATGTTGTTTCTAAACTGAATAGTCTGTTAATGATGCATGTTTTCTCATTAAAAGTTTTTTTTTTTCATACACACATGGCCTTCTACCTCCATTTTGTAGCAGGTTGTTTTTTCATTTTGGTTTTTTTTTAAAGGTGATGTACACTTTGTAGAAGCTTGTATTTGTGTCACTCATACAACAAAAATTTGAAGATTCACACTTGGTCTTTTTTCATAACTTGTTTGCCAAAAAGTATCAGATTGACATAAGCAACAAGTCAGTCTCTTGAAATGCTTTTTTCCAATCTTACCATATATTTCAAAGCCATTAGAAGCTAATCTGCCAAATTTTATGTGACATGGTTGTCAGTAGGAAAAAAAGAAAGGCATGGGAAAACAGTGGGAAAAACATGAAAATAAGAGACCTCAGTATATTTGGAAACAGCTGCTGGTGAGATACGTGTGTGTATAGGAAATACATGGCCCCAAAGGATCAGGATTTTGATAGAGGTATACTGTGAAGTGTCTTTACTGTTACTGTGCATACAAGGAGAAAGCCAGAAGTCAGCAGCTTGATGAAGCGGATTGCAAATAAAAGGAAAATGACAGCCTTCTCTAAGAAAGTTGAATTAAGAGTCCATGAACAATTAAGAAATCAAAGCCCCACTTCAAAAGGGTAACTGAGGGCCTAAGTAACAGCAGCCATCCTGAAGCAGTGGTTAACAGGTAGCCAAACCTCATCACGGGGCCTTGTGCAGGAGGTCTGGGAGGTGAAATTGAAGTTTCAGCTGCCACTTTTGGCGCTTCTCTGGGCAAAAGGTAGTGACTGACATGGTATGATGGGCCTGTCACAATGTTAAACACTAGGTCATCTACTGTCTATTTTTTTCCCCTTCTAATATTGACTGAACTCATCACTGTGGTATATGACTATTATTACCATATTGAACTATTGAACAGGATGGTTGAAATTTCTTAGCTTTACATGGTCTTTGCAAAATTAATAAAAATACTTCATTTGCAAAAGCATTGCAAGTTGTTGCTTATTTTGAATGAACTAGCAACATGGTGTTGGCTCTTTGTTTCGCAGTATTATTGCAGAAGCAGTACAGACTTCTGAATAGTCTGGAGTTGAGAGAAGAAATGAGAATTTGTGTACCAGACTCAGTTATGTACAGAGCTGAAACCGCCAGTACCATCCTACCAAAACTGCATTTTTGAAATAAGAGGACTGAGTTGAGAAGGTTGTTTGTGTCTTCATGCTACAAGGTACATTTTGAAAATCCAGTGAAGGTATTTAGTTGCTCTGCTCTCCAATATTGATGACAGCATACACCTCTTTGAAAAATCACCCTCTGTGCTTTGCATGTGTTGGAGTCCTCTGGCTCCGTAATCTCCCAGAGTTATTGCATTTTTGACAGCTGGTTCACATACCAATAGTGATGTAACCCAGCTGACCTTATACCCTTTGCAGGTCATGCATGATTCTTGTATTCACAGTTTAATAAAGCTAGGAAACAACACTTGCAGAGAAATACATCCTTCTTTGAGCAAAGTGGGTTGCAGCAGCTCTAATTTGATTTAATGATACAATGGAAACAGGAGCAGTTCTACATTGATTTAACGATATAGTGTAAGTATCTATCTGTGTCAAATTGTATTTTTTTTATCACTGCAAGCCACCATGTATATTTTGCTTCTTTCTCAGAAGAGACTATCTAAGGAGGTACAATGGACATGGCAGATAGAAAGTGAGTCTTTCTCATTTCAACACTTGTTCACTTTCTTTTACAACATTTAAAGCACATAATTTCCTAATTTCTTTTGCTTCCCATCTCCCAAAACTCAGTAACTCTCCAAGTCTAAAGATTACTTACCCAAATTGATTTTGCTGCTGTTAGATGACTCCAGAGTGACCAAATCATCCTTTAGATAGTCCTTCTCACAGTTGTCTTGTTTCCCAAAATTTCTTTTCTTAATTAGGTCCTTAGAATGTTTGCTCAGAGGATTATTCAAAGTCACGTAGAAATGTGTTGCCTTACTTTGCTCTAAATAAAAAAGACTAATTTAAGCCTTTGTTGATAGAGTTTCAGCCGTGCCTTTGTGTGTTACAAACTATCACAGGTAGCTACACCTGCTCTAGACCTGGTTTTGAATAAATGAGACTCCTGGACTGTATGCAAATGAGATTTTCTTTTACTTCTCTCTGCTGTATGCTCATGATTGTATTAAACTACTTCAATGCTTGGAATGAAGGACAGTATTAAAAATCCCAGCAGCATGTCTGGTGTCTGTGAAACAGCCTTTACCTTGAGTTGCCCTGACTGTCAGAGTGGAAGGGAAGTTGGAAGACACACAGTGACAAAGGAAAACAGAAAGGATCAAGAGCCACCAGACAATTTCTGACAGCTCAGTGCATTGCACTGACAGGAGATGCTGATGACTTCATTACAGACTAACTTTCTCCTAAGTGGAACTGATATGCCTGCACTTTCAGTGCAGCAAAGTAGTTTAAATGCCAAAATAATTCAGCAGACTCTGCCCACTTTATTTTTCCTCAGCTATCTAGTTGTGGAGGTGTAAATATTGTAACCCCAAAGGGATTTTAGGGATCATTAGTGGTGTAGAAAGCTGAAAACATGAGTGACGCTTGGATGAAAGCCTGCGACTGATTAGTAGCCACAAATGTGGTTTTGAACTACAGAAGAGGAGTGAGATCATCATCATTAAGAAGGAAAAGAAAGATGGAAACAAGATGACTTTTTCACATGGATTTTGAAGTTTTGTACCTTTGCCTTCAGCTTGTCTTGCTGATGAAAGTTTTAAAAGATAAGGGAAAGAAAACGAATTTATCTACATTGCAATTAAAACAACTCCTAAAGACTAGAGAAATTGACAAGGCCATGGGTAACGTGGTGAAACATCACCAACCTCCAGTTAATTTGTTCCTATGTTCCTATTAGTGAAGCAAAAAAGATTTTTTTTTAGCAGTAGTTATTTCACTACACTTTTAAAGAAAGTATTAATGAGAACAGGAGGAAGAAAGTAGCTAGTAGTTGACTTCTAGAAATAATTTCCAGTCACGACACAGTCACTTTATTAACTGTTCAAAAAAACCCAACCTGAAACCCAAAAAAACCTACAAAAATCACAGTATATAAAATACCAGTCTAGATGCTGAAAAAATCCTCACTTTACATTTCATTCTGCAGGGTAAGCTGCTTAAGTCCAGCTTTAACCTTCAGAGCCTGGCAAACAGCTGTCCTTTAAAATAAAATAAATTAAAAGCCCTCTAAACTAAAGAAAGAAAAAGGAAGAAAGAACTTCATTCATTTGATGAAACAAGAAAAACAGAGAGAGTGGGAGAGAAAATTAAGTTTTTTGAAGCCATATAATGGTTTTCTTTATTAGTTTGCTCTATCTGCAGCTTCACTCAGTCTGTTTTCTCACATTTCACTGGTGAAACTTTGCAGGTAAAACAAAAACGCAATTCCTTTTCCCCAAAATAATAGCTCTAAGAAAGAAATCCACTACAGCCTCTAAGAAAATTAAACCAGCACAAACCAGTGCAGATGAAGCCCGCAGGTCACTTATTGAAGTCCCCACAGTCAAGTTGCTGCATTTTGCTCCACACTGCTTAGCTGATCCCAGTACCGGGAGGGGAGTGAAACCAGCCATAGAGCAGGCAGCAAGAGGGTTATGGGGACAGCAAGAGGGGAGGAGGAAGGATGCTTTCTGCACCTAAGACCTCAGTGTTTTGAAGAGGAAGTTATGGCATCTTTCGATGAACAACTGGAAGCTGAGATCAGCGTGCATTTGGATGAGTAAAAGACTTTAATTTTCGACTTTGGACATTGTCCAGAAGTTCAAAATGAAAGCGCAGAATTGCAAACTACTCTAGAATTTACTATGAAAATTCTTAACTGTTCTGAATTAGAGCAGGATGGCGTCCCCTTTAATGTAAGTTAATTAAATTGGCCTCCTTTAGAAGTACTCATTAGAGCATGGCGTATGTTATTTACTGGGTCCATTCTCCAAAGCACATGAAGGCAATAACACAACTCCAGATACTTGGGAGAATAAAGCAAGCAGTAATACCAGCGGACCTTTCTAATTGTTTTATTTTCCCAGTTTGAATCATTGCATTAATTGGGAATCACCAGCACAAAGGCTGATAGCTCCATCCTGTTCAAGGGAGTAAAGAGACACCACAAGCATATGGATGCGTTTTGGGGCATATAAGGAGGGGAGGGAAAGCCACTTCACAGTGTGCATGTCATTCCTCCAACCATACTAAATTATCTCTGACCTACCCAAAGGGGTCTGGGAACTCAGGACAGGAGGGTATCTACTTCAGACATCCTGCTGGATGATTGCAGCAGAATATCTTGTCTCCTTTGCAATCTGTGTGAAACTGATTGAAGACTGGTGACATAAGTGATCTGCTGGGCCATGTAAACAGAATCGTTTTGTGTGCTGGCACTGGGCAAGCATTCAGAGCAATTTAAAAATCCTTTAGCATAGATGAGATTCAGGCCAATGGTAGATAAATCACACAGCAGACTCAGCCCTCCAGCTGGTGTGCATTTGGGGTGAACACCCCAACCTGCAATCCTCACCTATAAAAATGAGCCACAAATTGATGCCTGCATAGACTCCACCTTTTCACAACTTCCTGCCTAAGTGTCATGATACTGGTAAGCCATCCCCATGCCCTGGGCTGTCAGAATGGGCTAAACTGCTGTCCTTGCTGAGTGTTCATGCCCTGGTGAAAAGCAGGTTTCTAGCATGTCGTGGTTTTGCCCCAATCCAAGCACCACACAGACACTTGTTCTTTAAAAGGACACACACACACACACACACACACACACACACACACACACACACACACACACACACAGAGACACGGGGGAAGGGAAGTTGAGAGAGGGGGAGAAGGAAAGAAAAGGGAAAAAACCAAAACTAAGGAACCAAAACCACACAGGTTGGGATAAGGATACTTTACTGGGATAGCAGAAAGACAGATATAATAATAATAACAGGACTTTATAGCAAAATATATGAAACCGGTGATACACAATGCAGTTTCTCACTGATCCACACAACTCAGGCCGAACAGCTCAGAGGCATCCCAAAAACCAGACTATCCCCAAAACCATGCATCCTGGAGCTGCCTGCTCCTCCCCCCACCAGCCCCCTTTTTATGCTGAGCATGACGTAATTGGCATGGAATACCCCCTTTGGCCAGTTCAGGTCACCTGTCCTGGCTGTGTCCCCTCCTTTCTCGTTACTGGGGAAATATGAAGAACTGAAAAGTCCTTGACTGCTTGGCAACAACTAGAAACATCAGGGTGCTACCAGCACTGCTCTCATCCTGACTCCCAAACATGGCATTCCATCCGCTGCTAGAAAAGAAATTAACTCCATCCTAGCTGAAACCAGGACATATCAATAAATGGCATCATTGCCTTAGATGACTGTTGGCACAGGTCTTTCTCAAAGCCATTCTCAAACATAACATAAGGTCTCACCGTAATAAAACAGCAGGGCTACATGTTTCATTGCCTTGAAGTCACCTAAGTGTGTAACCTCTCCAGCCATCAATAAAAAAAGGACTAACCTGACTGCTATTTTGTCTCATGTAGAAGAAGCCGAGTTCATGACATGCAAAGCAGCAGGTAGTTAATACGGAGTAAGGCGTAAAGCGAAAGGCTATACAGCAAGCCTGTAAGGCGGCAGAAAGTTACCATCTTTGGGAGCTGTCTGGGCCAAAAGACCCAAATGTATAAATAATGAATGAATCCTGCAGGTGGGACTGTTGATGCTCTGGTATCATAAAGTTTTGTCATGTCCAGAACTGCTACTGTCAACACCTACACAGAAGAGATTGATTTACATCCAGTGAATGCACCAGCAACCTAATAATAACAATATGTTTTCCAAATGGGTCATTCTGGAAAACCTGGCTTTATTATAATTATATATGCTTGTTGGGCCTACTGGCATCTTGAATCACAGGATCTTAGGCTATACTCTCATAAATCACATTGTATTGCTGATTTTACACATATATTGTGGTTGTAATTCATGTGTCGGTTTATATTCAACTCTCCCCCCATTACTCTTCAGTTTAAGAATGTGGACCTTTTTTTCAGTGTTATTTTGACCTTAATTAAGATTGTCTTACTACAAAATAAGTTGTTAGTATATGGACCTCTTGGCCAAACATTGGTACTTAGAGGAACTTGACCCATATTTTTCAGATGCCCCAGTCTTTTGGGTTCTTCATCTTCTGAGTTCACCCTGAAGGCTAAATCATACAGCTCAGATCTCATGGCTAAAGTGTTGCTAGGAAAGATGCCTTTGAGGAAGTTTAATCTTTGAGGAATTCCTCAGAGACACAGGACACTGAGCTTTTTGGGTTTAATCTCTAGACCAATGTGGTGCCCACTCCGCAAACTTCTTGTTCTCCCTGCTATTTTCTTTGTTTCTTATGGGCTTCTCAGCAAGGTCCTTACATAAATCCTTCACTGTCTGTTATCCTGGGATTTCAGGATGTCTTTTACTGCCTGACTGTTGAAAATGGTTTAGTTCTAAAAGTATTACAGTCAGCCTTCCAATGACATAACATCATTCAGCTATGTTGCAATCTTTTTAATATAACTTTTTCCTGTGTTACCCCTTTTTCAGCTTTCTCTGTACTTTGTCATTCCCTTCTGGATTATTGTAGATCACAATCATTCTATATGCTGTCTTGATATTGCCTATTTAATGTGTGAAACATCTTTTTCTGTACAGCAAAGAATATGACAAAATCATTTAAAAATATGATCTACTATTCTTTATAGATCTTTCAGGTCAATATTATCTTAAAGCTTGAGTATTTGCAATAAATTTCTTGATATTGTTCTGGAATCCAAATGCAATATCTGAGCTGGAAGTTTGGACCTGTCAATCTCCTTACATATTAATCATTATAAGAGATTGTGTCTCAGACCTTTCTTTTACCTTGAAATTGCCTGGACAATTGTGCATTAACATTAGTTGTCCAGTGGGCCATTCTTTCCCCCTTTATATCAATAAAGCAAATCCATTGATTTCAGAGAATTTAATCCATATTTATACAATAATAATTGAGAACATTGGAACTTCACCCCATAAGCCTTGGTGTTGAGATATTTCCATCCTTACAATATCAGGGTTTTGTTTTTGTAGCTTTTAGTAAGACTGCAACTTTCTTTTTCTAAAGTTCAAGTTATTTAATATGGATATATTTCTTCATAGAAATACCACACTTTAAATCTGCATTCCACAGAGTCTTAATGCCTAGTACTATGCATATTCTGTCTATAACCTCTGCTTAGATTTGATTTATTCTATCAGATTTGCGCCTTTCAATTCAATATGACTACCTCCTTAGGATGAAGAGACAGAGACTGCTGATCCAGAATAAAGAATAGCAAGCTACCAAATTTTGCAGTGTAGAAACTGAGTCTAAGCTTCTCTGGAAAAGGAAACTCAGTTAATCTTGTGCTTGATTTTGCACTGTTTATGCAACACTGGTCAGCAGAGTCATAAAGCAGAGGATTTAAGATACACAATTCTAACTCCATTTTGACAGACAGGAATCTCTGTCTGCATAAAATTTCCATATATGTTCTGCCAAGATGTTTATTACATAGACTATGTCCAGAGACAAACATGAACCTGTCACCACACAGTCTTTCTCCATCAGTACTTCCATGATGGCTGTCTAATGTGAACGGGCTCCTTCTTTGTGCTTGATATAGATCATAACAGTCTCATTAGTATGCGCTGAAGTTAATTAAAGAATATTTCTATTGACTTCATTCAGGCCTTAAAAGGAAAACCAAATAATCTTTAGGAAGCTACACAGGCTATGGTTGGAAACACTGATGTGGTGGTTTGACCCTGGCTGGAGGCCAGATGCCCACTCCCCTTTTCAGCTGGACAGGGGAGAAAATATATATTGAGAGGCTTAGGAGTCGAGATAAAGACAGGGAGAGATCATTCCACAATTAGTGTCATGAGCAGAACAAACTCAACACAGAATAAAGGAAAGAAAACTCTAATTTATTACACTGCACACCCAGTAAAACCAGAATCAGATAATGAGAAGTGCAACCAGATCTTAAAGCACCTCTCCCCACCCTTCCCTTCTTAGCAGACTTCACTTTAGTTATGATTTTGCTCCCTTCTTCCCCCCACATTGTGGCACAGGGAGGGGCAGGGAATGGGGGAATGGGGGTTTCGGTCAGTTCCTCATGAGTTGTTTTCCTTCTTAGCCAGTGTGTGTGTGTGTGTGTGTGTGTGTGTGTGTGTGTGTGTAATTCCTCACACCCTTCCCCTGCCCCAGCATGGGGTCCCATAAACTTCCATGAACTTCTTCAACATGAGTCCTTTCTGTCAGGGCTTCAGCTCTTCACCAGCTACCCCGGCATGGCTCCCTTCCATGGGGTGCCAACCTTCAGGCCCAGACTGCTCCAGCCTGGTCCCCCATGGAGTCACAAGTGTGTCCCCCCCGGAAACCTGCACTGGTGTGGGTTGGTCTCTCCATGGGCTGCATGCTTTGCTGCCAGGAGCTTCCTCTAACATGGACTTCCCACAGGGTCACAGCGTCCTTCAGTGTCTCAATCTGCTCTGGTGTGGGGTCATCCGTGGGCTATAGATGGGATCTCTGCTCCCCATCATCATCCATAGGCTGCAGGGGGGCAGCCTGCTTCACCATGGTCTTCTCCATGGGCTGTAAGTGCTGTCAGAGGCTTGCTCCAATGTGGATCACAGCATCTTCTGTATGTCTCTGCCTGCTCCAGCGTGGAGCCTCTCCACAGGCTGCAGAAGCATCTTTCTCTCTGGCACCTGGGGCACCTCCTCCACTCCCTTCCTTGGCCTTGCATAGTTTCTTACATCTTCTCACTCCCTTCTCTGGTGGCAAAAAGCAGCTGCTTGCATTTTTTTTCTCCTAAATGTGATTCCCAGAGGCACTGTGACCATTGCTGTTGGGCTCAGCCTTGGTCAAAAATGACCCCGGCCTTGAACCAGCTGGTGTTCTCTCTCTCAGGCCTACAGTGAGCTTCTATCTGCTTCTTGCAGAAGCCACCCCTGCAGCCCTGTCTCCTGCACCAGAACCCCACCATGCAAAACTACAACTGAGTAGCTCCATCCGTATTTGCTCAGGTAATATAGTCATCTTCTATTGGTCCTCACTTCTCATTCCCTGTTCGGGATGATCAAAAGAAAAAAATCCATCTAGTCGGTAATGCAGTGATACTTGTTCAGCATGTCCATTTTTCCAGCTTTAATGGCATGTGTTAAGTATCTGAGGGAAACTGACAGGCACCTTATCTGGGTGCACAACAGCCAAGATGCAATTGGTCAGATTTAGACTTCATTCACATTAGTCAACCTATATATTATTAACTGTATTATTTGCTCTACTGATTTAAACCATGTAAAGATCATGACTCTGATCTGTCTTAGAAGTTGCATGAATGATTTTTTTTTCTTTTAAGTATCATGTCTGCAGGTAGATTTTGTTATGGGAAGTACTGCTATAATGGATGAACTTTCATAAAGAAACCAGATGCTGCCTGTGCCCTTCATGCAAAGGCATGGCAGGGAGAGAACAAGGAACCAGCTTTTCATGGCATCAGGAGTCTTCTCCGCCCTCCTACCTCCAAGGCAATTCCTTTACATTGCTCTATGTCAAATACGTACTGGAGATATACCAGCAAGTCTTCGTGCTTCCCTGGAAGACTGGTCTTGCTCTTTACTCTGCCCCCTCTTTGCCAAGAGACATGCTGAGAACTGCTGCTTCCCCATGCTTTTTGAGTGTTCATGCCAGCCTGAAGCATAAACCTTGATGGGGAGACTCTGGTTTGTTTTTCACTAGCAGATGGAAAAAGTAGTTAAGCAAACCAATGTTTAATTGAGTTGAATTCAACTAGATCCCATGGGAAGAAGAGGCACACAAGACAATAGAAGTCATGGTTAAGAAGTGCGAGTTCACAGCCTGGTCCAAACTATTGGGAAAGAAAGCATGATTTAAGGTTTATGCCACTCTCTTCCTACTTGTGTCGAGCCATGCTCAGTCTGGCATGTAGCAGGAGACCATGATGATCTGGTGCTATTTGTAATGATCTGTTTAATACAGAGAACTATGTTAACTTGCATTTGTGTTCGTATAAACAGAAGCTGAAGAGCTTGCACAGAAACAATGCGAAGGGTGAGAATCTGTGAATGTAGTCACAGGGAAAAATAATAGAGGAAAAAATGAAGAAGAGATGTTTATTTGTAGCCATGATATTGTGCAAATGGAGCCAGGCTGACCCAAAATGCTAGCATGTGAGCTATGTGGACTTTGCCCTCAAAAAATAATCCACTGCAGCTGTAAGCAAGAACTTCTGCAAGGTGAGAAACACAGCACAGTTTCACATTAGGAAATGTCAACTCCTCAGTACAAGCCTAATGGCTGTTCTGATTAGTTCACATCACATTCTTAGCTATGATCTGACAAGCACAGACCCCCTGTTCAAGGCAGTGTCAGGGACAGTACAACTGTCCTTGAAAGGCATACCAAAGGAATAAGCATGAGCAGTCAATATGCTGAAAACTTTTCCTGATGTAGGGCCTACAGTCTTATCATTTGCACAAGTTACGAGTATTTATGCCATTTATGGATATTCTATCATGTTTGCTTTCATACCTGTAGTTCTGTTGATTCATTTATAAATTCTAGCAGTTGTAACGATCTCATTTCAACTGAAAGGTGAGAGATTTCCTGGTTATAGAAAAAAAATGTTTCCACAGCTTTCAGAGATACAGACTTAAGGGCAAGTCTTTCAGGACAAATATCTCCCATGTTCCTGGTACTTGGTTTTGCATTTGGATCTAGATCTCTGGATGAAATTGAGAAAAAGTATAAGAAAAATTTTTTTAAAATTCTATATTTCAGAGATACTTTGGAAACTGTGATAGATTGCTGGAGTAAATTTGGTGTCACGTGTCCATAAATATTTAGCAAGATGGAGACATTGCTTCTTGAGTATTACTCATTAATCTTTCTGAGGTAAGTATGCACACAGATGAGAATGAAGCAAATCAGAAACAGAGCTTTTGTAGACTCTGAAATTGTGTATCAATCTGAACATGTGTACTTTTTTATTGGCACAACATCTTCCAGTGAAATACTTACCTGTCTGTATATAACGAGTACTTAATATGACCATTTCTACTTAGTGTTAGCTGGATGAAAATTAAGCTGTGTCCTTCAAATACCATCATGCTTCTACCCTAGCCTTTTCCCTTGCACCTTCCCTCCCTCCCCAGAATACCTTTCCATCTAGATAGCTGCAGGGAAATCACATAACACCAGACTAAAACCAGTAAAAAACCCTTTAAACACATTTTGACACAAAATAAAACTGTTTAATTATCTCTTCCTACCCCAAAAAAGAAATAGTTGTCATCCCACCTGAACCTTATTGCCACCTGAGTAGAGCTCAGCAAGGAAGAAGTGACAAAGAAGTACTGTACAGTCACTGTGAGCAGGAGTGTGCACACATATCACTCTTCAGGTCTCCTGGGGAATCAACACCTTGCTGTGCAGGAAAAAAACCCACAGGGTGGATGTTGGCTGAAAAAAGAATAAAAATCTTTGTTCTTTATAAAAGTTAAAACATCATGAAGGAAATGGGAACAAATTGGAATTGCCATAGTTTGGTCACCTCAATGACTTCTCATCCAAGGCATTGAACTTGCTCCTCCAAAGAGCAGTACACAAAGGCTCATGAGCAACCTTTGAGCACATGCTGCCACATGAGTGCAGCTGCAGACATAGGCACAGGGTAGATGAAGGGCAGGGCAAAACCCTGTGTGACTGCCTTCTGTGGATGTGTGGGTCAATAGGCTGTAGATGGGCAGCAGGGGAAAGTGGGCAGAGAATCAAAGCATTGGGAAGGAGCTGCTAAAAGTTGTTTCACCTGTGAGCAGAGGTTTTGTGCAGATCATGCTGATCTTTGCAGCTTAAGGAACAGCTGTGTGCTGTTGCATTACCTTTTGCTCTGTCCCATGGGAAAGTATGCCAGGAGGCCAGCTCAGATGTGTTTTACTGCTTGGTGTTCCTCAAACCTGGTTTAGGGCTTCATTCTCTTCTCTGAGTGTGAGTTGTTCCAGCCTGTGCTCAGCTGAGTCATGATGGGTTCACATTCACATACTTGGGCCTTGTAAGTGCAATGCAGCATCACAGGAAACTAGTCCAAGGCATCATCTCTCTGGATTCCCAAAATAGTATGGTTTCCATGTGAGATCTGACTGTAGATACTTCATCAGCAGTGGTAAGCATGGAAGTGGCTAACTCTAATCCACTCATGGCCACCCTAGCAAAAGAGTCTTCTACCAGGAGTTACATCTTACTTTGCCATCAATATTTAGCACTTATCCTAAAATGTTAGATTTGACAGCCTACCTCAGGGATCACCAGGAGGTTCCTACTCTGAGAGTGCAGCCTAATTTTTGTGAGTACCAACAGCACAGCTCAAAGATGCAGGGAAAGTGAGTGCTTTCTTCTTTCATCCAGAGTAGGCTGCAATCTTAGAAATGTGATGTGAATCTACAACTAACCAAATTAGAGGGTCAAAAAAGCTAAATAACTGGACCAAAAAATGGATTCTAAGCTTTTGTAGCTGAAAGACATTGGAGAATTTGGTGATAAGGTTTTCTTTGGCTATGTTAGTTGTTATGTACATTTTCCATTCAAGGTTTTGCACTAATACCCTGTTGGTTTGCACATGTACAAGGGTGTGTAGGGCTGATACGGCAAAAATCTGGGGAATTTTTTATAATTTTTATTTAGGGGGGAGGACCTGTTCACACACTGGCTGTAACCAATCAAGTTTTGCATGATGCCAAAAAATTAAACATAGTAAAGCCAGACCCTGTCAGCAATGAGTTGATTGCTTTAAATAAGGGAGATTTCCTGAATGTTTAAATTGAAACTTCTACTATGATTAAAGCAAGGAGAAGTACCAGGATGCTTCCTAACTATTTAGTTCCTAAAATTCCTGTGAGGTCTGGAGATGACAAATTCAATTCTGATGTGCTGTGTTTTACACTCTGCAGGCTGTAGTAAAAGGTAAAACTAATCAAGCTTGGGTTTCCCATGGGCTGTGCTTTAAGATGTTTTCTTATTTAAAGTCATGGAAATATGTTAAAACCCACACTGGTTGAAGTTTATACGAGGCAAAATGTATTTGACCATGCTTTTGCACAGTGTGCATATTTTGACTTTTCATTATTTTTTTGTTTGTTTAATCCTTCATCCTGCTTAAAACTGTATTTCAACCACATTTGTAGGCTGAAGATAGGGAAAAACAATTCATAACTCTCTCAAAATGCTGTTTAAGACTGTCTGGAGCAAAGGATACCTTGGTACTTCATTGAGTTTCTTCCATGTTAAATGCAACAGGAGAGAGAATAGGCACATATTCAGCAGTAAACTTTTAATTAAAGGGGGTGAAAGTTTCATGCTGCTAATACTCTTTTTAGAAAAACACAAAATTTGTCCCCAAACCTGTATCTTATGGGAAAGTTTAAGTTCACCTACAACATTCCTTCCTCCCCATTTCAAGCTCCACTAATGAACAGTTAGATGGAATGTGCCTAATTAATCATCATATGTACATGCTCAATGTGCTACATAGCAGGCAAAATGATTGAAACAGGCCTTTTCAGAAGATGTGGCTCCATCAGAAATTAGTTCTGACCTGACTTTAAATGTATTCCTCAAACACATATTTTTGAAATGATCATTTTAAAATTTCCTGAACAAAAAAGATGTTTCCCATTGTGAATAGATGAAGCAGTTTCTCTGTAACCACATACTCACCATATAAAATGATCTCATCAAGATTTCCATATTCCACCCAAAGAAATACTCATCTTTAAATCTTCTCCATCTCAGAAGTTTTAAGACTGGTTTGAATTGCTATATTGTTTACATTTCCAAAGTTTAGCACTTTTCCTTATGGTTGTTCATTGTGGTGATATTCTTTTCAGTTCATAATGAAAATCTCCACATGCAACTTCTGTGATATGATTTCAAGGTTTAAGTTGGAGGGAAAGGAAGGAGAAATGTATTTCAAAGACTTATTATATCAGAAGTTATGTAGTGGTCCTTTACCAAATGAATGACAGATGGATGATGAGTATTTTTTAACTGTCTGTGGCATCATTTTGCATTCTACTGGAAAGCCTAAAGTATACTCATAACAAATCAACAGTACGGACATAGAGAATTCACAATTAGTCTTTTAGACTAGTTCAGTACACATTTGGCTTTGATAGTCCCAGAGGACCTCATGCTGACATTAGGAGGTACATATATGAAAACTAAAGGAGCTTTTTAGGGGCAAAAAATGGTGTCTTTTTCTAAATGCTATGGTTTGAACACATGAGCACATATGCACTTGGGGTCTCCTTCTGTCCCAGCTTTCACCAAGTGATGTTGCAATTGCTGAGAAACTCTGTCACTTTATTATTGCAGCCTACATGCTGGTTTTAAATAACATTTTCCATAAACAGGATTGTTTTGATTAGTATACCCCAAAGAACACCTGTTGACAAGTGGGCTTTGGAATCCCATTAAATTACACTCCAATTAGTCCATGTGGTAATTGACAGTGGGGTGCTGCTGTGAGCTCCTCCTTCATGGGTCTGCCCCATGCAGCCAAGTTAGGAAGCTGAGATCACACACCCAACAGTCTTAAAGTATTGCGGCATTTAGGATTAGGGTGGTTTTCAGGCTTAATCCCACATAATCAGATTGTGCCTCTGTGGAAGCAAATGATGAAAACCCCTTCTCTCCAAAACAAACAGATAGATATACGTGGTTCATGAGGGAGCGAGCGTGTTTAAGACTCCATGCAGGCTCTGCTTGGTGATGTGGAAATGTAATTTATCACAACATACTAAAGACAGCTCTCAGTATCTGTGGTGAAATGCAAACTGGCCTGGACATGATGGTGAGAAGACACCAGGAATGTGGCTGGCTAGAAACTCCCTTGTGCCTCTCTGCATGTGATCAGAACATTTAAAAGTAAGAGCCCAGCATCCCTGTGTACCTAACAGCATGGCGGATGTCAATGGGGCCTGTATGTCAATAGGGGTCTGTATATTGAAGGCACCTCCACCATAGCCATGCACACCTAAGCTACCTGTGTTGCCTGAGTTTGCCCCAGCCACCCAGGCCTGCTGCTCACTGCCAGACCATGGCCAAACACTGGTGGTGAGCGCCAGGTCCTTTGTGGATCCACTGCACCGCAGCTGCACCTTCAAGCCAAGTGAGGAAGCGGGAGCGGCAGCTGCAGACAATTACACTGCCTCCCCCCAGACTAAACAAAGGGCGACAGGACAGCCCCGCTGATTCCACAGATAGGCAGCCCTGGCTAGCGGGACCTGGAGGAGGCTCACCCCCTTCAGCCCAGACCACTTGCCCAGGCGGGCGCTTTGCATGAAGCCAGCAAGTCTCGGGTAATTGTGAGTGACAGGGAAAGGCAAGGAAAGGGGAAAGAGCAAGTTTGGCTTTGTAAAGGCATAAAAGCGGCTCTCCCTTGTGGGGCGTTGTTTTATTCCCCCTCAGACAGGTCTGACTCTACCTGCATGGATTTCAGGCGCTCCCTTTGGGGAGAAGAAAGGGGTTTCTGTGCTCTTTGAAGCCTGTGTATGCTGGTCAGACAGGAAGCCAGAGCTTCTGTCAGTCAACAGCACATGCAAAATTTATCAAGTATATTACTTGACAGAGGTTACTCTGTCATTACTAGCTAACAGGGCTCTGCCAGAGAATTTTTTTTATGGAAGCATGTGCTGTCAAAGGCAAAGTGTCTATTGATTGATTGCCACAGCTGACCTACGCATAGAGGGATCACTGTGTAATAACTCCTTTATCATATATAAACCACCAAATGCTAAGTTAAATAACACTAATGGTCTCACTTAAAGCCCTAAAGCTAGGCAAATTCAAAGAAAGAGGGAAAAATGCCATTTTTTCTGTAACCATCGCAGCCTGTTGCCCAGGATGGAGATTTGGGGCTGCAGAGCAGAACCATCAAGTCTGTAGTGGGTTCAAGGGAAAATGCCATGCAGCCCATGAACCAAACAATATCCATATATACTCTTCAGTTCTGTGTTTTCTCCTAACCAACATGCTATGGTTATTACAGAAAATACTGTGCAACAATTACATCCAGCAGATCCTATGCCTGAAAACTGCTTGAACTTTCTCAGAAAATGGCAGTAGACCCTGTCTTGAATGACTTTGTTGGCCGTTAAAATTCCTTTAAAAGCAAACAAACAAACTACACAAAGAATGTAGCATTTACAAAAGGGAGAAGAGAAAGCTTTCCTAAGCTGCAGGACAAGCTTTAAGGTCTCTATCAGCTGTTTAAATGCATCATTATATTTTTCTTTCAGAGATAGCAATATAGGTAGAGAAGACAAGGCATGCATGTTGCAGTTGTGGTTTTCTTAGGAAAGACAAAAAAGCCTAAAAGAAAGAAGGGAAGAGAACTGAATGTAATGTTTGTGCTGTGGGGTATTACAATACAAAGTTTGAGAAAAACAAGGTTTGAGGCGGAGGAAGTACTTTTAAACTTGAAAAGTCTGAAAGCATCAGAAACCAGTATAATAAAAGTGAAAAAGGCTGAATTTGATTCTGTTCCTGTTCTCAAAAAAGAAATGAGAATTTTTCTTTAAATATTGCTATGAATTCTCCTTTCAGTTGTTCTGCAGTTGTTAAAATCTTCTGCCTAGCTATAAATGCAGCCACTATTTAGACAGAGATCAGCAGTAATTTCAATAGCCAGGAGCCAAGCCCTTGTCCCCCTGAGGTCAATGACATAGCTTACTATAATAAACACACAGCATCAGGCTGAGAGTCATTTCTGGTGGGGAGGTCTAAGGTCTTGCGAGTCCTTCTGTCACAGTGTTTCCTGGAAGACTATGATAGGACTGCAGCTGGGGATGCACAGAAAGAGCCTACGCGAGGAAGGAGCCCTGCAAACAATTTCTGACAGAAACTCCTTGCACTGGGGTCAGGCTTATGTGTAGAATAAAAGTTTTGGTTTGGGCTGGGTTTTTTTTTGGTTCAGCAGCCAAGCCCAAACATTGCTTTGGTTCTGGTCAAGCAAAGTATTTGTGTAACCTGAAACAAACAGTCCCAGCCCATCTCAGTACATGTATGGGGCTATATCATCCTTACCTTTTGGAAATAAAGTGTAAAAACCAACAACAGTCTTCTATTATTAATAATTACTTCATAATAACCAAATAACTCAGCAGAAAAAAACCAACAACAACAACCAAAAAAACCCAGGACAGATGCCCTCTTGCTGCTGCACCTGTTGTTCTCTTGCCTGTTTAAGGGAAGCTTGGAGTAAGCACTGCTGTGAGCAGAGCCATGGAAGGAGGGCAGAGTGCTCTCTAGGGATACTCCAGCTCGGAGGCCGAAATGGGCAGGATGCTTTCCTTTAGGAGCAACTTGCACCCTTCCAAAGCTAGCAGGGAATAGCCCAGCTTGACAGGTGAGCTCTTGGGGAAATGCTGCACTTCCATGGGAGTCTCGGGGCTTGAACGGGGTGCCCAGAAGAGCTAAGCCAAGCTTTGCATCAGGGGAAAATGTGCAGAAATGTCACAGCTGTATATTTGGGTTAACATCACCTGGGCAAAATCTCTAGTGAACTGGAAAGTATTTACTGCTTCTGGTGGAAACTATACAAATAGACTTCCATGAAAGTGGTTTCCTGGAGTTTCAAACTGAAAACAAAATTTAGTCAGTGGCTTCAGGTCAGGTGGTTTTTCAAGTATGAGATTCATTTGAACCTGAAGCGAAATGCAGTAGTCAGACACCCAGGTGTAGCTTTCCTGAACCCTTCCAAGTCAGCCCAGACCCCCTCAAGCAGCTTGTTCTGCTACTTAGTACCAAGAGGAGACATTACTCACTTGCCCGGCTCTGTGTGTAACTTCTCAGCCAGCTGCTGTTGGTAATTGCGAAAGATGGAGTCAACATTTTGGGTTGACTTCACTACCTAGATCCAGTCCCCTGTTAAAAACTAAATTTTACCCAAGTCTCCTGCTGTTAAAAGGCAGGCAACTCACATGAAAGGTCAAAGTATAAAATGACAAAATACATTTTTAGGGGATAGAGAGACAATTCATCAGTAACTCAATGATACATGGATGCTCACAGTTCACTTCAGTCTCATAACACATTGATTTTTGCTGCAAAGAAGGACAAGCGCCAGTGCAATTAAATTAATTTACAGTGGTCATATGTGGAAATGTTTCAGTGAGATCTGGACAAAAAGTCAGCATGCACTGGGAAAGTTTTAAAACACTGGAGGACATGCTTTCTTCCTGATGACAGTAAGAAAATTAAGGTCCTCTTGGTCAGATCTGTGGGATTTTTCATGTGCTTCACCTGTCCCATATCCTGTTCTCAGCTGAAGCAGCCAACATACTGTACCACATACACTTTTTTTTTTCTTCCACCAGTTCCTTACAGGACATTACAGGCTTTAAAAAAGAGCTCCAGTTGAAATCAGCTTTAGAGTCCCCCTTCTCAAAATAGCCAGCCATTTCATTCCTGGTGTCTTACAGTACCTGGAAGGGAGGACAACAGAGTGGCCTGTGATAACCAGCTCACACCTGTCACCTTTCTTAAAAATAGCTCTTGAGTCAGCCTTTCTCATGGCTCCCCACGGGTGCTCAGTGACATTGTAAATAAACAGCAAGTGATTCTGATGACACCCTGCAAATTCCTGCAATGTCCATGGAGAATCCCATCCATCCGGTCGTAGTGATTGATGCTCTTCTGTTCCAGTTCATTACATGCCATCCCAGCTTTTGTATTCAAGCCACAAATTGTTAAGGGGCTCTAGTGCTACATTCACGCAAGGTCCTAGTTCCTTCACAGTGGTGATACCTACAGATAACACATATGGGAGACTTCTGACATGGGTATTTGCCCAGAACTCCATCAGGGAGCACATGAATGTATTGTACAACATGACTTTGAGATGTGATGAGATATGGAGATGTAGGAAGTGACTCAACCTGCTATTTCCTTTCTCCCTCCTGGGATTCTTTGTGAGACTCTGCTTTGCAAGAGGTTCAGTCTTTTGTGATTAGTCTCTCAGCACCAGAAAAAGATGCAATGAAGACCTTTCTGTATGGCTTTTGCCACTGGGTCCTTCACTGCAATAAGGGACAGTTCAAGCATGGTGGTGTCAAACTCTTTCCAGAGGAGTTAGAAACAAGGGATAAGCAATCTTCCAGGTGTGGGGGTGAGCAACAGAGCACAGCGGGACAGGCTGTATAACACACACTTGGAGAAGAGTCAACCAGTCTAAGTCAGGGAGCAGTAGAGGGAAACAAAATGATGAAGGAGCCTTCATTTGGAAACAGAATGGTGTTTCGGGATTCACAGTCATCAACATCATCACCATAAAGCCAAAGATGGAAGGGAAGCCATGGAGACCTAACAAGCAGATGAAACTCTGGCTCACAGAGGCACCTGGCTCTGCTGCAGGTATTATAGTCAATTTGCACATCTTCTCTCTGAAGACAGCTTTTTAAAAACATCTCTTTGAGAGATGGACTTGCCAAAAATAACATTTTATCAGCAGCACAGCTTGTCAAAACCAGCATTTTAGCTAGGGCAAGCACTCAGTGTGCAAATAATGTTTTTCCAGGAGCAAAGCTTCCCATATTGGAAGGTAGAAGCTGTTAGCACACTACTTTCACTAAATCCATCCCTCCCCCTTCTTTTTGATAAAATATTATTTTCATCCATCTCCTCCCCCTATTAAAACATTACTTTTGGAAAGTTCCTGCCCTTCATGAAACATTATTTTCCTCAACAAAAACTCCTGATAAAACTCCACTTTCAGCAAGCCTTCTCCTTAAATTGCCATGGTCCTCGCTCCTGATAAAAAGGCGTTTTCTGTTAAGTCTCCACTTCTGATAAAATGTTACTTTTTCCAAACTTTTGCTCCTGATAAAACATTCATTTTGCCAAGATTGGCTCCTGAGAAAATGTTATGCTTGGCAAGGGCTGTTCCTGATAAAACATTTATTTTTGCCAAACCTCTACTTCTATTAATTTTTTTCCCCTCAAAATTATTATTATTTCCCCTAAAGCATCCTTAAAGTAAGATATTGGATATGACACAACAGTGGGTGACAGGGTATCACTTACCAACCAGTCTTTTATCCACAGCCATGGTCTTTAACGGTGAACCCCCAAAATGCTGACATTGAATGCCTCTTGCACAGTGTGGTTCTTCTGGAAGCCTTGGAAGGAACAATGAAAAAGATATTTGCACCTTTGTGCTGAAAATGGGCTTAGTTATCGTATTAGCTCCTCATATAAGGCAAACCTGGTCTTATTTAAAAGTGAATAAAATCAGACCCACCAACAGGTTAAAGGCAAAACACTTAGAGAATGTTCCGGATTTTCCTGTTTTTTAATATTTAATGTTCCAGTGAGGTTAAACGAGGTTATAGACTGGAGATCACTACTTGTTGGCAAAAAAACTTTAGACCACCAGGAGTTCTGTGTGTATTCTGTCTCATCCTGCCCAAATTCACATTGGTGACTGCCATACTGCACCACATATTTCTCAAGAAAGACTTTGTCCACGAGTGCATGTGAAAATCTGTTTCTGTGTTTGTGAGGTGCTGTAGGAAGGGGTGGCAACACAGAGGGACCAGGTGTCATGTTGGCGCAAGACAAGAGAAGTTGGGTAATGTGCTGTGGAGCACTCTCCCCCTTTGCATTACCACATGGCCCTCTGGCTGGCAATGTTCACCCTGAATCCAAGGCTCTTTACCTACTTCTGTGTCAAGTCTCATTCAAGAGCTGGTCGTGAACTGCCTGATGATTTTCACATGTTTGCACAAAGTGCAGCTGATCACTTACATGTGTGGCATGCAATTTGTGAGGAAAAGGTGAGGACCTAAGTCTGTCTAGCTTGGAGAAGCCTCAGGTCTCTAAATGCTGCCTGCAGCTACCTAAAGGGCAGAATACGCAAGATGGGTCCAAACTTTTCTCAGAAGAGCACCTTGGCAAGGTCAAGAGGGAATGGGCATAAATTGCAGCAAGGGACATTTCACTTAGATGGAAGGAAGAATAAATATCACCATGAGAGGGGCCAGGCACTGGGACAGGTGCCCAGAGAGGTTGTGGAGTGTCTGTTCTTGGAAGTATTCAGAACAGAGCTGAACACAGCCTTGAGAAATCCAACTTTGAAGTGACCCTGTTTTTAGAAGGCATTTATTTAGACCAGATGAGCAGAGGTCCCTGAATATACAATCTTCAATGTATAGCAATTTACACATTGGAACTGGAACTCGAACACCACAAAGCATTTTCTTCACAGTGTATAAGAAACCTATCTTGAGCTGAGTTGAATATTAGACCGTAGCTGCTGCATTTTGTTTAGTCTTACTAGTTAATGTCTCATCCCAGTTATACCTTCAATATATTAACTTTCTGAAGGTTAGATGAAAGACAATAGGTAAATCATGGGAATATACTTTAAAATTAGTCATCTTGATTAAATATCTAATTTATGAAGCTTCATGGAGAGGAATGAGAGTTAGAGATGTCAAATCTCAATGCAGCCTCAGAGAAAATGTGGTAACCTGAAGACAGCACTGTATGGGGAGTGTGTGAACAGAGTCAGGCCAAATCGCAGTAGCACCCTTTCCCGCAGCAAAACACACTTTGACCAGTTTAAGCCAGCCAAGAAACCACGTTTTCATGAAGTGCCCACTGGATCTGATCTGAAGTTTTGGTAACTGTAGGGTAGCTCTCTCTTACCTCTGTATCGCTGTTTCTAAGCAAGAAGAACTGTTCTGAGGTTTGGGGTTTTCTTTGGCTTGCAACTTATTTCAATCACCTTAGTGCTTGTGCTCTGAGAGCGGATCTGGGGTGAGTCCAGCAAGTTACAAGCATTGCATACCCTTTCCCATACATCCTCACAGTTCCCAATCCCAGGTTTTGGGGCACCCAGGTCCTAGAGCCAGTACTGCGTGACTCTGTGACAATCTTCCTGTCATGCAGCTTAATTTAGGTACTAATAACACAAGACCCCAGCTGGGAGTCTTGTCCACAGGGCTGAGCACCAGACAGCACCAGGGAACATGCTGGGTCCTAAGGGTGCCTTCGCTTTGTGACCCCCTGCACCAGAAAAGACCCTCTGGACAGCAAAGCTGAAGAGTTGCACATGAGCAAGGACCCATGAACTCATCTCAGCTTACCAGCCACTGTACTCAGTAACCAGTTAACCCCAGTAGTAGCAAGTGAGGTATCAAAGAGAGCACTGGCTCAATACATTTCACTGCTCCCTCGCTCACCACAGTGAGAAGGAGCCCTTTGTCCTTACAGTCTAGCAAAAGTTAGTAACTTTGCTTTACGTTTTTAAATAAAACTTTGAAATCAAAGGCATGTCTTACTACCGAGAAGCTGAAGTAATTAATGAGCCCACTCTTGCTTTCTTGCACTCTGATTTTTAACAAAGTGACAGTGGACAAGATGTAGTGACATGCAAATCCGTAAGTCATTAAGCTGCAAAACATGACAGCACTACCTTTATTCCATAAAAGAGACTGGAAAATCAGTGTTGATCCCTTCCATCTCTCCACACCTCAGCAGATGCAGGTGTTGTACTGAAAACAGAGTAAAACCCTGCTTGCTTTTTTTTTAGAAATAGTCCAGAGTACAAAATTAATCTCTCACTTCAGATTAGCAAATGTAATGATCCTTGTCTGGTTTCATTTGTGTTATCTTTTCATCCCAGAATGGGAGTGTTTTCTTGCCAAGAGAAGAAAAAAAGCTAAAATGTTTTCCAGGTTATGTCATAATAATAAACCTTAGATCCACTACAGCAGAAGTTGCATGAGAGAAATGTTAACAAGTCAGTAATAATGACGAACAGAACTATGACCTAACAGCCCCTACCCTGCAATGAATTTTCTGAAAGAATAATAAGAACAAGATCCAAACACAGCTGCTGGTTTGGGATGCCACATACTGCGATGCTGAAATTTGGATACCAAGGTAATGTTCTGAAGACACCCCAAACCCATGTCCCCTTCTGAAAATGTTTGCCATAGATTTTATTACACTGACACTTAAGTTAAAGTCATGCTAACCTCAGAGCAAGTTGCCCCTTGCATCTTATTTGTATTAGGCTTTTGGAGGAGTAATTTTATTCATATTAGGCTTCTGTAAATCTTTTTTGTTTTTCTTCTTTAGGACCTGGCCTCTGCACAGGCAGCTCCCTGCTCTGTTCTTGTAATATTTCCAAAAGCTAAACACACATTTAAGGGCATTTTTCAGTAAATTTTGAAATTTACAACTTTTTTCAGTGTTCGTAATTCCACACAAAATTATTCAAATACGGTACAGTTTCTTTGGCTCTTCAGTATTCATCCTCCCAAATATGAGGCACGTAAGTCAATACAATGTATTTTACTATATCTACACAAAGTATTTTCATATACTTTGATAAAGTAGTGTAAAAAGTGCAAAGGTATTGATAGTTTATTCCAGTGACTTTTTCCCATACTCACAATCTTGCCATTTTCTGGATTCAGCCTTGGGACCCTACAGAGATTTCTACCTCACTGTTTAACAGTAGGAGTTAGAGCTTCCCTGAAATCTCTTTATGACTCATGTTGTTGATCTATTTTAGGAAAGCCATTCCATTTCCGAAATTCAGTCACTTTTGACATCCCCGGCCATGTTCACCTGCCACTCCTGGCTTCTCTTCAGCAGCTAATTTGCGCACCACATAAGCATTTAGAAATTTGCAGTTAAACTAGGAATAAAATATCAGCACTCGTTACAGTTGATGACCTTTCTATTAATGATATTAGCAGATTAAAAGGTACTCTTTTAACAGGAGGAACCCCCTCCCTGCTCAAACACCAAAAGGCAATCTACTGCATTTGCTTGTAGGAGTTATGCATCAGGCCCTGACTCATTTGCTATTCCAAATGGCTGAAGTCACAATTATGCTATGGTTAAAATATTAGCACCATAAATAAAGCCATTAATGCTTATGTGGTTTTCTAGGAAAGCTTTTCTAAGAGATTTCATTTTTCTATCAATCCCTGCAGCAGACTCAAGTCTAGAGGCACCCAATCTCTGTCTAGACGCTGCCTCCTTAATATCATGCACATAAAATTTGTATTGCATTTCTCTACAATAATATAACTAGTGCCCAAATGACACTGCAGTAGTAAGAAGATCTAGCTCCACACCCTAGGTCAAATCTTTCAAATTTGTCAGAAAGATAAATAAAAGGAGGTTAATGTTAAAATCAACTACCTTGATTTAAGAAAGTAAGAGAGAATGGGAACCTATTGATTTTCTCTGTAGTAAATAACCAGGGAAGAGGGGTAGTATTGGAAGTGGGTTTGAACTGTTAGGGCACAATTGAAGTGCAAAATGTAGGCTGTGAATCTTGCACCCGGTGAAACCAGATGCAAATTATTTCTCATGCCAGGAGGAAATGAAACATTGACAGAGAAAAGCAACATTCTGACACCTCTCCTACGCTTTTAATAAAGGGACCATGTAACAATAATTTTAAGTGGTAGAGGCTTACTGGTGCTATTTAGAAATGAGAATGATTCAGTTTGCCAGGCTAAAGTATTTCTTTCCTTCCTTTGGAAAGCTGGGAAAAAGACTTTGCCCCTGGACATGCAAGTGATGAGCAGAAGGCAACTGATGGCTGGATTAACCATGAAGCATGAACATTGGTGCAGACGCTGGAGGGTCTGTAGGCTTGGCCATAGCCCCTGACTCAGGTCACTTTGCTGGCAGCACAGCTGGTTGTCTCCATGCCCTCAGGTCAGCTTGGCTCCAAGCTTCCTAGAGCATGAATTTCCATGACTTACAAGCTGTGGGTTTAGGAAAGACTTACGATCGTGCAGGTCGAAAGCACTGTATTTTGACTGTTCCCTGCAACTGTTAATTGCTATGAAATTTGAAGCATTGGAAAGGGCTCCCAGAACACAGGACAGCTGCTTGCAGCAAATACATTTTAACAAAGTAAAAAATACATCCCCAAAGCAAAGTGAGTATTAGGTTGCTTTTAGGAAAGTCTGAATTTAATATCTTAATGCTTCTTATATTTTGCAGTGTACCATATGAAGGTGGTAACCATTTTATTTTTAGGTGGTGGCAACCATCAAAACAAGTTCTAGACTAGGGAGGAAGAAGGCAAGGTGCACTGTTAGGAGGAAAAGTGTCCTAGCACGGCAGCAGCACACAAATACTAATAAAGTGTATTGGTACCATTTCATTGCAACAGAACTATGGCTGGAAAAGTATAACCCTGACAGTTATCCTGGTAAGACCCCAACTGTTCGATTTACTGAAGCTTGAACCCACTTATGTATACAAAAATCTGGTGAGGCTGGCCTGTAGGGTAGCAGAGTAGACAGTGATACATGTTGTCAAACACAAAGCAGGAAAGTCCACTGTTACCATAAGCTATAACTTCTGTCCAGTTGACATGCAGCCAAAAAATTAATTTGAAATCTAGCTCTGGTAAAAACCACCAGTGAGTTAGAGCAATAATTCTAATGTTATTAGCTGAAAGCTCCTATTATCCTGAAGCAATAGAAATCACAGATACCTTGCTCTTTCTAGAAGTGCTGAGGTAAATTCCCTCATAGCAGGAAGCTTCTCACATGGGATTGACTGGAATCTACCTTGCAGCAACCTGTGCCAGCCCTGAGACATTTGTACACACTGCAAGAGAGCTATGAGTAGATCCAGGAAGAGGATGGTAGAAGAGAGGAAAGAGTCTCTTCTGAGTAGCATGATTCTGGCAGGTGGGCCAGTGGAGTCAGGGAGAAGCATTTCCCTTTCCTGGCATTCTGTCTCATTATGCTGAAGATCTCAGAGTAAATCTGGAGATGCTAAAAAACCCCCTATTTTTTCCCCCTCTTTCATTTGGAAGTCTGTTCACCTGTGCTAATTTTTATTGAGGTAAGTGCTGCAGGCATTATTCACAGTGGGTTGTCTGCACCTTCTCATTCTGCCACTCATCTGAACACTTTAAGCCAGCCTTGTTTACCACCAAACCTCCCTGGGCACCGTGAAGTTGTTTGCAGTCTCCAAGAAGTACTATATTTGTGTTGCACCTGCAACAATCACAAAAGAAAATAACTAACAATATCTTAATGTGATTTTCTACAAAAATGCAGTCCACCAGCCTGCTTCTAAGAGAGCAGACTTTTCTAACAGCTTTAATTGCATGGCATAAAGAATTTACTGCAAAGAAAAAGGGACCCTCAGAAGGTTGTTTGTTCACCACGGAGTATTCAAGTTCTTCTGAAGACCACATATAACTTACTAAAAAGCTTAGCAATATTTTATTATTTTCTTTTCAGAAGTGTAAAAAAATACTTTAAAGTACATATATGGACTGACCACAGATTTACTACCACTGGTTTGTAGTAAGTCAGCCGGAATGAGGCTGCTCGTGTACATAAACGAGTCCAGCTGGTACATTTACTGGCAGCTTTATAAGAACACCTCCAGAACTGCTGAATGCTTGTGAAAGGTAGGGTATCAAACAAACTGGCCTGGACATGTGGGCCAGTTGATGGGCAAGGCACTGTAAACCTATCCATAACTAGTGCAGCTGTGACTATAAAACTTTTTAGAATTCCACCCCCTCCCCAAAAATCAGACACACAAACATTTAATGAATTTCAAATGAAAAACCTGGAATGCTTAGAGGGACCACGTAATGATTTGGGGGAGTCCATTACAGGTCACACTTAAAACAAGAATTGAGGTTTAGTAGTCAATATATTTTGTTGCTTCCTTTAATCGGTCTGAATTAAAATTTCCCAGCAACAATTAACTTTCTTTCTATTTTTAAAATCACATTTTGGAGTGCAGCCTGGTATTAATATCCAAAAAAACAAGGGGACCTCTTTATTCTTGTTGCCAAGAGAGTGGTAGCATTGTGGTACAAAGGCAAGCTTTGCGTATTTGTGTTAAACAGAGAAACTAAAGCCGTTTGCCTGATGTGTAATAAAAGCCTATCTAAAATTTATTCTTCCTCTAGCAGTGAAGTGCCCACATCTGGCCACTGCAGTGCCCCTCAATGAAAGTTTATGTCCTCAGAATCAATTGTTTCATTTCTTTACTTTTTTTTTTTTTTTTAGCGAGGATCAGCACTGGGTATTCAGATCCTGAAACCTGCATTGATTGTAATACATGATTATCTGGAGTTTCTCCTTTACATGAAGAGGTAAATAGGAACTTGTTCATTTAGATAGACAGTGAGGTGTTTGTGAATGCAGGTTAGTGAACAGTGATAGTATCTCTTCAGGCTCTGAAAGGAGTAAATAAACCTACCAACCTGGTCTAAGGCATACCTGACCACAGCTCTCAAGTTGGTTCAAAGATGATGAGCAAAATAGGAATTACCTCCCATCAAAGGTCAAGGGAAAATATTTCAGTACAGTAGCTGTGGACAATGTTGGACTTTGTAGCAGTGCGTGCACTCAAGGTTGTTTCTAACAGAGTTCTTGGGCAATGTCTCTGAAGAATATCACAGCTATTACAACCTGCATGAACAGCCCTGCTTAGCTTCACACACCTTGCTTAGGATGGAGAACGCTCCCATACACTTTTGGTCCAGGGGTGCTAAGTACCCAGCCAAGCCACTGCTGTTCCACACAGGAGCAGCTCAGGGGCCGTTGTGTCCTTGATCATGAAGTCCAGTCCTCTGCAAGCAGTCTATCTGAGCCCTCAAAGTCACTGACTGTGCAGCCAGAGATGTGTTATGTTTGACGCTTCTTGGACAACTGCCAGAACCTGTGTTTCTGAGGACTCGTGGCTTAAGTCTCCACAAAACTTGGAAGCTTCTTTCACAATTTCTGAGGCAAGACTGCCGAGCCAGTTACTGAAGTAAAAAAGCTCCATAAATGGAACCTGGCTAAAGCAGCTGGGACAAGTCTCTATAAAAAAGGGAGATAAAAACTGGGTTTGGAGATCTTTCTGACCGTGTTACATATGGCTGCATTCTGTCTTTATCTGAACTGCTCTCTTAAAGCATCTTCAGTTCCATCTGTGTATGGAGGACAGAGGGAGAGCATCTCCATCAGCTGTGTGCTGGCATTCAGGTATGCAGAGCATCTTCTCCATGTGCAATTCAGCTGACAGTACCTATTACAAGGCAGGCCATTTTCACACAATAAAACTGTGCAGAAACAAAAATTTTGAGACTACCTAATCATGTCACTAATATCTTCTTCAGCGAGAACTGAGTACTCACTTTGTATTCCACTGACACATATCAGTCATCAGCTTTCTAACCAGGGCAGTGAAACCAGGGGGTTGAAAGTAACAGAGATGGCTGCAGGTTTTCTATTCTATGCATAGTCAGTGGAATGAGTGGGATATATAATAGTTGTCAGGCTGTTTTGTAAATCCATTGATAAACTGATCCCTGAAACACAGTACTAGATTAATTGATCCTATGCTGCAGTTCCTCAACTAATCAAACCTGACCAGCAGGTCTTCTACTCTAACAAGTAAGTACTAAGAAAATACACAGACTTCATAAGCAACAATTTCTCTTTGCCTGGCCTTTTTTTTTTTTTTTACTCTGACTTTTTCTATTCCTGGCAATCAGGGGGTCTCTATTTTTATTCTTGTTGGACTGAATCATCAGCAGAGCAAAGCAATGCAATTCTGAGGGAACTATGCTGATTTATGCTGGCTGTGGTGCTGACCTCAAATTGTACAAAGACTTTTGACTCAGTAACAAATAATACTGGTAAAATCTTTCCACTTCTTCAGGGTTTCATACTCTGGCAGATGCAAAAGAAAGGGAGGAAAGTGCATTGTTTACCTCAAACTGCTGGCCGGATTTCAAATGTTCATATCCTGCTGCTGAAGCATAAATTGGGGAGAAAGAACAGTTTAGCATGGGCTTGAAAAGGTTGTCTCCAGCAGAACCCCTGATCAGACACCGTCAAAGTCAGGCTGTGCTTGTTATGTCCCTTTAACATTTTGAGTTTGGGTTACATTTTCTTCTGCTACATGGTCTGATAGACCATCTCAAAGTCCCATGCTGTCTTAGTAGTGATAATCCTTCCTTCTTTGGCTGAAGTCCACAACAGCTGAACCAGAGCCAATCTCTTATCTTGCACAGTCCTTGTCTAACTTGCCCTTGACACAGACAACCATTTATTTGTTCTCAAAAGAGTCAAAAGCTGTGACTGATCTTAAACACAGTAGATGATTATTGGGAACTGTAAATGATCTGGACAGGTTTAAAAGCTATATATAAACTAGATGATGTAGCCTCAAATGGGCTGACATCATGAGCTGTTTATTCACCCAGGTAACTTAACTTCCAAATACCCACTTGTGCTTTTTCTTCCAGCAATGGTTTTGTCTCCCCCTGTAAAACGTTGTTTCACAGAGCTGATGCTGAAAGTAGTATCCCCCTAATTCATTAGCCTTCTGACTATTGCATAATTACTATCAGCACTCTGAAATCAACATGCAATGCTTCTCCCTCCCCTCCCTGACACCCCCCTTTCCCTCACTGCTGTTTCCTCACAGGCTTAAGAGTGCTAATATGAAACCTGCTGTTTGGGTTGACATAATCTATATTAATAGTAGTCCTGTTATTTTGTTAAATATCTATTCCTTCCATCAGTATCTTTGTTAATGTTTGCTCTCTAGGTATGAAGGCTTCGAAGAGCATTTAGCCCCTCCAGTTTGCCATCACTATGTTTAATTGTGGGTTCTGAAAGGCCTTCAGTCTGCACTCCTGTTGACAGCTCACTTGTGTACAGATGCAAGGATACAACGAAGATATCCACGGGCAATGGGAGCTGCAGTGTGAAGGAGAACTAGCAGTATCACTGCACAGAAATGCTTCTCTGACTAATAATGTCCCAGTTGCTGAGTTGACTACGTAGTGATGGGGAACATGGTCAAAATCCAAAGCAGTCTGGTTACATGCTGTGAAGCCTGCTGGGACTTTTACTGGGCTCTGCATCTTACACTATTTCTGTGAAGATGCATGGTGGAAAATCTTTTTCCCTGCCCCTTCAAACATTTGGCAAGAAAGACCAGAGAACACAACACAGTTACTCCACAACAAACAAATTAACCCCTTATAGACTGTACTTTAAAATAAAGTAACTCCTCTGTTGCTGACTGGCATCAGAATACTCTTCTTCAAGTGCAGTTGAAGAGATTACTGGGCTGGCCTTCCTCAGACACCAGTCCAACAATCTTTCCCTACATGTATTTCCAAGTTATAACTTGATTGTGTTTGTTCTGCACACACTAAAAATTTAGATTCACAGGCTATTTATAGGGCCCTGTAACAACAGCAACTTGCTCAGGACTCTCATTGATTTTGTTGGTATTGTAAATACCTCAGCAAAATGACATCGCAAGCCACGTTATTATAACGTGGTTTGATAATCCAGCAGTATATTTTTCCAATGCTGTGATTTATTTCAAGGCTGTATCAGTCAAGGATTGTAAATGCACAAATCTAATTGTTTTTGTGATTTGCTTTTGTAGAGTGCACTGCATACTAGCTGCAATAACACACTCCAGGCTATGCATTTCCAGAGGATTACTGAACTTATTACTCTTCTTGGGTGGTTAAAGTCAGTCAGTCAGCCAAATACCTTTATAAGACTACACGTAGAGGGCCATATTTTTATGGTATAGTATATGAAAGAGATAATTTCAATGGATAACGGCCTCCCACCACTTCATAAATGCTGAGGCAAAGCCAAGACTTTATTGTAAGAGGAAATTGATCTCAAGACAATGTCCTATTGCAGTTGCTGAAGATCACAGCTACTTTATTGCAATAGCTGTAGCCCACTGTATAGTGTATGAAGGAGCGTTATTTATTGTGGGTTTGAACCTGCAAAAAGAAGCCTGGAAGACCACATGTGCAAGTGTAACAAAAATGCTCAGTGTGCAAGGGAGACAAAGGACACTGTTTCTGTGTTAATGAATATTCTGCTGCAGGGCTACTGCTCTACTGCATGTTGCTGAAGGAGGAAGGGCTAACAGAGCATTCGTTTGAGTGGGGTAGGCAGTATGGAGGTAATGGATAAATTCTGGATTCTGGTGAAACAAGGGGAGTTTTCCTCTCGGATCTTAACCTACAGCAGTTGCTAGTTTTAATTCCTGCAGATGCCTTTTCATGCCACTTCCCGAGAGATGACGACTGCACATCATGCAAAGGCTCTTTCCACCCTGTGCATGCACCCTCACCCAGGTGTGAGTGGTTGGGCGGCACAGCTTGGCCCAAAGCTTTGCACCTCTGGCAGCAGCAGTCCAGCATGTGGGCTGCGGGAGCCGGGTGCAGTTATGCTTTGCTAGCACACTGTCTTCAGCTGGAGCTGCTGCGCATACTATCCAGTTAGGGGCCAATCTGTCTTCGAAATACACATTTGATGACGTCCTGCCACTTGAGTAAGACAAGGGAATGTAGGAATTGCTGTACTGGGTCTGTAGGGTGGATCTGACTGCAACCCCTGCCAGGTGCTCGGCAGATGTCGGCGTACCACAGTTGGCAGATGCGGGATAATCTCCACTCCACATGCATTAGGCCTCATCCTGATCTCAGGCTTAAACTCTGAATCAAGAGGTTTAATGGCTGGATGGCTTCCAGTGGGCCAGTATTATTTATGTAATTGAATCAGGGTTTGTCTGCCCAGAGAGATATAAGTGGGAGGGCAGTAGGTTTTGGCAGTGCTAGGCTAGCGTGGGGGCTGCAGCCAGGTCAAGAGAGTGGCCTCTTTATACCAAAGGGACTGGGTGGCCAAATAGGACCCTGATCCTGCAAAATAACGTGTTTAAAGCAATCCCACAGCATTTTCCTGAGGAACTGCAAGGTGCCCATGATATGCTTCCACTGAGTTTTAACACTCCAGCTAATTTGGACCATGATGCGTGCAAACAAGGGGGTGAGACCTTCCAGAACCAGGTGCCAAGCACCTCCTTGGAACTGTGCTCCTGCTTCCCTGATGCTTCAGAGGGCAGGGCAGCGGTTGTGCCTCAAAAACCTCACACTCTCCAGTGCACAACCCTCTTGATGCAGCTTGTGGGGAGAGATGGGAACATCCAGCTCTCCTTGACACAAAAGCCCATGTCTGGAGTTTGCAGGGTCTCCAGCATGGGTTTTGGAGTAGGTTCAGACTGACCTTGTAATGCATATGGTGATGGACCTTAGGAGACTGTTTTGCCAGGTTTAGGTGATTAATTATCTTGCTGGGAGAAGTCCAGCAGGTACAGTAATACCAGACAGGTGTTTATTAATATTACAACCATATTTCCTCCCAGTGTTTGATCTCTCCAGCTCCTGATGTTGCCTCCTTAGCCAAGACAATTGTTGGCTGACATCCGATCCATCCTTTGTTTGGCACACAAATATCTTGTATTTCACCTCCCCCTTCACTAGTGCTAAAATAAAAACAGAAAGGGAGAGGTAGGGTTTACAAGGGTGTGAGTGCTAGGCAGTGGGAAAAGTCATCCAGGCTGCCCTGATTTTCTATGGCAAGTGCATGGGGACATGGTTAGGGTGGGTACCTGGATCTGGCAGAGGCTATGTGGACACAAGTGAGGGGACCCCTGACTTCAGGCTGCCAGAGCAGGATTACAGCCCCTGAAAGCTCCTTTTTAACCATTTGTTGGAGTGGTTAAAAGTTTTTTTAAGATTACGTCTGCAAAGTCCCACGGAAAGACATTAAAGCTGATAGATATGGGATGGATCAGATGTATAATCATTTACAACCCAATCTGGTAAAGATTCATCTGTGTGTTTGATTTTACACATGTGATCCAGAGGCTGGGAAGATATTAGACGCTTTTAGAGCACTTTGGATCAGATGCATGAATATTCAATAATACAAATGTGACAGGCACAGGGTTACAAAAATATGCCTTTGTTATGTATTTTACTTTTGCAGAACTGGGTACAAGCAAATTAAATTCTCTCTTCTTTATCTATTTTACCCAAATTACCCTTTCTGGATATATTTTTTGTAGTAACTCTTCTCTAGCAATAAAACTGTTCTGCTATCAATATGTATTCAAATACAACTCTTTCAGACTACTCAAATTGTTTTTTATTTTTGAAACATGCCACAGTGTTAAGATGTAATTCTTAACATGCATGTCTTATATTAAACATATGGGTCCATGAGGAATCTGCCCTTATGTCTACCTTCCTGTCTATTCGAGGTACTGATGAATACTTACAGCCCATGTTTGTTGCTGTAATTAACAGGAATTTGGGGTAAACCCTCTTGGTGATTAATGGTAGAGGTGGATATTTTGGCAGTACAAAGGGAAGTATTAGAATGGTAAGATTTTTTCATTACAGCATTTGGTTTTGCAAAGTTTAAAAGTTGCTTCCAGTGGGATGTGATGGGGGAGGTGCAGAAGTATGCTTGTGCCTTTAGGGAGAAACTCATTTTATTCCTAAAGCAATAGCTTAATGAAACTCCGTTGTGGTTGAAAGTTTGAGGAGAGGTCAGCATTCTCTGAAAGGATAAACAAACCCAGTCAGCATGTGTAGTGGGGCACTGCTGAATGCATCTCAGTCCTCTTGGAACTTCATTGACAATGCAAAACCTATCTGGGCTTGGTGAAGCCAGAGTTTTCACTATGGGATGGTTATTTGGTGTGTGACATTAAATGACCTTCAGCAATCCTTGTGGTAGCTGTGTGAGTCACCAAATCCATGCCTGTTACGGGCATGTTTGGTAAAGACCTGAGTCCCACAGGGTCCTGGCTAGACTCCAACAGTTGGAGCAAGTGAGCCCCTCTTCCTCCAAATAGCAGGCAGTGTGTGAGTTACCAGCAGTGTGAGGTAGGTGGGAAGTAAAGTTAAAAAACCCCACAAACCGCTGTAAATGCATTCATCTACTCACCAAGTCCCTTACTTCCACAAGACTGATCCTGAATCCACAACTGTATACCTGCAAGAGGCTATGCAACACAGGAAGTCCCTCTGTTCAAGTGCCTACTCCACGACCTTCAAGAGGAGGCTAGCTCTGTAACCTTGACATCTGCAGCCACAAACCTATCCTGCAAACCTTTAGAGAAGGATGTGAATGTCTTCCCCCTTCACTGGCTGCAAATAGAGCATACATATGTGTGTCTGTAAAAGCTCTTTTGGAATTATTCATCTGTGTAATGCAAAACCAAAGTGTGCACCACTGTGAGGACCTGACATGGGTTGTTTTTCCAGGAATGGCACAAATTTCGAAAAGCACTGGTTTAGATATCATCATAAAGTCTTTATCTGTATTAGTGATCTATGGACTATCAAAGAACTAAACAAGTATTTTTGTTCTAATACATAACAGCTTAGTCTTGGGATGATACACAGTCATTACCTCAACTCAGTAAGATACTGTTTTAGTGAGAGCTATAACCCTCTCCCTTTGAGAGGAACACTCATTTAGCAAACTCTGATAAGGTCACATTTTTAACTTCTAGAGCCTCAAAAGTGAAAGGAAATCACAGTCTAATATTAAAACACAGCCAAGAAAAGACAATAAATAATAATCTGGTTTTTATGTTGTTATTGTTCTAATTTCTTTGAGCTCCCAACTCAGAAACAGTGTCTGGTTCACCAACTTGATTAATCGCCTTTCCTAGCTACCGTATTTGATGTGCTGCCTATTTTGCTAGTATTTTTGCCTTGTAAATCTCATACAAATTAACTCCATTATAGTATCAGAAAAATGTCTGAAACACTTTCAGTGACACAGAAAACTTCCACAAGACCTTTTTATAAATAGGGAGAGAAATTAGCTGTAACTTTTAAGCATAGGCCTTGTGTGGGATCACTTCTTTCTGACTTCTTTCTGACACAGCTTCTAAAGTTGCTCATTTATCACTAACCAGGTAGAAGTATTCTTTGTGTGTGTCTGTGTGTGTGTGTGTGTGTGCATGTGTGATTTTAAAATGATATATGTATAGACATAAATAATTTCAGGAGCCAAAAAAATGCCAGAGAAATTATTACTTCCAGTGCTAGTGTTGAAACTGTGCCAAGCCCAAAGTTTTGTAAATTAGGCTGTAAGTGTGAAATCCCTCCAGCTGTTAAAAGTATTCCATATCTAATTATATTCACAGTTTTTCAGACTACTCTCTCCATTTGGAGAATCCTGAAACTGCATACTGTGTGCCTGGAAGTGAGTGCCACATGCGTTCTGTGAAAACCTCCAAAACATAAAGAAAGCAAATAGTCTAAATAGATAAGCCACATATTTGTATGGTTTTGTCAGTGTTTTCCTATGTGGCTTCCTTTGTTTTCACAACATTTCTTCCTAAACATCATTTACTGTAATGTGCCCACCCTGTCATTCCAGATGCCGTGAATAGTTATATGTAAGGAAGTGACTATTTTTTAAACCTATTTGTACAGGCAGCTAAAACAACAGCTGCATGAGAGCAATGAACCCCCAAAAGGAGGAAAAACTTGTTCCTAGTCCCTGCTCCAGCCTTCAGAAACCAACTGTAAAAGCTCTTTGTGAGCACCGAATAATATTGTCAGAAAGTGGGGAGGCTGCCCATCTTGGGGAATAGCTTAGTGTCAGCCTGATAGGAATTGCCTTTTTTAAAACGTGCTACTAAACTTCCTGACTCTGCATGTTCACATTGCAACAAAACCAATTAGTTAACATCCTTGTCACTCATTAGTAAAGATAATGCAGGTATTCTCCTGAATGGGAGTCTTGTGATACAAGTATTAAATAAAAAACAAGGAAGTCCTATGCCTTATAGAGCAGCAAAAGTTCAGTAAGAATGGGAAGATGTGAAAACCATTCGCCAGCAAAAATGTTTGCCATCATACTTACTTTGTTCTCCTCTGGCTGAATTAGAATTCTACATATTCCCTATGTAAAAACTTAAATGGTGATACATATATATCCATATATAAATTTATATATGTGTATCTGTATGTATGCAGGTTTGCTTATTCCTTTGTTGCACATCCAAAACTTTATGGAACCAACGGGTATTTTCCAAGACCAAGGTTCCTGTTAAAGACTGCTCATTTGTCATTTTTGGTTTGAACACAACTACGTTGCATGAACATTTCAGCCATTTAAACTGAAAAAAAAAAAAAAAAAAAAAGGCAAGTAATTTACCATATCTACTGTCCCATATCTCAAATATAATTTTCCACTCAAAGGTCCTTTGAACAGTGACCCTGCAGTACTTGATGACACATACAGCTGGCAGCCTGGACAGTCTCACTCATTTTGCAATTTAAATGGCTGAGAAGTTAAATGTGTTGAAACCAAAACACTCAAGAAAGACTGATTAGGTCACGCAAGTAAATCTGTGCCACCCTGCAAGGGTATAACTGCTTTATCACAAGTATATTATAACTAGCAGAGGTGGAACACCACCATCAAATACATGGAAAATCCCACAATGTATTATGAGCAAGAATAGTGCTTTTTTTCCCCCTCCTTTTTCCAGCTCCTTATTCTCCAGGAGATAGTGACTGCCCACCCCTGACAAAGACACTTCTTCCACTGCCATTTCGGTCTGTGCCCTGGAGTACACCATCTCTAGACCACTCATGGGCTTGGAGCTGAGGGACCCCCAGTGGGACCATGCTGCTGATGGGTTCTGGCTCTATGATTCCCCAAACCAGTCGGTCCCTCTGCTGCTCTTAGTTTGGCCTAGTGGGGGAAAGTGAGTAAAGAGAGCACAGGCAGATGCTGGCAAGGAAAAAAAGCAGCATGGGTGGAAAGTGCATCTGGAAGAGACAGCCTCTGCTGTGTTAGTGGGGACTGGAGCAGCACAAGGGCAGGAGAACCTGTGCTCTGGGAACATACCTGAGAACACGAGTACTGCGTTTTGTACTTTATGAAAGACCCTTATATAAACGGGGTTTGAAAAGACTTTGAAAATCAGTGCAGATGGTAACACACAAAGAGATTTTCAAGTTGCTGATGGAAAGTGCCCTGCACGGCATAGACCACATCTTCCTGTGCCATGGTTGGGCGCTGCCCTGCTCCCACGGGCTGCCTCTCTCCCCCGGCTGGTGTCCACACTGCCTGTAGCCATTACAGACAAACCCAAGGATATTCCAAAGATCAGTGCTATCCACACTCCTGATATCTGCTAAGCAGAGCTGCAAAGTACTTAATAACACATTTTGAGTTTTCCAGAACTTTCTGCCTCTGGTGAGGCCCAGAAGTGCCATGGCTAATATTGTTTGGAAATCTCTGATCTGCAAAGGCAGGGCCTGCCACAACCAGAAAGCAGAGCAGTGTTAACAGCCATAGAAGCAGAAAATACTTTCACAACCTTCCATGACATATCTCAGGGTTTGCACATAGCCAAGGACATAGCTAAGTCAGAATTACTGATCTGCCTAAAGCTGGGCACAAGTGGAAAAGTTTTGAAGGTTGAAACTCTCTGAAGTAAAAACATTTGGCATGTTGACCTGAGTGTCCATGCATTATTCAGCTGCTTCTATTTTACTTGATAGTCAGTTGAAAATAAAATTCTGAATGATGTCTTCCATCCTGATTTTGGTTTTATTTTATGATGGACTATAGTAACTTTTGAATAACCCTTTTCATGATTCATTTTAACACTGAAATTAGCAGAACTGGCCCAGTCATTTTCTCAACAAGTTTTCATGGCAATTAGCACATTTTTGTGAAGGATCTTGTTACTGATAAATAGTTTTCAGAGAGAAAATATTCAGGCAGTCAGTTGAGACAACTGGAGGTAGAAAAGTTCTTATTTTAATGATCTTACTCTACTTTAGAATCTCCTAGATGTGTTTTTACATGCGAACTCATGGTATTTATTTTGCTTTCCATGAGCACTATTCATTAAAAAAATAACAAATCCCCAAACCACCACCAACATATACATCTGGACTGCAAAGCCACAGCATTCCAGGCAAAACCCAGTGAATGCACAGGCAGCACAGCCGGGCAAACTGGTGGCGTAGTCCTGCCAAAGGGCCTGGGGAGTGCATACGTACTCTGCGCAGTCAACATAAAATCGCTTCAAAGCTCATGCGAGCGAAATCTGTTTGATTGCTGATGCTCAGCTCAATCTCACACATGGCACGTTTAGTGCTTTTGTTTACTGACCTATGAAAAAGATTGTTGGAAGGGTTTTGGTTTGGGATTGTTTCTTTTTTTTTAAATTCCAATACATACAAAAAACTTCACTCTGCCGCTGCTGTGGTTAATCATTGTCAGATTGTAGGATTGCCCTGATTGGTTTATGTGTATTGCATTTCAGTTTTCTAATTCTAAAAGGGTGTTTTATTTATTTGCTTGCCACAAACTATAAACACCCATTAAAACCATAGATAAGGAGAACTGTACAAGACAATACCCTACTGTAAAACAGCAGTGAAATAAAAGTACGTAGAGATGCTGTGCCTAGTAAACCAAGCCGATGCCCTAAGGTTTCAGGCACAGTAGCTGGGGCAGTTAGGCAAATCAATGCTTTAATCTGCTCAAGCTCCTGTCCAAAAGCTTTGTGTGTTCAAACCCTGGCCAAGATAATTGCTGGCCAGCGTATTTTCTCCAGGGACAGGCATCAGGCCTCCAGCATTGAAATAAGCCTGCCATTTACAGCATCCCGTGCCAATGAAAGTTTTCCAGGAGACCCAAAAAACAGGGATGTCTGCTGGAACAGGAGGTATACGAAGACTTCTAGCTAGGCTGACCAGCAGGGAAGTTTTAAACTAGCTCGCCCTCTCTTCATGCATTCACTGCCATGAATGGGAATTACAATTTATTTCCTGGGATTAAGTTAAATATTTCATTATTTTGAACATTTTAGAAAGCATCTTTAGAAGAGAGTGAAGTGCTATTTTCACGCATGCTGCATTTTGTAGTGAGAAACAAAAAATTTACCACCTAAGCCAATGCTTTCTTATACTGTTTCTTGACTATGTATCACCTGGGTATGAGGAAAGGACATATAGAAGTGCTTCAGTGCTTGGGTAACTGAACCTGTCAGAATTAATATTTGCAAACTTTTAATATAATGAAATTAATTTTTATGTAAATCAGAATGAGAATAAAAATCTATTCTGTACACTAAGCTGATAGAAATGTCTTTAGATCAAGGATACTGTAGATTTCAATTCCTTTCATTTCAGATATCAGTCTTTATATTCCAATATATAATGTGTGAAATCAAAGATGTATTTTGGGGTAAAACTCAAAAACATATGTATCTTGTCATTCCTTTAGGAAATAAAATGTTTTTAAACTCGGGGCATTCTTAAGAAACTTTTGATCTTGACAGAGCAGTATATCTATTAAAAAATTTATAGCCAGGACTGGTATGTAGCTATGCATACCCAGAATACAAATTCTGTTGACTTTGCCTTTTGCCATGCATGTAGATATTTCTCCTTTCTGTAGCATATGTTTATGCCACTTTCTTTAAAATTGCAAGTGTTACATCCCAGTCCTGCCACTTGTTCTGTGTTATTGCACCTACGTTTCCTTTGAAGTCATGCCTGTTTAATAGATTAGTCAAGCATATGCGACAAATAGATTTTCTTTGTGAAATATGTTATCCAATAAATCTTTGATAGATGACAAAATCATTGGTGTGTTTCTGGTTGGCTTCAGTCTTCCTCTGAGATCAGGAAAAGAAAGTTTTGAAATAATCAGTCAAATATATCACAACTTTTTCTATTAAAGTTTAACGTTTAGAGTGTGTAGTAGCCCCTCATACAGTAAGGGATAACAAAAAAAAATCTTTTTCTGGATTGTAAAAAACATTTTCAGCACCAAAGAACTGCACCCATTCAAAACCTTACAAGGCCATTTTTCATGGGCAATGAAAGTGGAAGTGCTGCAGCATCTGCATGTTTGGCAACTGCTATGGTGAGTTCTTAGGGCTGCAGAAAATGGATACTGTAGAAGTTCTGAAACAGAACATAACTAGTCATAGGGTAAAATAAACTATAAACCTACTTCTTTAAATTTGAAACATAGCAGTTAATTTTAAATTTAAAAAAGAAGAGGATTTTTATGCTGCATGTTGTGATGATACTCCTACAGAATAGGTCTATATAGCTTCTATGAAATAGGTTCTGTTGATGCATATAGGTTCTCTATGTCTTTAATTAGATAAAAAGTGTGTTCTTTTAGGGATTTTTTATTATTTTTTGAGTGAAGTGTAGAGAGTTGTAAGGAACTTGGAGAGAGAGAGAGAAGTTCAGGACTCCCTCTGAGGCTTACAAGGGTTGAGTTCACAGGAGGCATCAGGAGAGGGCACATCCTTTGCAATGATAGAACCTGGGAAGACCCTTCTTTTTCCCAGGTGTGTTCAGTTCTAGAAGTCCTGCCCTTAGCTTGCATCACAGTTGTGTGTAGGGTACCAGGATGAGACCCTAAGGGTCATGTCCCATTCTGACATGTAGGGCTGCTGCATAGTTCCTTTCATGGACCACATGGGAGTTGTACGCAGCTGGTTGCTCCCCTATTGCTGAGTATATCTAGAATTATGAATGTGGGACGTGGATGGACTGTCTTCATGCAGGACACCAAAGTATAGGTCTGTGCTAGTTCTCCTTTCCGTTTATCTTGACCCGAGATAGCTGTTTCAGATAAGCAATTTATCCTTATAAGTGATTTGCCTCTGCTTATTTATTTCTAATGACCATAAAGGAGGCTGGACATGGCCAGCCAAGAACAAGTATTTCAGTGTAATAGGAGCAGACAAGGAGACCAAAAGAGGTTTGGTGCTCAGGCCCCAACATCAGCACTGTGAGCAGGTCAGCAGTGTTGCTTGAGCTCATGGTTCAGAGCCGTCTGCAGGACCAGGCCAGGGTTAACACCCTTATGTCCCCACTAGGAGTTCGAAAGCATTTTGATCTTGGAAGTAGAGGTTCTAGTCTCATTTTCCTCTAGAGGAATCCAGTTTGGACCCACTGAAATTCCTCTGTAAACTGAACTAACGTGCAGTAAGGGGCAACAATCAAAGGATTCACTTCAAAAGGATTCACTTATAAGCTGCCCAGGGGGCTGTGGAGTCTCCTTCTCTGTTGATATTCAAGCCCCATCTGGATGCCTATCTGTGTGATCTGTCCTAAGGAACCTGCTTTGGCAGGGGGGTTCTGTGATTCTGTGAAAACCATATTGCTGTCTGCAGCCAAAATGCTGATGTAGTCACAGTCTTAGCCAACTAACTTCCACATGTCTACAGTTGCATGAGGTAAATCTTGACAAACCAATATAAGTTTGAACCTTACCTACACATTTGTTTTCTCATTAATGCATTTTGATACAATCAAAACTAAAGTAAAAGAGCACAACCATTTTTTAGGCTTAGGTTCACAAGTTGCTGTAGTCTGTCCTTGCCATGATCAACTGAAGGGATGTGGAAGCTAAATATTTTGGGGAGGACCTTCAGGAATATACCTGAAGGTGAAAGAAAAGCAACCAAGAGTTGAACAGACCATGCAAAGATAGGGATCTATTAAAAATACCCCATTATACTTTAAAGTATATGTTCTCAGAAATCATCGGAGGGGAGGGGAAAATGTACATTTATAAATATGTATGGAACATACATATTTATAAAGGTACTTAAGAGGCACTTAATTTAAAACACAGAGAACTCTCTGAGTAAAACATGGATTTGAGCTGAAGTTACATGAACCCTTAAGTAGCAGTTTTCATTTCTCATTCATCCTTCTCCACCAAATTAAACTTCTCAATATAAATACAGTGAAGCTGTGAAAATAGTTTCTTGGAAGAGATAAACAGTTAAGGTAGTGAGGTTCAGCCTTTATCTAGCCAAACTGCACTTTCTATGTCTATAATACCAGAGATTTTCTCAGAAACTCTGCGTACGTTTGTGTGTATGCATGCATAGCTGTGTGTAACAGAGCCCTGGGTATTAGATTGCAGCCTTATCGATCTGCTATGGGCTCTGCATCCTTAGAGTAGGAAGATGTTTTCTTGCATCTCTTTCTAGTGTAATTTGCAGGGCTGATCAAGCGTAAGAGACTGACTTTGGTTCTGCTTGATGCATAATTTTTTAATTAGAAAACAGACCTCTGAGCACAATTTAATCTTCTCTAGCAGGCAGATCAGCTGTTTATACACACACACATACATTTTCCTTTATCTAACAAGTATGCCATGTTGTGGTCTCTGGCCACATGGCCCAGCCCTGGCTTCTTGGAAGCCAAGAAAAAGACATTCCTTCATTTGGCAACAGCAGGATCAGGCTAAGACATAAAAAGTAGTGAAAAAAGTGCTTTCCTGGAGAACTCCTGGTCTCACCTAAAGAAAGTAGCACTAAGTATTTCATAAGAAAGCCTGATCCTGCAGTCTAATTTTTGACATGATGTAATAGGAGTATGAACTAAACAACAAGAGAGAAGGGGGAGGAATTAAGGACAAGGATAAAAGTACTAAGACCATGCATTTCTCCAGCCTTGTTATTTGTGCATCTTGGTAGCTCTGCTGAACACAGAGATGTAGTTATTAATTTATTTATTTTAGCACTTATTTTGTCAGATATACTAATAACTATGAGTTGGTGTGGAACTTAAGCCTGCTGTTGTGAGACCTTTTCTCCTTTCCTAGTGCAGTTTCTTTATGGGTATAGTGAAGTGGCTAGGTATGATGTGTAAGGTTTGCTGGACATTGGTGTTGACTTCCTCTGCCAGGTCCTGTCCAGCGTCCATTGTCCAACAACATCTGCTACCTGTACATGGCATATGGAAAGCAGGACGCAAAGTGCGGCCAAGGGTTCAGGAGATCCTTTCTCTCCTCTCATTTGCCCAGTTACAAAGCTTTCATCTTAGCCCTGGAGATGGGTACTGGGAGCAGTGGTTGCAGAGCACTTCACAACGGGCTTGGCCATCATGAACTGTCCAAAGAGCAGACAGGGAATGGAGACTGCAGGCATTCGGGGTGCAACAGCACAGCAGCACTACCACCCTTAACGACCAGTGAGAGCACTACTTTCATGGCAGCTCCAAATATCTGTTTCCACACCCTGGGGTGAATAATGCCAGTTTCTACTTGCCAAATACACAAGTTCTTTCTTTGAGTGAGGCTGTGTTCCCTGCCCGTGCCCACAGCACGTGTGCACACTGGACTGAGCGCTCAGCGTGGCTCTTGGGGTGTGGGAGATGCTGCCACGCACACAAACCCGTGAAGCAGCATTCTTTCTTCAAGCGGATTTTGCAGTTCTCTGCAAGCCAAATCAAACATTAATAACATTCAATCAACATTTCCATATGTAGATATTTTTATCAAACCACATTCCCTTTCATTGTTATTTCTCAGGGCTGCTTTGGTCTCTTGCACATATACATACTGAGCAAAGCAAATAGCAGTGTAGCTTTATGAAATGTTACTTAACGTTTATGAGTGTTTTTTAAAGTTTCTGATTTTGTTAGTCTTGCCAGTACCAGTAAATGTGTTTGAAGTCCTTCACATGTTGCTTTGTTTATAGTAGAAGCACCAGATTTTGCAGAGGAGCACATCTCCCTATTAAAAAAAAAAAAAAAAAGACTAAATTTTATTAAATAAAAGCTTTCAGAAGGGTCAGTTGCTCCATAACAAGAAAAAAGAAAAACAACACCCAAACAAAACACCACCGTTCGTGTCCATTTTCGTTAATGACCTCATGAGTTTTGCTAGTTAAAACTGAAAGCAAAGAAACCAGGACTGATGCTTAACTGGCAAGAAGCCAGTATGATGAAATTAGTAACATATGTTGAAGAACCCATTTGTAACAATTTTTCCATTAAAAAAAAAAAAAGAAAAGAAAAAAAGTGGCAGCTTAAAACCACTGACAGGACTGTCTTTTCTTTTTTCCTTTCTTTCTTCTCGTCCCTCCCCCCTTCCCCTTTACTACATGGGACACTCTGGCTTACATCCAGCTGTGCGGTACCAAACTTGTCTGGGGGTTCAGATTAATGCTTTATGCAATTTTAAGCGATCCTCTTGCAGCTGCCGCTCCGGGGAATAGCGTAGCGAGCGCGTTCGCTCTGAGGAGCCGGTGGCAAAACCACAGAGGCAGCAGCCTCCCCTTGGCAAAGAACAGACGTGGCACACGCTGCACTCGGCCCATCCTCAGCACTTACCTTACCCTGGAGTAATGTGTGGGGCACTGCCCCAGCTCCCTGCCACCCAAACACAAATTGAGCTCACTTGATTTGTGAGTCTTCTGACCCCCTTGTTCTCTGGTCACATGGAAGTGAATCTTAACTATTGGAACCTGTGGTTCAGGGGGAGAAGTGAGGACCTTGGTCCCAGGAGGTTGTGTCTGTCATTGCCCTCTGGAAAATGTTGCCTCCCTGTATTTTGGGCTTCCTTCTCAGGCATTGTTTTGATCCTGCTGGTGCTGAGTGAGGGTTTTTTTCCCACCCCCTCTAGAGAAAGCATTGTGTGTTCTTTGGGGCAAAGCACCATCTCTTGCCAACTTCCTCATCAAATTTTCTGTGTGAAACTCCTGGCACACTGGGGCTTCCTGACACTGCTGGGATTCTCCCACTGAGAGGATTCAGTGCCTAGGGGATGCCCAAGCCAGAAATGGTTTTGGTCATTAGAGAAGATGGAAGGAGACCATCGTGTTCTGAGAAACTGCTGCTTGGGATACAGGAGACCCCTTAGGTAAGTGAGTTGGAGAGGTATTGTAAGGATACCTTGGAGCATTTAGCTGGGCATGGGGAATGGCACAAAAGGAGATTTTCAGCTGTGGGAGTGCAGCGAGATGCCTGAGGAAGGAAAGGAATGGAAGGGAATGAAGCTGTCTGTATCCAACATGTTGCAGGTATTGAATGACGCTGAAGATGATTCAGGAGTGAAGCAGCAGCACTGCATAGTGGGTGGAGACATCAAACAGGCAAAACAAGGAAAACAGTTAAAGCTGCCAGATGCTACAAATGAAACGAAAGTTTTCTAGGCAATTAGTGCTCATAGTGAGCTGGGAAAACATGTTAAAGCCTTAGCAATAGTGGACTGAATTCCTCTTTGTGTAATCTCACTGACTTCAGTGAGTTGTAGAGGGTGGTACCATGCTGAATTTGGCCTAAAAATCAAAATAGAGTTAAGTGCAGCTATCATGCTGTGTCCTGAGTTGGAAAGAAATTGCATGGACTGTGAATAGGAAAATCTTCAGTCATCAGTTCATTGTATGACTTCAGTAGAAAAGGAAAACAGGTGGAGCAGAGTGGGTGGAGAAGACTGAGTGTATGAATGAGGAGAGAAATCCAAATTAGTTCCAGTGTTTGGAGACTGTATGAGGTGCTAGCTCCATTTCCTCTGTAAAACTGGGCACTTTAGGTCTCCTCACAGAAAGTATACCGCTGCTCTGGAGATGGGACAATGCACGGGAAACGTTTGAGACATTAAATCTGTTTTCCACCAGAGAAATAAAAACAAGATAACAATGTAATGTACAGCATTTTTATAACTGGAGACCCGCAAGGGCTTCATTGACACCTACAAATATCATTTCTGATAGAAGGTAATAGGCACAGCAGGTGTTTAAAATACACTCAGCACAAAGGGGAATGGAAACTTTTTGAAGTGTTTGGGCAGTGAGAAGGCGTCTAGATCACAGGGTGATCACAGCAATGGCAAACCCAGCCACCTAGTATTGTTTAATACTTGCACTGTACCCTGGCCAAGGTGCCAGTCAATTACAAGAATGCTGCCCTGGGCACAGAATTATAGAATTAGTCTGTAGAGACTGTACACTACATTTTATTAAAACGGCTGAAAATTAGGCACAAAAATGAGAATAGGAAAAAAAAAAGTGCTTATAGAAATGTTTAGAGCACAAGGTGGAGGCTGGGTTGAGGTCATTTTGAAAAGGGGTAGGTTAAGACAGCTCTGGGTTTTTAGGAATGATGCATTTACAAAGGCACATGTTATGGTGTCTGGGCATAGAAGGTCACCTTCTCCTCACTGTGACTTACTGTGTATATTCAGGTTAAACCACATGCCTATTAATTTTGAACTGCCTTCTTATTGTTATTTAATGGTTTTGCTACTGAATAACTGTTATTCTGACTGAATCTTATTCTGTCTGACTTCAGGAGTCAGTTCTTGCAATTTTCAGCAGCAAGTTGAAAGAAGTATTTCTAGATGCACATGTCTGATCATGTATCGGTTATTTGAAACTCTGTGAAAAATGGGCTTCTCAGCATTGCCATCAAAAAGAAAAGGAGGTTGCCAATTTATGTCAAACCCAAACAGAAATTTTGGTATAAAATGGCAAACAAGGAAATTAAATAAATGATCATTTTTGTTAGTACAAAGATTTCACAAACAACATCTTTAGATGGATAATCACATTATGATTTCACTTTAACCTTCATTCATTCTGAGCAGGAAAAAGTGGAATTTGAAGCAAGTTCAATGCTTTACAATGTTTTAAAAAATCCTTATTTTGCAACCAAAACTACTAATGGAATTAAATCTTTGTTTGTGAATAAACTTGCAAAAAACCCATTGTTTTTTCTGACAATTAGTTAGATTCCTTTTCTCTCAAATTTGACATAGAGTTTTTCAGGATAAATATGATTGAAATCCCAACCTCAATCATATCAATAGCCAAACCCCACTGACTGCAATATAGTCACAATGTTGTGTAAGCAGTGAATTAGTTGTGAGAGTTCTGTTCAATCATTGTTCTCATCATCTCCTTCAGCTGGTCATGGAAAGTGCTGGCACAGCCCTTGATTCCTAGTAATCGACTTCCAAAGTTAAATTAATCCAACTTTTAGAAGGAACTCTGAAGAGCAGCTTTTTCATTCTCAAGGTAGTTAATTGGATGAAAATGAAACTGAGACTCCATTATTCTGCATTTTACTTTGGCAATTTTTAGGCCCTCTGTTTTTCCCCTTTACTTGAAAAGTGCATAGCGTTAACTTATATTCACAGATTTGCAAATCTCTCTTTTATATAACCATTAAAACAGTTTTTCTTAGACTTCTGCACATTACATAAAACTGTTTTTATAACAGTAATTTATTAGGTTAAGTTGGAGAGCTTTTACTGTTCTTTATATAAAAAGACTGGGCTGATTTTGGATCTCTTTAATGTGGCCCTTTAGATGTAGTAGCTCTGACATTCAAACTTACTTGGATTGTATGCCCAGTAGCCTGGTAATGTGCAAAATATGCCAAAGAGGAACCATTGCCTTCAGAAAAAAAAAGGCATTGTGCTTTCCTACATTGTTGCACTATACATAGCCCAAGGATTAAAAATGCCAAGTGAGTGTCCATGGAAAAAGGGTCTGATGCTCCAGAAGACAGTATTGTACGCCCTTCTGTGCTGAGGTAGATCTGCAGACCACAGTAACATGATCGGGTCCAACAGGGAAAATTTCTGCTAAGAAGAAAGGCTGAATTGCACACTTAAAATGGCTAAGATGCAAAGATGTAATCAACTGTCAGAGATCAGGCAGCAGGAGGAAAGAGATTTTTCCACCCTCTTGTAGGAATCCCTTATGCCAGGTCATGTCTGTTCCACCTCACCTGTAGGATATCCCGCAAGATACAGTTTACATCCATCACCATGTAATTAATCTCACCAGACCTGTAAGAAATTACACTTTAATCATTATAGGAAAGTAATATAGGTCTAACAACATTTGGAAGCACTCTGTGCAATGATTCCATCTTCCTTTCTTTGCACAAATATTTGAGGACAGAAACCTGTCTTTGACTCAAATAATATAGCTTGGTTCCATAAGGACTTTGTAAATCCAAATCTTGTTTTATTAGTATTGTTCATTGGAGAAAAGCATCAATGCAACATGTATTTTTCTCCCATGGCCAAGTACAAAATAAATGTTGAGGTGAAAAAACATAAATACATGCAACTACCCAATGCAGCAAAAGTCTTACTTTGTGTCTCCAAGGCACATAAGGCATTCTTTCCTTCCTTCATTTCCTCCCTTTTAGGATGGGAGAGTGCTGAGGTGACTGTTTCTTGTTCAGTATCTCTGGCAAAGCCCAACACAGGACTGTCACGGGTTGTGCTGGGACTGAATGAAAATCCTAATATGACTAGAGCTGACTATGATCCCTTTCATGGCGAAGCTGGCATAAAGATGTTCTCTTTCAGGAATTTCTGCAATTTCCCAGTTTCCAACTTTCTTGTCCTTTCTGTTGTTTGTGGGGTTGTTCTTTAGAGTTGGATCAGCGAGGTGGTATTAGTTAAAAGGAAGCCCTTAATTTAAATGTTTACTGAGAAGTACTTGACTCTAGTCATCCTCTGTTCTTGCATTTTTGGGGGGATCTGTTTGACCCAGATATCAAATTTACCACATGCCATCACTTGCTCTGGTGGAACACCATTTCAGAGCTAAAATTGTGCAAGGAGCTGAGAAATGAAAGCCCATAGCCATATTTTCAGCTTTTGATATCATGTGTCGAATGATTTAATGAGATATTTGTGGGTTACTTTAACTGGGGCTGAATTCTGGCTTGCATTTCTTTGTGGTCTGTGTTGTAAATATGGAATCAAGCTCTCCAGAAGCGAAAGTCAGCACTGTATAGCGTGCATGATCTAACATTAGGCTTAAGTCATTTTAACTTTCGCTGAACTCTGCTAACTAGCCATTTTAGGGCAAAACTGCTATAAATAATACAATTTGCAAGATGTAAATCAAAGTTGCAAATACTCACTTTAACCATTCAGCCTAACAAGGAATCAACGCTGCATACTGTAGCTGAGATGAATATCTAAATTAATAGGAATGTCCCTACAGTTCAGCCTTACAGATCAAGTTGCCTGGCAGGAACAGTAAAGCAAAGTGAAAGATCGAGATAAAATATAAGTATATTCATTCTCTCTGGCTTCTGAAATTGCTGAAAATATGAAAAGTGATAATGAACTTTATAAGCACTTCCTGTAGTATTTCACAGCCTGTATTTCATTTTTGTGCTATAGTAAGTCTTTTCAGTACCAAATACTTGATTGCTTTTCACTGGTGATTTATTTGTTTTTAACATGAGATGCAGGACCTGACTAATACACCTCACCACATTTTTTAGAAAGCGAGTTACCCTTTAAAGAAGCACAGCAAGGTTTATCCTAGAAGTTGTGAGGTTTTTCACCTTTTAGAAGTGAAGGCACAGGGTGAGATTTGGGGTTTTTTTACTAGACTAAAATTAAATAAATGTTGCATAAAAAATATGGCTACCAAAGTGGAATAAATGCAGCATGTACTAAAAAGGGAGGACTGAAATTAATTATTTAATTTTTTTTTAGTCAGGAAATCTGTCCATGATGTAGCATTTTGCTTCCCCTGAATTCCTTTTGAACTGAAACAGTGAGGAACCAACGTGTAAAAATAAGAATATTATAACACTTTCACTTCAATTCTTGAAATTCTAACTGCTATTTCTGATGAAAAAGTCCTCTACAAGCACGACATGTAGCATCAGTTTGATTCGATTCAATCTATTACAGTTTACACTAATGAAAGCTGTAGCTTTGTTAATGCTTTGTTAATACTTTGTTAGAGTAGGTAGGCATAGCTAATCACATCTCTTAAAGCAGTCTCTTGCATCCCAGGAGAATCTCTTTCTACCTTCACAGAAACAGCCCATCTACACAATCCACTAATGTACCTGGGATAACTTCTGCTGATTCATGTAGGATTCAGACTTGTCCTTAAATCCTAGCACAGGAAAACAGGCCAGGAAGAGGCAGTGCCATTTGGCAGCTCTGTTGCATGGTACATGATGATTTATGTGAGGGGAGGGAAATAAATTGTAAGCAAAAGAGTAGCTTCTAAAATCAAAGCTACAAGAGGAGAGGACCAAATGTGAGGGATTTTCTCATTTGCACCTTTGATGACTTACAAAGTCTTGTGGCACCATTTCAACAAAGCACTTTGGCATGTAGTCAGTTATAAGAGGGTAAGTTCCCTTCTACTAAGCAAAGCACTTGAGAGCTTCAACCATGTTAAATGGTTCCACTGAAGTCAAATGAATGTAAAGTGATTTAGAGCAAGACTTAAAGTTAAGTCCACGTTTCATAGATTGATTGCATTTAAGGCCAGGAAGAATGATAATAATCATGTAGCTTGACCTCCTTCATAACACAGGACCAAAGAATTTTGCCAAGTGTTGCCAATATGAAATCCACTGCTGGTGCCTGAGCTGTAGCTATGCTTTCAGAAAGACAGCCAGCTTTGATTTAGAGACTTCACAGGAGAGAGAATCCATTGTATTCCTAGATAAGGTTTTTTCAGGAGTTAAGAACCTTCATTGAAAAGAGCTGTGTGCTCGAATGCTAATGTGAATTTGCTGGGATTCAGCTTCCCTCCAGACCTTTTCTGTCAAATTAAGAAGTCAGATTCTCCATTTTTCTCCCTCTTTCTAAAGAAGAATCCTTAGGCCATCAACGTACCAATTCTTCATCTGCATTTTTTAGTGACTAAATTAAGATTCTATTTTTCTCTCACTTTGGTCACTGAAGTCAGGTTTGTAGTCCCTTTTCTGAGCAATTTTTAAATTGCCAACATCCTACTTAAATGTGTACAGCAGAAGTGGACAGAGTCACCTTACAGTTGTCAGTAATTCGTGGTAGTAAATCTCCTTTGTTTCTGAGGACAGCATTTGCTGGCTCATCCTCTGTGTTCCCCTGGGACCTCTTGCTTATCTATTTGCACAGCAAAATCCTTTTCTGAGTCACTTTGTGCCTAATGATTGTCCAGGATTCTGTAAACTAGTTTCTGTAAAACTAATCCATATTTTTCATTCTTCATGTGGCATTTAGCAGTGATACTGGTGAAGCTAACTTACTTCATCGTTTTTCATCGCTACCAATTTTGGTGTCATTTCCAGTCATTTTCTATCTTCTTCTATAAACTTTCAAAGACCTGAATCCTGATAAGCACCAAATCTGTGCCTATAGAATTGTTATTTATTACATACATTCCCTTTTTTGAGATGCATTGCCTGCCAGAGGAGGAAGAGAAAAAAACATATGCTGTGCTGTGATCAACTAATGATCAACTAATCCCCTGTGTAAAAGAATAAGCAGACAAAACAAACAATGAAAGTAAAGTAGACCATAGAACCTCTTTCTTATTAATCCATAGTGTTGGTGGCAAATTTTTCATCCTGAAGTTAGTTATTCATGTGAACTGCTTTAACAGTAGGTATTTCCTATGGCTTTCATCACATGGCTTTCCATGAGAAAGGGAATTGTGTGGCTGTGGGTGAATGTTCCAGATTTACTAAATATGGAGAAGGAGAAAGAAATATATGGAGATTTGAGAATCAATTTATTTCACTGCAGGTTGATGATTGAAGAAGGCATTGTGACAGTGTAACACTGAGAGATTAATTTTATCTTCAGAAAAAATAACTATGTCACAATGGTTATTTTTTAATTGCCTTTCTTAAATGAGATTATTTTTCAGCTGGCTGCTTTCCCCTTTTACTTTCTTTCTAAATTAGAATTATTGGCACAAGAAATGACACCAACTTTTACATCAGGTGTGAAATACAGGCTCAAACCTAAATATAAGCCTGACACTTGAGAGAAAAGAGTTTTATGGTGTCCCAAGTCACTCACCGCCTTGCACAGTTTGCTTTTCTCCTTTGTGTCTGAGTTTTCACTTTATAAAACAAGACTAATAATCTTACCTTCTTTTATAAAAGCGCTTTGAGCTCTGTCATGGAAAAATACTTTGTCAGAAAGAGAGTTATTAATTATGCAGACCATCTGTATCTTCAGCCTTTTCACGCAGTGGGTTTACTTTGGGTAAGGACACCTATGTGGAAACTGTTCATTCTCTCTATCAGGAAACTTCTGGATGCTCCTGTGCATGCACCTCAGCCACGCAGAGGTCAGTGTCTAGTGGTCTAAGACACTGACTGGGTGACCGGTCTGTAATCTAAAAGAAGACTTAAAGCAGAGAAAAAGGGTTTTTTTCCCTTTCCTGAAGGTCCAAAGCTGAGAGCAAGAGCTTATTACACGTGTGGCTTAGTTTTTTAATAAAATCCCCTCCATCTCTAAGCATCTCTGTTTACCAGCAGGAATTATTATTCACTGTGGGGGAAGGAAGGGGTGTGAAGTAGATGAAAGCTGGAGACTCGTACAATGTCCAGAGAACTTTTACTGCTGGAAGAGTGCAGGGTGGAAAGCAGTAAAGATTGAAACTCTCAGCTCTTACACAAACTGCAACTTACCAAGCAAGAGCTTCATCATAACCCATAGCCACATAAACCCAAATTCTCTCCCTGCTTCCTGCTGTTCCTACAGTCTCCAGGGTCTCAGTGTACTTGTGGCTTCCTTTTTTTTCTTTCTTTTTTTTTTTTTTTTTGTTTTGTTTTTAAAGAAACATATATCATAATGTGTTTTCTTTCTTTTTTAATAAAAATATCAAAGGAATACTTATTGATGACTGAGGAGGGAACGTTGCAGTACAGTCTATTTTTTAACTGGAACATGCACCATGCTGTGACACACTCATCCAGGAGCAGGAGAAGATTGATGGCTAGACATGTGGAGAGAACTGCCACTGATTGAAATCAGACAACTGCAAACTGTGAGGGAGATCCAGGGGAAACCAGTTTAACCGCAGTAGTCCAGTCTCCACACACTTGAACAGCGTCTTTCCTCTGCCTGAAACCTGTACTGCAGGACACAAAGAAACTAGGCTGTGCAGCGAGGCCAATGGCTAAATATGAAACTATGACAACTTGGAAGATATATGTGTACGTCTCTATCTATCTCACCTCTGTAAATGATTTCCTTCACTAGCAGATAATAGATCAGAAATTTCATTCCTCAAGTACTGGTCATCTTCTTACACCCTTCAGATTCTTTCGCAAAGACCAGAAGAAAGCAGGAGGGGGGAAAGCTTTCAAGTAGGAAAAAAAAAAGAATGGGAACAGTACTAGAAACCTGATTTTTAGAGGTGCTGAGCACCTGGAGTGTCAATTACAGTTACAGGGAGCTGGAGCTGTTCACCACGACTGAAGACATCAGGCTTCCTGCAGCATAATATTGCGAAGTATTGATTTAATTCCGTTTTGGAAATGTATCTCTCATTTGATGCAAAATAGGGAGAAGTGAAAGAGGTGATGTGGAAGGGCGTGTTCCCCACTATCCATCACAGAGGCTGCTGGGGTGAGTGTTGGTAGCAAAAGTGCAGCCATGCGCTTGCACGGAGACATTTTTATTTCATTACAGGTGTCAGTTTACAGCCATTAGCTAAGCAGATTGGCCTGGTCCAAAATGCCTCCTTTTTGTGTGCGTGCATGTGTCTTATCGCTAGATCTTGCTTCCATTATTCAAGTCTTAGCAAAAAAAAAAGGAAGGAAGGGAGGGAAAAAAAGGAAAGAAAAGACGAGAAAGGCTTTATGTGCATTATGTTTTGTGGCTCATCTCTGTCCTTTGGCCAGAACAGTCTGAAATAGGTTTTATTGGAAATCATTACCTAAATGCCAGCTCTGAGGAGAATATTGATCTCTCGTGCATAATGGTTACCAGACTGTGGAAAGTAGCAGAGAGGGCTCCAAGCAGGCTGACACAATGTCGGTGACAATTCATTTTTTTCCCCAGTTAGGATGCTGGTTTAATATCCTGCAAAAGGCACTTAACGCCAGCCCTTTCATAGCATCTGTCTGGTGGCGGCGGGCTGCTCCTCGGGTGGTGGGCTGGCAGGCGCTTTGGAGACCTGCTTGGCCAGAGGCTGCTGGCTGAGCCCCGGCATTCCCCAGGCGCCCCGCACGCGCTCAACAGCTGTCCCAACTTTCCAGGGTGCTCCTCAATTTTCTAAATATGTGCCACATAAAAATAAAATTTCAGACAGCGATGTGCCGAGGAGCCCCGTGCCTGCAGTGCATAATTCATTCATAGTGTCCACAGCCCATTATTCCCACATTCCTCCCGTAGAGCTATCAATTTCATCTCCAGCCAAACTGGAATCTGAATCTTAGAAGCAGCATGAAGTAGTGGTGGTGCTAGTACGCTACTTTCCTTTGGGTTTTTTTTCTCTCACTCTTTATCGACTGCCCTTTCTTCCCCTCCCTGGCAAGAAATGTTATGTTTGTTTTGCATTGGCAGGCATGAGTTGCTTGGAAAGAGCCATGTGAGTAACTCCAGATTCCCAGATTTGGTAAATTCCAGGGGAATAAAAATTTGCAACTGTCCTTTACGTGATAAACTATCTCCTAGAGAAAACTACAACCTTCTTCTCTTTTCCCAAAGTAAAACTGCCAGTTGCTTGATGCATTTCTCACCCACCAGCTCTCATGGGGAAAAGAAGGGAAATCAGCATTTAGCTAATGAGTTTTCTGCTCATCTCATAAAAGGCGTGATGATCTAAGTTTCCTTGTGTTTGCCATTTCATTAACTAGAGGCACAAAACTTTCCACAAATATCAGTGGCATTTAATTAACATAGTGACTTGGACACGCACCCCGGTGCTACAATACATTGTGGGGAGCATGATCAAGCCAGCTGCACAGGCATCGTGAGTGCACTCAGAAGTGTACCAAGAAACTACAGAGGCAGTTTGGTTCAAATCTGGCTCTTTTTCCCTGCCTCTGAGCTATTTTGGATCTACCCTCAAAAAACAGTCACCAAAAGGTTAATCCATTGCACTGAAACAACAAAACAACCAGAAAAGGCTGCTCATATGAAGGAAATCAGGAAAGACAGAAAGAGCTTTTAAGAACTAATGAAGGAGCTGACAAAGCAATGTCATCATGGACTTCGAGGCTGTTATCTACATCCGGATCTACTACCTGCTTCCTATGATTATCAAATAAAATCACATACCCCCAAAAGAATGTTCTCATCTAAAGTTTTCATACCTTAAAAAAAAAAGTCTTGGTAAATTAAAATAAATATTAATTGAACAATTGTGTTTAACCAATAATAGGAAAATCGCTGATAGTGGATCTCAGATATTCATCTGGACACAGTGCTGAGCAACCCACAGTAGGTGGCCCTGCTTGAGCAGGGGAGATGGACCAGATGATCTCCAGTGGTGCCTTCCAATCTCTATCATTCTGTGATATTCTATGATTCTATGGCTGCGTGATGCGGATGAAAGATGCATAAAATTTTATTTAATTGGTATTAAAAAGGTTGCACAGCACTGGCCAATGCTAACACCAAACTTAAATATCAGAGTCAAACGCTAAGAATTTGAGACAGACAAAAGGTTACTGTTATTCCTGTTTTACAGTGTGAGAGATGTTAGAACTCATCACATATAATATTAGGTATCTAAAAGCTAGGTGTTTGGTCTAAGACTGAAGTCTAGGCTCTCCTCTTATCATCTCTCTACAAAAATAGCAGAGGGTGCTGATGTGTCCCATATCGCTTGTGTGGAGTGGAGCCTGAGGCAAATCTCTCTATTCGTTCATGCTCAGGGTTTGTCTTGGAAGGAACCTGGGGGAAAACTAGCACCTAGGCAGAGACATACAGCTAGAGAACATTTTAGTCCATGCCAAATCTGGAAAGGGGAGTGAAATGTCTTCTAGATGCAGCATGATGGACAGAGCCTAAGCAACTATCTTAGAGCGGAAATTCCTCTCCTAGATCATAAGTTCGGTGACATGGACCTGGATCCTGATGACTTGGTTAAGAAAGTCAATTACATAGAAGGTCTCTGGTAGAAACAGAAGCCGAACTATGCTTTCCAAATATTCTGATCTGGCAAGACAGACTTTGGCTAATGATCCTCCACTAGGAATATCTATAGATTCTTGCTTATCATTTTCCAAAGCATAAATTCAGCAGTTCAACACAGTCTTTCCTGGTTTCCCCTGGATTTGAGTAATTTTCATTCTGAAATTGAGAGGCATATGGAACCCGTAAGTGAAATCTTGTGAGAATTCATACACAGTTTGCAGGGACATGCTACAGAATCACTACACTATTACCGCCTATCTGTAAGCCTCTAAAAATCATTACAGCTTTTAAAGAATTCTAATTAGGCATGTCTGAAGCACCAAATCCAGGTGGATTTTCACCCACTTCCAGTAATATGGCTGCTCTGAGCCCTCATTGAAATAGATCATATCTCTGGAATCTAGCTGTAACAGAGATCAGGTTCTGACTTATCCGATAACCTCCCAAAATAACGTTAAGTTGCTCTGATGCAGCCTGTTTTAAAGCTCTGTGGAGCTTACAGCTGTGTGCCTGTTAACATACCCTCCAGCTGCTTTCTTCCTGCAGTTAAGAAACATAGCATTGAAACAGAGAGGACAAGGATGAGATGGTCTTCCCTTTCCCATATAACTACTTTTTAGGACTTTCTGGGTTAGTTTGATACTGCTGTGCTACTTTCCTGCACATGCCCTTGGAATAACCCAGTATCCTCAGTGTCTGCTTCTCACCTGATGCAGTACGAAGCCTTAACATTAAGGGGAAAAAACCAAAACATTTCTAACCATAGTTTTGAACATAGCCAGAGCCATTCTTTTCTTGACAACTATTCCAAGATGTATATTTTAAGGTCATCAAAGTGCCATTTCCATAAAAAGACATTGTCATCCAATTTATACAGTACACAAATCTAAATTTTATCAACAAATATCTGCTACTATTAAGTCTTTTGATGAGCTAAACTAATCTGTACATACCACTTTAATATGGCCAGGGACAAATGAATTCAATGAAACAAATCCAGTGGTTTTGTTTTTTGTATAGATCACATCTCTGCACTGAATATAAAGAAGAAAAGATTTGGTGGAAATGCATAATATAACATGGTTCCATCAATTTTGAACTTTCAAATTTATATCCCTACTCTTCAGTTTCAAGATTGGACTATATGTTTATAGTAGCCTTAAATGAATTAAAGGGAAGAATACAGGGGGTTTGTTTCACAGGCAGCTGATATAAGGATTCTGTAGATCCTTGTTAATGTATATTGCCTACATAATAAAGAGACTCAAACTCTACTTAGAAGGCAGTAGATAAAAACCCTGATAACACTGAAGTCAATGAACCCTCTGGGACTGGGATTTCACACATTATGTTTGTGACCTTCCCACAAAGAGAGTAAGGTAGTCTCATAGCTGAAGTAATACCTTCTTTCTTTTTCTTTTTTTTTTTTTTTAAACTTGGGTTGTTTGAAAATCAAAATTGCTACTAATGGGATTAAAGGTAGGCAAATGCTAAACGCCCTGATGGTCAGCCACAACCTGTCATATTAAACACGTCATCAAGGTTTTAAATCTCTGAATACAAACAGAGTCAATCAAGACTCAACTGGAAAGATGATGATGATGATGATGATTAAGTCAAAATAATCTGAAATCTGAGAAGTTTTCTGTTTTGCACCATCTTTATATAGAAGTCCTCTCAGGCAAACAACATGAAAGAGGGGAATTTTCTTAGATCACTGTCTGATCAGATTCTGCTGTCTCCTTGCCACAAGAGGAACCTGGTGTAGGCATAAACACCTTTGGCTTCTCAGTTCAGTGAGAATTTTGCAGTTTGTAAGCAGCCATACTATTTCTTCCAGACTCCCTTCCAAATCCTCTTCCTAGATTCCGAGAACACATTTTTAAAGCCCACACGTGTGTTAAAACTGATGATAAATCTGCAAAGTTATTCTCAAAGAGGCAATGACAATTCATATTCCTAAATAGACTATGAACACACTCATTGTCGCTCAATAAAAATTCATGCTATATTCACAGATATACTATGAAAACATTCATCATTGCTTAACAAAAGCAATTCAAAGCCAGGAAAAAAGAATTCCAAGAAGTTTTGATCAGGCCATATGACCACAAATATGTTCTTTTTTTTTAATAATAAGATATCCATTATATTAATATACGACACTCATGTGAGGTGAATCTTAAAAATGAAATCTTCACTGATGAAATCATTCAAAGGAATGAGATCTTACAAAATTATTTTTGTTGTAGCAGAACTTCCTAAGATGTGATAAAGGCTGCATGACTGTTCCCATGTGTGATTCACGGTGCTTTAATGAGGAACTACAAGTGTTTAGAGGTTGTCGAAACACCTGTTTGTGGGTTAGGAACAGACTGGCCAGTCTGGAGACACAGGAGATGTTCCCAAAGAAGGCTGACAGGAGAAAAGGCAGCACAGGGAAATATATCTGTTCTAACACTTAGTGAGATATTAAACTGTAGGGAAAAAACAAACCATAGAACTCATACCCATCTGTACGCTCTTAAAACGTCCCTGTAACATACACAGCTTAGCCAGGGATACATACTGTATCATACCACGTTGGATTTTGGGAAAATGTAGTTGTGATTAAAGGCTGTAATGCTGATGATGATAATTGCCAGTTCATCATATGCTAATATTCTTGTTTCCATATCACATAAGAAACACGGATTGAGCTAACCCCTGGTGCAGAGGAAATGAACGTGCTCATTTAGCTCGGTGCAGCCTGCGGGGAAAATGGGCTTGTACTGCTGTGGGAATAGCCTGTTTCACCAGAGGAGATGAAATATATTCTATGCATCCCTGTGCAAACAAGGGTTGGAAATCATTCCAAAGCGACACACCGAGCTGATGTCCATGCTATAATCATTCCATCAGGCTAAACTGCACAGCGTGCTGGGCCTCACAGCATGTGGGCCACAGCTGTACCTTCAGCTCTGTGACCACACTACTAGAATCCAAAATCCAGTAGGGAATGACAGTGATTGCAGCAGGAGAGTCATTTCCCTGGTGATGCTACTAAGAGAAAAGTCTATGTAAAGGCAAGTTAGTTGGCATCTACTGAAGATAAGACTCAAGAAGTGTGAAAAAGATAGTCTCCAAAGGGTAAGTGCTTCAACAGGTAGAAACAAGCCTGATGACATAAGACCTGTGGGTTTTTTTCAACTGAAATTGGTAGTGATTTTTATGGTTGCAGTGTTGTCACTCTCCATTGCTCCAAGCACTAGTAACCATTTGATGCAAAAAGATCAAAGCAACTGAAAAAATCTTTTGTGTCACTAAATATCCAGTTTTATTATTGCTTTTTTTATTTCCACATGACAACCATTAGCTCAACCATCAGTATTGTATGTAGGAACCTTATAAGCAGACCACCTCAGAGTCCCTTTGTTGGGTATAAAAGTGGCTTAGCAATTTTTAGAAGATCCATTGGGCAGGATCAGACTGTCAGACTTCGCTAATGAAGAGTATCAGGATACAATAACCTACTGGATTTGCTGTGCTTTAAAAGTGTTAGCCAGGGAACTGTGCCGGTATGGCAGCTCAGCACGGGAATTTTGCAACATGTTTTTAATGGTTTTGTAAACTAATGAAAAAGGACATTGATGAAGGTTATGTTGATTGCCATTTGCACCTGTCCACCTCCTGGTTTTTCCGTTATACTTCAGATCCATTCAGAATCAACAGCTACTTTAAATACAAGAGGAAAAAGGAAATAGTGACAGGAGGTTAAAAATTATACAGTTATGAAACTAATATATGAATGAAATGTTATCTCATTAGACTTCCTAGATGTTGGTCCTTCAGTGTTAAGCACCTAGCTGTTCATTTTGGACTTGTGTGTTTCCAGTGGGTTTTTAGAGCACATCAGCCCTCTTAAAGTGCAGTGATAGTTCAACAGTGCAGAAAGAATGCTAATGTAATTCTATTAAGTTGTGTGAGTGCTGTACAAATTCTCCCTACTAATATAATTTCAAGTACTATATATATATGAGTAATTAGCATTGTTTAGGGCCTTATTTTTAAAAATAGTTTCTAAATTTGATCCAGTATAACATGTGCATGCAACTGGTTTCTTGCCTAAAACAGTAAATCTCAGACCTTGGAAAGCAGTTCCATCCACCTAAGCATCTCTTGGGGGCTTCCTCCAACTAACTCCTGCACCTTTCCATGTGTGCAAGCTTCCACTCATAAATCTCATTGCAGCTCAGACTTTCTGCTAGCAGAATGATTGGCTCTTTGGATCCCTTTTTGGTGGGGGAAAAAATGAGAGATGAGAGAAAAAGCCCCTACACCTAATTCTTTTTGATCAGAGAGCTGAGCACAGAGAGCTGCTGTAGATGACAGAGATGAATCCAGCCTAAGATAACTGCCTGAGATGGGACTCAGTATTTGCCAGCTATTAAAGTCTGGATGTATTCTTCACCTCTTCATTGAGAAAGAGTGAGGGGCAGCCTGTCAAAGACAACCAGCAGTTTTGATGCAAGTACCATGAGCAGAATGTGTATTTGAACCTGCTTTCAAAGCATTAGTCTCACATTTGATTTCATCTATAGTCCTAGGTCTGTACAAATGCTAAATAAAGCCTGTTTCTGTCTCAAAATTGAGGTAGGTTTTTCCATACGTCAAAATTCTCAATATAATGAAGTCCAAAGGATGTCACACAGTATTGGATCCTTTACTAATATGCCTTTGTTACGTCACTCTATGAACAAAGCTGTACTGTTGCCAAGTATCATTAACCTGTTGTATCCAAATGTTGGTTTTACTACAGCTCTTGAGCCCCAATGACAAATGCATACAGGCCACAGACACTGACTGCCCCATTCTGTTCATGGCGCACCAGATGTATCCCTGACACCTTATATCCAGGATAAGGAGAAACTTCCTTGAGAGAAAACATTTAGAAGGTGTTATACTACCACTGGGGCTAATATCAACACACTCTGTTGCTAACGTGTTGCCATAAGCATGCTTCTCATCAAAATGCTTTTAGCTACACTTCTAATACATGGCATATTTAACCACATTGTGAGACAACACAGAAGGAAACCATTGCCTGGATTAGCCTTTCTGACCTTTGACACAGTCATTAAAGTCCTAAAATCTTTTTTAAAATCATGGTTTGTGCAGGGCATCCCACTTCAAAAAGGATCTGACAAGAAGTAGATGATGTTTATAAGTGGCAAGCAAAGATAAATACATATACAAAAACAGTTTTGCATAATAAGACTAAAAATTTATTGCTGCTCAAGAGGAATAATGCTGAAGATTTACAGTGTAATGAATATGGAAGAAGTAAATCAGAAAAGCCTAAGAAAATCTATTCTCAAGATGGTGTAGCACAAGACGACACGTTGTGAAATTAAAAGGTGCTAAAGGAGCTAAAGGGATGATTCTTCCAGCACTAAAAGAGGAAGTTTTATTGTCCTGTTAGCACGAATAATGGTGATGCTCTATTTCCCTGTTACTCCAAAGGATACCTTGTAAAACATGACTGTGCTTATGGTGAAAGAGCAGCTGGTGAAACACACTGTCATTGTCCCTAACACTTCTTCAATTGAGAAGAATCAAATGAAGATCTGGCATAGCACCACCTTTCAGATATTTACTTTACAGTCTTTTCTTATTAGAGAAAATTGGATTATTGTATTTTAAAATATGGGGTTTTCCACACAATGACAAATGAAATATTGAGATAAAACTGTGGGGAAAAAAGTGTTATCTCCCCCAAAAACTGTCACAAAAAGAGTTCTGAGGGAACAAAAGTGTCAAGTAAAAGTCTGTTATGTTTGAAATGAACACCTGAATGAAACAGGGGTTGATCAAAATGGTTTTGAGTAGAACAACTAAAAAAATAAATAGTCTTTGAAAGGGAAATTCATAGTTAAGTGAGAAGAGCGTATGTAATTCACACAGGTACATTAGATGAGATAAAACTTTTATAAAGGGGGAAACCTTTACACTTCAGGGTATAATCTAGAAATTATCTTCTGCTCATTGTTCAGTATAAAAATGACTTATTTTACCACTAGAGTTACAAGATGCATACACCTTCCTCTGAAGAGTTACTGCCATATTTCTTGAGTATTTTGAGTCAGAAATCCTAGGTGGTGTGACTTCAGTTATGGGCAGAGGCTCAAATCTGATACGAGTTAAGTAATTTGTGTTCAGGATTGCATACCTGAACTTAAGCAGCTTGTCAGTTGCTAGCCACAATGTTTGGAAACCATTGGTGTCAATTAGTGCTTAGTACTAAAACTAACACTAGATTCTTATATGGTTGACTAGAAGGACAATCCTGATGTTCCTTCCATTGTTTCACATAATACTATTTCTAGTTAGGAACCTCACCTAACTGGAAACTCCTCACAAAATTGATCTGTTTTGTATTTTGAATGCAGAAAACAGATGCGGTCATTAAAAAGTGAAATGAAATCTCTACATCTCTGCCTCACCGTTTCTCTCCAAATATATATAAAGTCATGTATATCTTATATACATGTATGTATATAATAAGAGATGGAGATATAAAGAGATCAAGTTTTGTTACAGGAACAGATACTAGGTTAGCACCAGCTATATGTTCTGAAATCATGCAAATCCTTTTAAATTCCTCCCACAAACAAATAAAAGAAAGAGAGTGTGCCAAAGGCTATGTACACACCTACAAGAGCAGGGCACATATCATTCAGCCTGCAAAACATCTGCAGGTTGATATAAATTTTAAAGTTAGCCTTTTTCTTTTCCAGATTTCCAGTACCTTGAGCTTGAACTAACAAGTGGGGTTTCTGCTTACATGGACAGAGTTTTAATGCTGTCCAGCACAGCTCTCATTGCTGTCCTGCCATTTCTCTGTAAGAAATTATTATGGGCTACATCTCATTGGCTCAACCACAAACACTATGGCAGCATCAAGTAAAGCCCCACGTTCTCCTAGCTCATGTCATTGCCTTTGTGTTGTTAACTCTTTTATAGTATTTAGTGGGTAGAAATAAGCCGAGATCTATATTTACAAGTCTTGTAAATGGTAGAAACGGGTTTTTTTGCAAAAAAAGGTTCTGATTCAAAATCATCTTGTTTATAGAGTTTGATCTATTTGCCAAATATCCATTTGACAAGAATTTTTTTTTCTTCCACCAAAAGGTTTCTTCTGCAAGAGATGACAAGCAGATAAAATGGAATTTTCCAAATAGATTAGAAATTATTACATGAATTATGCAACCTTGAAGCTACTATCATAAATCAATTCTTGTTTGAATGCTTACAGATTCAAAACACCAATGAGTACAATAGATCTTAAAATTCATGTTCTGATCTACTTAAACAGACATCAAAGTGACAAAAAGGAAAGAAGTTCTGTCCAAAATTAATTTCTGATGCAAAGCTGCTCACAGATTTGTGTAAATCATTAATTTTCTTCTCCCTGCCTACAGTGGGCCAAATAGGAAAATATAAACTGTCACCAGAGCTGGAGGTATCCAGAGGAACCAGTGTGGGCGTGTCATCTAGCACCATGAGATTAACTAGTCAGGACAAGGTCCTGACCAACCATAGAAGCACGCATGTATGAAAGGATACTTCCTAACCAGTGAGCACACTGATCCAAAGGCTCACTGATTTCCAAAGGAAATTCCCTGGGCTTCAACAGACTTGAGAACAAGTTCTCATGAGCTTCCTAAGTTTTGGCCCTGGCTAGAGGCCAAATGCCCACCAAGCCGCTCACTCTCTCCCCCTTCAGCCGAAAAGGGGAGAAAATGTGTTTTTGGAGGCTTAGGCCCTGAGGTAAGGACAGAGGGATCACTCTCCAATTATTGCAATGGGCAAAACAGACTCAGCACAGAATAAAGGAAAGAAAAGTGATTTATTACAACTACGACTAATACACCCAGTGAACTGGAATGAGATAAGAGTAAGAAGCGGCCAGGTCTTAAAGCGCCTTCCCCCCACCCCTCCCCTTCTTAGCAAACTTAAACTCCATCATGATTTTACTCCCTTCTTCCCCCCACCCCCCCAACATGGTGCAGGGAGGGGCAGGGAATGGGGAGTGAGGTTTCTGGCAGCACCAGTTGCTTTCCTTCCTCAGATCTTAACACTTCTACTTCCCCCCACCCCTCGCCTCTTCGCACCCTTAGCTTTAATCATCAATTTCACTCCCTTCTTCCCTCCCATCGCAGCACCAGGAGGGGCAGGGAATGGGAAGTGGGGGGTTTCAGTCCATTCCGCCTGAGCAGGGGAGGGGGGCATTCCACACACCCCCACACACTTCCCTTGTGGCACCGTGGGGTCCCACCCATGCCAGAGTCGTATCCACAAACTTCTGCAGTGTGAGTCCTTTCCATCGGGGAGTCAACTCCTCACCACAGGCCTCTCAGCAGGACTTCCTTCCATAGGGTTCTGACATTCGGGCCCAGACTCCCCCGGCCTGGCTCCCCACAAAGTCACAAGTCCCCCAGCAAACCTGCTGAGGTGTGGATCAACCTCTTCACAGGGTGTAGATGTCTCTGCTCCCCGTCCTCATCCATGGGCTGCGAGGGGACAACCCGCTTCACCATGGTCTTTTCCACGAGCTGCAGGGGAAACTTTCTTTCCACATTCCTTCCCCCTCCTCTCCTTCTGGGCCTGGCCTTGGCTATTGGTGCAGCTGGTCACATCTTGCCACTCTGCGTTCCGGTGGCAAAGTGCTCCAGCCTGCAGGTTTTTTCTCCTGTATGTGATTCACAGAGGCACTATGAATCCTTCTCTGATTGGTCAGAGGTAACTTTGGCCTTGAATCAGCTGATGTTTACTGTCTGGAACTCGCAGAAAACTAATTTCTGCTTTGCAAAATCTATCTCAGCAGCACAGCTACTGCAACACTTGCAAAGCTTGTCTTTCTGGTTAGACTCTTAGGAGAAAGATACTTGCAGATTTGATGAGCAGCAGCTTTTATCCGATTTCCTAGCTGCCACAACTTTGTCCTGTCTGAAGTGAAATACCAAAGATTACAGGTTTGCAGAGCTCCCATCAATGTCCTTGTCTACTTCACTGGATGCCATTTACTTGCCATGACATGAGCGCTCAGGAGAATGAATTGCTGACTATGGCAACAGTGTCATACAGTGACCTTCTTACACAATGGGAATGGAACACAACCAATGAGTACTCTCAGGAGTAAGATGGCACTTGGCAAGTATTTCTCATTTCCTTGCTCTTATGCAAGTCAGAATAGTTCCCTCCTTGCATTTAGAATGCATTTTGTCTTAAAGTCAGTAAGAACACCTCCGTTTCTAGCACTGCCCTTCTAGGGTTGTTTTTTTGTAAAATCATATGGGTTAAAAACTTTTTTGTTCTTTTTTAATGGAATTCTTTATGTTTAAGAGCACTACATTTGGAAGAGATTTTTTTTTAGGCATCTGAATTGACATGCAAGTCAAAAAATAACTCTGTCTGTTTTTAAATGGGCTCCAGGTTGGAGGAAGTACTCCACTGGCTGCCTGTTAACAGAGCTGTGAAAGAAAAAAATAAAGCACTTTCTGGCTGAGCTTTGTAAGCCAAATCTTGGGTGTCTCTGTTACACAGCGCTGCAGTAGAAGAAGGGATAGAGCATCTCTGTATCTTAGAAAGCATTTTTCATCTTGTACATCACTATCATTTTGGTGCTGTGATTCCAGCAATTCAGTTTATCTTCTTCTACTTTCACATCAACACAAATAATTTAAAATATAATTTGAGGTGTTGGGTTTTGTTATAATTTGTCTTCACCATGACTCCTTCTGCCTCTCCTCCACAATAGATGAATAAAGCAGATGTGTCAGCAGTGAGCATTTTTAGTCAAATAACTTGTTGAGTTCAGTCCAGGTGTTTGCTTAACAATGAGCAGAGCATTCCTTGTAGTGCCTTGGTATATTAGAAAAGTCTTTACTGTCACCACTTTCCAAGCTGCATGAAAAATCCTTATAAAATATTGCAAATAACAACAAATAGACTGTCTTGTACACACCCCAGTTCAAAAGCAGCCACATAAAAGCGAACCGAATACCTGAAAGGAAAGAGACACTTCAGAAAATAATATTGTCTGAGACATTTTTGAAACACCAACCGATGTCCACTTGTCACTGACCATGCACAAACTTCTGCTTGTGGAGATCACTGAAAGAGGAAGGTTAAAATGAGAGCTGCTGGCAAGAATAGTAGAGAAACACTGTGCGGCTACAGAAACCTGCTTAGGACTCCGAGAACAAAAGGCTAGCATCCATCACATTCAGGTAATCCAATAGAGAGCGAATAGGAAAGCATGGTTGTGTGTGGATGGGCAAAGAAGTGAAGAGCTGGCAGTGGTGCAGAGAAGAGTATTCCTGGGTAGTTTATAGCTGAGAGGGGAGCTGTACGCTTAGGGTATGAGTAGCATCAGGTTTGGCAGGCAGGCAAAACCAAACCTGGACATTTGTAAGCAAAAGGCTAACAAGACTTTTGTAGCATGTGAATCAACAATCTCAACTGGGGAGGTTTAGGTGGTGGAGGAGCTGGAGGAGGTGACAGAAGGATTCAGCAGTGCTGACAGTGAGCAGTTTTTTGTGAAGACTGTGGGAAGGTGAAATGAAGGTATTTTGGATCAGGCACTCAGGGGAATTATAGCAAGACTCCACTTAAGTAGAATCCTCTGGGCTATTTGATGCCTAGACACACAACATCTGATTTCCAGAACCCTGATGTGTTTTGCTTTGAAAACTTCACGCATTTCTAAAAGGAACAAGTTGAAAATGAAAGCTGAAACCTGTAAAGGAGCAGCTAATTTGAACCTTTTAGGTAAGGTTGACAAAACAAATAGGGATAAAGGGCCCCGCCCTCAGAGATGATGAGGCTCCACCACTACTGCCCTGAAAGGCGCTGTGTCTTTCAGGGTTAGCTTTCTGCCTCCAATGTTACAGAACAGCATGGTTCTTTTGTTCTTCAGAGTATGACAGGACTTCATCCTGTAGTAACTCAGGGATGCCTGTTCAGCCTGTGGCAGTGTGACCTGAACTGACACCGTGATGATTAGTGAGGTTCATATTGTTCGACTCCTCAACCGCGCACGCTGCAGACTGCAGGGCATGGGGAGCGGTTGGACGGCACACATCTGTCTATGTGATCAGAACGACCAATCTACTTTTATGAGATACTTTTAAAACAAAGAATGATCTTTGTTAGGCCCTGGGGGCCCTTACCAGCAGCGCGAAGAGTACTTATTAACCATAAAACCATGTTTAAACTGATAATATTCCATACTCCTGCAGAGGAATTAAAATCACCAGGCTTGCTGAGGTAGAGGTAACTGTGATACATGACCGGCAGACACACACCAGGGACTGCGACCCCAGACCTTCCAGACATGACAGCTACTCCCATTTTGCTAGACTAGTTGTACCAGGAGTGGCCTCCCTGTGCAATTCAGACTAAATTTGGGTTCTGAACATTCCCTGACTTCATGCCTGCAGAACTTCACTAGAGGTATAGCTGATTTAAAAATCCCTTCCATATTTCTATGCAGCCTCCACACAGATAATTACAGTTATGTTGTGTCACAAAGGATGGCCACCTTACATTGGATTCCCTGTATAAGAGTGGAGGATGTTTCGTCTTCTTGAACAAATATATATATTTTTTTATCCTTAGCTTTCAATAGTATCAGCATTGAAACAAAGGACTGAGACTTTTTGAAAATTATGCAAAAAATTCATGCTTTCTTTCTCCAATTTGTGACACTACTCCCCTTGTTTCCATGTGGCCAGAATATTCTTTTTTATATTAGAAAGTGTTGAACTTCTAGAGTGGAGCGGTACATCAGGGAAAATACAAAGAAGAAATGTTGCACTAGAAGTTAAACACAAACACAAGAAAAGGAATGGAGAAGAGGCAGTCAGACAGAACAATTTCCAAAAGCTTTCCAAACATGTCTGTCTTTATGCTATGATAGTCTCAGTGTGTGTTGTCACCGTCATCAGAATTGCCTGTTTGGGACTCAGCATCTCCCAAGGTGCCTAGGCTAGGAATGCCACAGAGGAGATACTTGTGACTGTCTCAGTCTGCATTTCCTTTGAAGAGTGATATGAACATGAAGGCATAAACCTGGGTTGGGTTTAGAGAAAAGGAAGGTTTAGCAAGGTGAAAAAATTATTTCATACATCCCACTTAATTTCTAATTATCAATCCTCAAGAACCTCAAGTTCTTGCTCTGGAGAAAGTCTCATTTTCGTCCTACTCAATACAAGTGGTCCTTGGAAGGGATTGAAGACCAGACTCCAGAAGCAGCACAGTATCTGTATTAATAGGAACTAGAGAGAAGCCTCAGTATCCATCCTCCACAAACCTGCATTCAAAATGGTATAACTCTTCTTTTTCATAAGCTCAGAATCAGAAGCACCATGATGTCATTTTACAGCATCTGGGAAAGTTTTGTTATAGACAGATCTGTATAAAATTATTCCATTTAATTTAAGTCGAACTTTGCTGATGGTTGGTAGTCTTGTAGTAGGTTTATCCGGAGTTTGAGCTGACTTTGACATTTTGAATTTTCTTTCTTCACTGAAGTCACATGGAGGTAGGCAGGACATAACACCTACAAATCCCAACATGGGAAGGGAGATATCCTGAAACTTCTCCTACCACTGAAGAAGTATAAATGCATGGGTATCTGTAAATCCTCCCTGACCTGTAAAGAATTTAATTTCTACCACAATAACTAGCAGCTTGCTTTTCCGTGAGAGCACAATACATGTTACAATCAGAGCTGGAGGTAGTCTGAACAGGTTTCATAGCTTATCTGCATAGTTTAAGGGGCTGTGGAGGATCCTCAACTGCCTACAGTTCAGTATAAAATATTGTGGAAAGCTGAGCAGAGGTGCAGAATAAAATTAAATTGTTAACACTTAAGGCACATATTTGTACATGTGGAAGGAAGTCTACACAGTCTGACTAAAAAAATTGCAGTGACTACCAAATATAAAAGTATCTATGACCATACAATCTGAGGTCAGATATTGAAAGGAAACCATAACAGAGGTCAGGAGTGAGTGCCCAAATCTTAAACAGGCAAGTCATTGATAGCTGAAAAAAATGACTTAACCCTAGGATATCTCACTTAGTTGTCTTTGTGCAACTAGGAGATATCCATTTCAATCTCTGAAATACTGGCTACTCTTATAGACAATTCCTGCATCAGACCTTCTTCAAAATGTGGACAATGACTGCTATTGTAGGGTGACGACACAAAGCACACAAGAGGGTGAAGTACAATTTTATTTGTGTAATTGCCAAACAAAGCAAGTGACAGTGAAGCAGCATAAATTAAAGCTATGAAATACCAAGACTGGCAAATGTGAGCACTGGAACCGCAAGTGAAATCATCTATTAGTAATCACCATAATTAAAAAAAGATTGGTGATGTAGATTCCTCAGGGTGGCTGCTGTGGTTAAAATAAAAGAAATCCCTTCATGCCTAGTTGTGAATGGAGTTCAGTTTGACAGTGACTGAAGACTGCCATATCATTATCACTTCATAATCTTAACCACAAGATTCTTCTCCCAGCTCCATCACAAAAATCATAACCAGGGTAAGTATTAACTAACTCCTTCCTTCATTCACAGGTGCTGAAAAGAATTCAGTCTGAAAACAACACCTATGCTGCATCCAAAAACTGCATTTTTCTTGAGCTGCTGGAGCTGGAAACTGAAATACATGATGCCACCACTGTGGCATCTACCTACTGTACTGCTCCAGGAAAGACAAGAAGGTCCCCTAAAAATTTCTGGGTTTATTTCTAAGAGTTTAGGGAAAGCCTGACCCTCTCAATGCATGGTGCCGCTGGCAGAAGCTCCATAGCAAGTGTTAACGTTGAGCTTCATCACTCTGGAGGCTTGATTTTGGCTGGGGTAACGTGGCTGTGGTGTCCCCACTAGGGCACAGAGTGGCCCTGTGGAGTGCTGGGTCAGGGTTTGACACCATGGGGAGCTCCATCCACCACAGGATGACTGTGACAGAGCATGTCTGCCTCGGCAGACATCACTCTTTGTGGCTGCCATTTAGAAGAAAGGGAACTGAGGGAAGGTGCCACCCCAGAATGCCATGAAGAACTCCTCAGAAATCATGGAGAAGGCAAATGCACCTTCATTGCTGGGTTTCTTTTGAATTTAATTTCACAGCAATGAGATAGGAGTCAGGTAAGTCGTCATGACCTCTGGATACTCCTAAACCCCTTTCCACTCATCTCCCCTTTCCCTCCAGAGCTACTCCCACATCACTCATGTCCACATGACATAAAAATCCACCTTTCCCACCCAAAAGGCACTTTCCCTGGATAAATGCCTGACATCTGGCATAAAAATAATGAGGATTAATAATTTTATTCCTAAAGCACTCCCCCTGCTGATAGACTCTGAGAGAATGGTAATATATCTTTAAGTATATGATAAAACGAATGTAAGAATGGTCACTGAACAAATCTTGACAATCTGTAAGTCGGATAAAATAAGACAAAAAAAAGGAAACAAATCCCAAGCAAAAGTAGAAAGAACACAGTAAGAAGACTTAAATAGAGAATAGATATATTGAGAATTTTCTAAGATGTAAAATAAGTTTCTCACATTCCTTGGGACAAAAAGGGACCTCTGACTTCAGTGCAGAGCAACTTCTGCAGCTTAGATCCACTGCAGCACGCTGCTAGCCACCGGAGAGTGGCATTCCCCAGAATGGCAGTGCTTGGGAGAGGTGTCTGCATGCAAAGGACTCAACGTGTGCTGGGCTAATCCAAAGGGTACGAGCCTCGGAGACAATATCTTGAATGCTAGCCAGGACACTGACTATTCCCAGCTCCTAAAAACCCTGCCCTGCCTACTCAAATCAAGCTCCTGCTTCTTAGGCAGGCCAAGTAAGACAATCCCAGAACACACTAATGGCCAGAAATGGAGGCCTGAACAAGCATGGATGTTGACAGCTCTGAAAACCAGGGAAAAGAGTGGAGAGCATGGGAGAGGTACGGAAGGGGGCTTACTGACAATCATGATAAATGTTTGTGGCTTTTCTTTCACACTTGGAAGTGTAACAAACACCAGGCTAAGCATTCGCAGGTAGGAATTTGGACAATCTTTATTTAATGTTAAACGCCATGTGTAATACGATTGTGTGGCTTTATTATTACAATCTGTTCCTACCTCTCCCTCTCCTTGCCCCTGCTCCCCCCAACTCCCCGTACAGTAAGACATTGAAACCATGGATGCCCTGTTTTTGCTGAACCTCTTCTCTCAAGTCTTTAGAAATAATCGTGCATTTTTGAAGGGCTGTAAAAACAGTCCTGGTAGTGTTGCTGAAAAATTTATCCCGCTTTTATTTTCATAGGAACTATTTTTCATGATATCCAACAGTCCTTCCTGTTGGTAACCTTTCCAAAAGATGGAAAAGTGTTATGATGGTAACTCATCAGGAAAAAAAAAAGAATAAAAAAAAAGAATCAGGAAGCTTTTCCAGGGCATTAACCAGATAATCCAGTCCACACATAGCTCTGCACATGAGCAAGCAATCCCATGGACTGGAGCAGGTCTACACACTTGTGTAAATTGAGGCAGAGTCACTCTGTTTGCAAGATCTGAGCTCTGCTCCAGTTCTGAAACAGAGTAAGATTCACATGGTTGTGATTCACATTGAATTTGAGCCCTGAATTTGAACATGCTGGCTTGTCATCAGGCTAGCTGCCTTTTCTTTATTTCTTTTTTGGCTTTTTCTTTTTCAGTGCAAACTTCTTATGTTTCAGGCATATATATACATTTTGCAAGGCAGCTCAGCCTGCTGAGCCAGGATCTTTCATCAAGGAGAGAAGAGTGCATTTCTCAGTTCTTAGAGAAAGAAGAAAACATTGCTTGCTTTCTGGATTACATCCAAACTGTCTGTGACACCTTTAAATACCATACAAGTAGTGCAATTGGTCATAAATTAAACTATAATTTGACTTTAAAATACACATAGTCCGATTAGCATGTGACCAAGTATAGCAGTCAATAAGACATCCTTATAAGATTCTACAGCTCTAGTGGTCTCTAAGGAATCTGCTCCCAAATCTTCTGTGTTTTAAAAAATAATGGATTCACTGTTTTGCAGCATAATTCAAATTTTGAATGCAATACACCTCCGAATTCTGTCCTCACAGCTCCTAGGAGCCATGGTTTGATGCTTTTTCAACTTTGCTCTTCATATCTCCAGAGGTAGCAACACTGCCACCACCCCAAAAATCCCCAACCCCAGATTTTGACTCTGTCTTTGAGATATTTAAAAAAAACCACATCCAAGACCAAAAACAACCAAGCAATCGATTTTTATTTTCTCATCAGAAAGCCAATGCAGCTCGGGTATTTTCACAGTGAGGGATTACTGAAAAGAAAGGCAGTTACCTTATCTAATTCTGCATCACTTTTGCACTTTATCCTCTTGCTACAGGCCAGATGCTGTGGCAGAACTTACTGATTCAACCACCATGCCACACTGTCATGACTGTGCGGCTCGAGGATAGAAGTAGGATCTGGACAATCGTGATTTGAAGCTGAGAAGCTCACCACCATCTGTGATGGCTGTGAAGACATGACCAGTAAAGGAAGACATATTTCTACTGCTCTCCTCACACACATGACAGCCTTGTGGAATTAAATTTCAATTAGGGGATGTGAACATAATGTGTGGCCTTGCTATATTCCAGAGCTCCAACCTCTGCTACAAGAGCTGGCCCAGTTTCCTCCAGGTGATCCATACTGATCACACAGGATTAGCCCTGGGGACCATTTCAGTGAATAAAAGTCCTATAATAGTATTCAAACACGTGTTTTTCTTTTTAAAATTACTTAAAACGTGAGTGAGGAAAACTGAAAGTTCCATTATGAAGTTGCAAACTGCTTTTCTGCAGAACTGCTTCTATTAAATTTGCCAATTTCTCACAATTACACTAGAAATAAAGAACAGATCATGACCATTATGCTTTATTTTATTTTACTTTAATTTTCATTAACATTTTTCATTATCACTAGTACTTAGAGAGCTAAGATCTTCTCCGGGATACACTAATGTACTGATGACCATGGTAAAACTGAGCAGTCAATAGAAGAATTTGACCTTTCTCCTTTTTGGAAAAAATAATACAGTAGGTACACATTAAAATGATACCACTTTGCTAATTTAATAATATCTACGTGAAATCTCGTATGTGGTCATCATACTCTGAACTATAAAGTATTTTAATACACTTATAATATAGGAATGTACAAGGTATTTCATGTAGCATTTTATAGCATGCCAATATATCTTTTAATACATGTTCCAGAGAATCAAAGGTCTCTGACTTCATACTATGCTGTCTTTTCAGTAGGTACTTTTATAACACGACAGTGATATTAGAACTTATGTCACTAGAGTACAGTCCATCATCTCTTTTTCTCTAAACTTCCTTAAGGCTAGTTGATGGTTTGGGACTAATTCCAAAAAACATGAGCACAAGAGAGTTGTTCTGAAAACAATTTTGCTAAATAAAAAAGACTGTTTCTATAAATATATATTAACTGTAGGCTCCCATAATTTATTTGCATGTAGATTTGTGTGCGCTGGATGCTGGTAGTGTACTGGATGAAATTCAGCCTCATCATATGACTGTATTGAAATCAACACAATGGGATTATTGAGGAGAGTTTTCAGCTAATGATATTAGATTAAATTTTAGAAAAATAACAGTAGGATAAATCTAGCCCCCCATTAGATAATCCAAATTCCTTTTGCTTTTTTGGATCTTTTTTCTTACTTTTTTCTCCTCTTTTGCCCTGCCATGCCATGCCATGCTCTGCACTTTTTTTTCCCCTGGTACTTCATGTTAAATGCCTCATCAGCTCTACAGTCCTAGAATGCATGATTTTTTCGTCTGCCTCATGACACGCAGCTCTGTTTAGAGGATGACAACAAAACCCATACAGTACTTAAGTCCTATGCAGACAGAACCACCATCAGTTATGGCTGAATTACTTGCCTACATCCAATTTAAAAATAATAATGTAAACAAGAGCAGGACTTTAACAGAGGAAGAGTCAGAAAAAACACAAACATCTCACAACTTGTAACCACAGCCACCAGAGAGAACACAAACAGAAAGTCTGTTCTTGGTTTCCATTGTGTTTTGTTTTAGGAGCTTCACTGACAGCAGACTTCGATTGTTCCCAACTAGGAGTATGTAGAAGTTCTTTTTCTAAGTGTATGCTTAGGATATTTATGGATACCATTTCCATATCGAGTCATAATGATAATGATCTTTCTTTGGTATGAAATGCCTGTTTCAGTGAAGAAATCCCAAGAAACAGTGGTGATGTAAAAGTTAGCTTTGGGACCTCTGTCACAGATCAAACAGCCTTCACATTCATTGATACTCCAAATCAACAGTCAAAGTACCACATTTGCAGATCTGTTTAAGCCACTAAAACAATTGTTTTACCTTTTGTTTGCTCACAGACTACGGCTCAAGATGCAGTTAAGGCTCTGAGCTTGAATGAGTTAAAACTGTATCTGACTGAGGAAAGGTTTATAGAGGTGAAAAAATAGGACACCATTTTGGTTAAGCTTCAGGAAGCAGAAACCTACTATACGCAGCCTGGCATCTGGGCTGAAATTATTGTTATTCAGTTACAAGGTTTGCAGTTTCGGCATCTCTGTCTTTCATTGTTCCTTACAAGTTTATAATGTTTCAGTTCCAGCTTTTCCTGGTGAGCTCTGGAAGCCCTTTACTGTAAGAAGGCTGTTCATCACTGCATCTCAGGGCATCTTAGAGGGCTCTGAGTTTGGTACAAAAGAGTTGCCCTTTGAGCAAAACAGAGCACACACTGTTAACTACTTAACTCTTACCCAAATGAAACTCATATATTACAGTCTTAGGGTAAAAATAAAACAGAACAACACAGTTTTAATTGTTATTTCTACAATAAAAATGTGGATTATTTATAAGTTGGGATTTTATTACCTACTGCAATTTATACCCACTTTATCTGGAAGTTCATGGTGGGCAACAAATAACTGCTCACAATGTTTTTGGTGAGTTTTCTGTGAAAACATAACTGCATCTTAAAATATGGAAAAGCAATTTATAAGTGAAATGAAAAAAGCTTCCATGGAAGATTACATAAAATACATCTGTCTTTTCAAACCATTGAGATATATAAACAACTCGTTAAAAACTCAAAAAGCCAAAGAAAAGGACAAAAGACCTTTTAATGAGAAGACTTTTTTAACAGATATATTTCTCCTTTTAAAAAGACAGGATGTTACTTCATTCCTAGGAAGACATTCTCAAATGAACAGGGAAAATACCAGAAATTTCATCAAGCCCTGTCCCTGAGAGGGCTTATGTTAAAGCTTAAAAATTAAAAAAAAAGGTTGCAAGTGGAGATGTCATTTTAAATAGAATCCATTTTTTCCATTGCAAAGAGTTTTTCTTTTATGTCAAATTAAATTTTAAGATCACCTATGAATTTGCAACTGAACCCTTTACTGCCAAATCTGATTCCAATCCTTAAAAAATCTGTTTCTGTAATATGGCCAGAAGTGCACTAACCTCTAAAATGTAGCCAGACATATTCGCAAAAAATATATATGTGGTTAATCAACTAAAACTGTGTAGTAGTTTGGGAGCAATCAATCAACTTCCAGAACCTTTAAAGCACGAAACTGCTGTGAGGATATCCATGAGCAATGGTAATACTAATGGCTAATGTACACAGGATTTTTTGAGATGGTCTTGTCTTTTTTATTTTCACAATGTTTCTACACAAGCATAGGCTTTACTGTTAAACAAAATTAAACCCATCACAAATAAACTCTGGATAATAATACAAATATAGAGGGACAGTAGGTGTCACTTTGCACCAAGTTAAAATAAGGACTGTCAAAAAGGAGGTTTGTGATCTACAGGTGGTGATGTCTTGATCTCCTCCACATAAGGACTTGAAGAGGAGCATGGTAAAACAGTAGATAATTGCATATAATCCCCCCAGGATATTCCTCAAGGCATCATTGCTGGTAACTTGAAAGATGTCCGAGCCCTGTCTATATGCAGAAAATGTCTTAATAAGCAAAGCTGAGCTACTCACTTCCACTTTCATGCTTAAGCCTGTCTGGCATCTAAGGAATCCTCTGCTAAATTCCTTGAGGAGTTCATTAAAATACATTGCACAAAGTCACCCCTAAAGCAGAGCAGCAAGGAACGGTCACCCATAAACTGTAGTAGCACTTTCTGTACTTCCTTAGAATAGCCAGAGGAGGATTGCCACCACTCTTGTGTTCCCTTTATGCCATAACTCTGTGGTCTCAGCGCAGACCAAAGAAATCTCTGACCAAGGTTCAATTCCTGGTTTTATCTCACAGGGTTTTACCCCACAGGGTTTTACCCCCTGGTTCCCTCTTCCTAACTTAATTCTTCATCCATCAGGCTCCTGGCTTCCACCTGTAGAGAGATTTATGCATGTAGATTAAACTCTTCTTGGATAAACTAGCAGTCTGAGCACAGGAATACCAGCAGCCTCCATGTGGAAGCAGCGTCTAGTTCACTGTGTGTTCTACTGAAATTATGGAATTGTCTTTAATCTCCTTAAAGATACTTTCAGAAATCTGTGATCAAATGGAAGCCCATGTTTTCATACTTGAACCTTCATAGTCCTATTTAGGTCTTCTGAGAATTAAAAAGTGATTAGGTTTTACAGTTTTGCTGCCCTAGATGAAAGTAACTACTTTTCAAATCTACAGTCCCAATTCTGATAGGGGCTACTTGCTCCATTGGAGACAAGCACCTTGGAGATTGTCTTCTCTTGAACTGGCATCATCTAGATACTTTGGTATTTGTTTTGGCTTTTTTTCTTTATTGGGATCAGTGTGTACTAGATTGTGTGTTCTGCAGGTAGATGAACTGAAGGTGACTGAAGTATTTTTGTAAAAAGCTGTAAATAATTTGTGCCAAATAAGTAGCTTTAACTTAGTCCATAGATGTGACAAGTTAGCATTGTTGTTAATATAATGATTTTTTAAATCAGTTTAGGATTTTTTCAAAGCTACCATTGACACTTAGATCAAGGTGAGATGTCGGGTTAGGCTTAAGCTGAATGTATTTGGGAAACACAATACTCAGGAGATAGAACACAATTGTTCTTTTTTGTTCATTTTTATTTGGTCATAGCTCCACTTGTTTCAGAGGTCATAGCTATAAATTGTAAAGATTTTCAAGTGATTCAGGTTCACGCTTCCTTGAGAAACTTGAATAAAGGAAATTGGATTAGTTTAGCCTATGAGGTAGTTGGTATGCATTTTTCTACAACCTGCATTCCGATTTACTGAAGGAGCAGTTCTTGCTTCCAGGTATATAAAAGCATTTTATAATTTTGATTTTTTTTCCTTTTCTTTTAAAGGTTAACAGAACAGTTGTGATCTCAAATGATTAACAAAATCTGTGTTCAGACTAAATATTACATATGAAAGCAAAGTATTTCAAGAAACAGTTACTCCTCAATTTACATACCCAGGTTTAATTTTAGGGGTTTGTTTCCACTGCAGCAGATGATTATGTCATTAACTCCTAAACCAGGACAGAAAAATGCCTATTTTTAGGTGTCATTGACATCGTAACTAATTCAGGGAGCACGTTACACACAGAACTACGGGCAAGAACCTAGCAAGATAAAGGACTGATGTCAAAACACACTTATGCAAAATGTACCCCTCTCTAAGATAAAAACCACCCAAGATCTCACTGTGGCAATCTTGAAAATTTAAAAAAAAAACCAAAACAAAAAAAAGAAATCCAAAAGATTTTGCTGTTCACACAGAAAATATTTGAAAATATGTGTAAAGTGTATGTTTTGGTATTTTGAAGTGGTTTGCTTCTAACAATAGAACTGCACATTCATCACTGATCATGGGATAAATGTGGTTTGGGGATCTGTGTTATGCCAAGTCTCAAAGCATTTTGTATGAGCTTTGTTTTGGAGGAACAGCAACAGCAAAGGGGAGCTGTAATGCAGATGGTGGTGACTTCAGGCTTTTGAAGGTTACATGATCACTTAGAATCCAACCCTTTCAGAAGTCCCACCTGACAGGAAAACATCTAACCTGCTAACCAGCTGTGAGTCTTTCCTGGATTCTCATCAGCAGATGTACCTTCACAAGCTGTGGTAGAGCCTAAAGGATAGTGAACTCCCTTCCTGCAGTCTTTTTGCAGCTCCCACTGGGCTGTTCTTCACCTCTTTGTAGACAAGCTGACTGTTTTGTGTCTGTTACTAGCTTTGTACAGCATCTCCTGGAAGAAGGGCTGCTGCTGCATATAGTGATTAGTTGAGATGACAGGTTGCCAAGAGGCAAACCAGTAATAACATTAAGCAAAGACAATAATTTTTTTACCACTTTTCCATTAATGCATCAGCAGATCTCATCTTTCTTATGATATTGCTATTTAAGATGTCTCCTGATTTGGAATCCAAGTCCCTCATGTCTTAAGGTTCTGTATAGGTTCAGGCACTCACTCTGCGTGGCCTTTGCAGCTCACCATGGCAAGGCTGTATCTTCCCCGCTGAAATGTAGCATAATAGTTAAAAACTAAGGATAGTAGGCAATCATTTTCCAAATGAAATGTACACTTTACACAGTCTGAAATATAAAATCATAGAACTGTAGAATCATATTAGTTGGAAAAGACCTTCAAGATCATCAAGTCCAACCACCATGTTGTTATATATTGTGTGGTTACGGATATAATACACAACCTTAAAGGTTTGGATTTATAGCCATTAATTAATATATATATCTTCTTCATTCTGTGTGCACACACAAATATTCACACACTTGCAGAGCAGTTATGGGCACACAGGCAGCTACTACTTTCCCCCATTCAGTATTAACCTGTCAGGCCCCAATTCCTATTTCCAATGGGAGACAGGATCTAGAGAGACACAGGGCCCTCAAGGGGGCTTGACATCTTTCACTCCACTTCCCCTTAAGGACTCCTTGCACCTCACCCTTATGCCTCACAACACTGGAAAATACTACAGTCCCAACTACAAAGGCTGGAGTAGACAAAGGAGAAGAAATTTAGAGTTATTCTTAGAAATGAGGAGATCCAAGAGCATTTTTCTATCTGTACTGCTCTGTCACCCAGTGTCACCCCTTGAATGCAAGGAAAAAGGCTGACATTACACTGTTTTGTAGGAGACTTGTACTTTCCTTTACACGAAATTCAGATGAAAACACTTGCTTGCCTTGCTCAGACAAGTAGATACCACAGTATTAATGCACATTAAAACAACATATTTCACACACATGAAGTATTTGCAGGATTAATGGCAACCCAAGTGCTTCACAAATAAATAGTGAGGAGAGACAGGGAAGGAGGGAGAAAGTTCTGATGAAGCGTGAACGGAAAAAGAGTGGCAATAACATCAGTTGTTGAAGTACCAGTTATATTCATGATACAGGGTCTCATCCATCTGCCATTTCGTTTAATGGCAGAAGGTGGGGGCAGCCCCTCCACATCCAGTTCCCCAGTCTGCATATTTCTGCAACCTTTAAAACCACTTCCACAATTGCTTATAAACATGGATTACCAAACTGGCAACAAACTATAAAAGTAAATGCATTTACAATATGCCCTTTAGATAGCTTTACTGCCATGGAAATAGCTTTGCTGTGACCGTGGGCTGTAGGAGCATAAGGCTGGAGAAAGAAACTACATGCTTTGCCCTGATAAAATCCATCAGGTTTTAGCAGAACATTTTGCTTCTAACCTACAGCCACCTCACCTGTGAAGCGTGCTTATTAAGTTCCTTTCATGACCACAGGACCGGCAATTTATAAATGCTGCAGGTGTGAAGGCATTGTGTGGCACTTTTAGCTTAGTGAAAGAACATTGTTATTCATGGGTGAGATATTCAATTTATTCAGTGGAAGAGGAGTAATGTGTGCGGGGGTGGAGAGTGCGAAGCTGATGATAGAAAGACATAAATAGAAACAGACATCCATGGAGCACCTCAGCCATTCCATTGTATTGCTGCTTCAAGTGTTTATATCTCCCAATAATGGCCAGGTGCTGGGATTTTTCCTCTAGCAATGTAGGTTGCTATATCACCTGCCACTAGACTATGTTTAAAAGTTTACCTAATCTTACTTAGTTTTTACGGAGTAACAGTGATGGTGCGAGACCATACCAAACCAGTGGCTGATTTTAGTTAGGGACCCACAGTCTTGTGTATTCCTGTACCACCTAGCCTTTTGCTGCGCTTGTACGCAGAATGTTGCTCCAGTCATCATGGATGCCTATCCCAGAAACAAACATCTTTCAGAAGTGGGACACTGGGATTTCTTGAAGTCAAAGGCAGGGCTTAAACTATTCAGTAACTTCTTTTATTAGGATTTATAATAATTGCCGTATATTATTGCTACTTGAAAATGCTATGTCTTACTTAGTCTTCATTCTCTGGACCATTTTCCATTAGCTATCCCCATTTTTATTTAAAAGGGCTGACAAGGAACAATTCAAACTGAATGTAATTATAATGCAGTTAACGGATTTTGGAATTTTGTGACAAGCTAAAGAGGTTTTTAGGGGATTTTAAAGGTTATACCTGTATTTAATTAATGATTTTTACTTTGAAGAAAGTTGGATACACAGGTGAACCTAATCTAATATATTACCATGACTATAACATTTTATAGCTAAACCCACCATGATCAGACAACACAGAAGTTAATGTAACTTTTTGGCAGGAACTATGATTTCATCCTGTGTTCTTCTAGCAACCTCTTCATTCATCCTTGTGCACTCCATTACAGATGCATGTTTCCTTGCATTTCTATATCCTCTATAGTTTTTATTATGATTAGACTGTCAACTGCTCTTATTCACATAGGAATACACCCCCAAAAAAACGTTGATACAAGTGACCAAGTGTAGTAAATACATTATTATTTTGGAGCTATATACTTGGAGGTTGGTAGAGGACTTTTGGCCGAAAAATATATTGCTCCTCTTCCAGTGAGATATCAACGGGGCCTCTGACACATCAACACTAAGCTGTTTAAATATAATATATGAATGCTTGCTAAATTTTTTGTCAGACAAACAATATAAAAATATATTCCATGAAGCAAACGATGTAGACTTAATACTGTCAAAAATACTGAAAAGTTATTTAAAAATAGATACTTAATCTCTCATTTTTCTATCTTCTGTTCTAGTTTGGCTACAGGCACTTGGGACTCTCAACTTTTCAGCTGCAAGTAGGTCGCCTTTTGTAATCAATTCAGGAAGGGTGGCAGCAAATAGCCCTCCTTGTCCCATTTGTAACTGCAATATTGGCTGACCTACTGGAGTACTGACACACACCCTTCAAAAAAAATTTAAAAAAGCATGCCAAAATTGATACAGACAAACATCTAACATCTTTTTTGTTCTGAGACAATTTCTCTTCAAAGAGAAGTTCGTAAAAGCTGTGTGTTAACAGTGAAACTGCTTACAAACTAAATAACCGTAACACAGACGACTCCCTTGCTTACATCTCTTGAACAACTGCTGAGTAAACAGTAATACTCCTTTCTCATTAAGAACATTTAATAGACAATATTTTGTCCAAGTGAAGCTGAGAGAAACTTGAGTAACATCTGAATTCACCTCGAACTGAAATTAAAGGGGGCCTTCAGTAGGCCAGGACATCAGCGTATTTTCTGCTAGATCATGAAACCTTTACAATTGTCAGTCTCAACACCTCATTCACAAGACATGATTAAGTACCCACTCACGGAGACTAATATCTCCCATCCAGTTACCAGCACACCTCCCTGCAGCATGTGTAAGATCCTTAACATCAGTGGGAGCAAATACCCATCGGCTTGCAAGATTTCAGCAGATCATCTGCAACAGAGGTCAGAAGCTCAGAGCCATAATAAACGGCAACAATGGCACACACATCTGGTTTTTAACAAAGGTTTGCTGAGCATTTCAATATATCACAGTGCATTGCAAGCCCAAATCAAAAGAGAAATGGAAGAGAATTTTGAACCCTTGTTTCTCTCGGACACACATTACTTCAGGCATCTGAAGAAAGTGTCGAACAGCTTCCCCACCCACTTTCTCAAAGTGGAGGAGAAATTGCTCTCAAATGTTGGTTATAAACGTGTAATCTGAACTCCAGCCACTCGGCAGGGCTGCAGAAGAATTTACGATGTGCTAAATATTTCCTTTGTTCTTCCCAGTGGTAGCCTGCTGTAGCAATTAGAAAGCAACTGGCTGCACATGTAAACTGTGGCTGTTTTCTAAAGAATTGTTGATAACTGTTAAAAGCCTTCCTAAGCAGGACTTGCTGCTAATACTGCAATGCCGTGTGTTAAAATGCATATCTATATAAATGCTCCATATTTTTTTCTCATCTTCTAATCTTAGTTGTGTTCCCCAGGTACCTTACTACTGGGATAGAGGGAAGACACAACTGTTGACCATTGCTGCAATTTAGCCATTACTAACCTTAAAATACAGCCTCTCTCTTAACTGGGGAGCTAATTTGCTTCCATAGGAATGATGTGTTCGTGTAAATAAACCCAGCCACTACAAAAACATTTATTTCCATTTTTGCATGAAAATAATACAGAATGAAATCCAATCTCAGTCCAGTTCTTCTCACTTTCAACAAAGACAGCAGTGTCCTAAGCCAGCTCGCTGAGAGCACAAGGCATCAAACCCCACAGTGGCAAATTTGAAGCAAGCCTGCTACGGAGGAAACTACAGAGAAACATGCAGGTTTCACAAAGGTGAAAGATGGCTTTAGGAGGTGTTCCCCCACCAACATCCATTGCCTTCAACACAGCTACAGAGGAGGTAACAAGCAGGGCAAAGCAAACAAACTGGCATAGCTGACAAACGCAGGAGCAGGGGGCCATGCTGATTGTTAGTGAGGGGAGATGTCAATACACAAATTCACTAAGCAGTGAGTTCAGAATAAAGAATATGTTAGTTGTGCTTGGAGCAGTTTTAGAAGGTCTAGGGTGCAGGTGCTGATCGGGAGCCACAGAGACCCCATCAGCCTTGCTGCCCCTGTGCTGTGTCTGCAGAAGAGGTTGAGAGCAGTAAGGAAGCCCGAGGGAAAGTTTCTTCCATGTGCCAGCACCAGGATCCACAGGATTTGCCCTTGGAATTCCTGGGAAGTCCTAACCAATACATCAATGTCAGCTCCTTGGTACTCATGTGCTATTGCTTAGACCCTAGCTTCCCTAATCCTTGGTAGCCTATGTCATGGATTCCCACTGAAGCCTGAAGGAAACACAGTTCCGTAGTCTAAAACCTGTCAGCATCCATTGGCATGTCAGCAAAGTGTCACCTCTGGCAGGTGGTCTTCAAGGTAAACCACTGGACGTACAAATTGAAATCAAGCTTTTGGATGCAGGCTTTGATGAGAGCACACTCTCCTCTGTGGTGGCCTTCACCCTGTTGCACCACCTGGCAATGTCTGGAATGAAGTTATTTATAGTCTATACAATGAGAAGTCAAGTGAGTTGGATGGTTTCAGGATTTTGGTAACAGGATACAGAGCTTTCTACTTTGGGCTTACTGGGTCAACCCCAGGCCAGACTGCTGTTAATGAGTGGAAGTCATTTCCATCCAGTTGCTTCTCAGTGATATGTTTGAAATGAGCTTGGTTTGGGCACCCTTCTTTTGAAGGCTCTGCAGACAAACCAAGGAGGAGGGCAGATTGAACAGTCTCTTCCCTAGTTCTGAGCCTCACCAGGCAGAGTGGAGGTACTCTACAGGTAGTGCCACGCCATGTCTTTGATCAGACACGATTTTCAGCACAGAACCAAACTGAGCTGAAGCTGCTGGAATGAATCCCAACTTGTGCAACTGAGTCCTACACCACTACATTTTGAATGTAAGCACGAACGAAGAGACTGTCCAGGCTGATATTTGCATTCACAGATATATCCATCTGCCACAAGAATAAATCGTGGGTTTACTCTGTGCTATAGCATTAGCTCTGCTATTTCAAACAGCTCTACCATCCATTATTTCGTTCAGAACAACCACCAGTTTGCTTCTTCAACTGGCCAGCTTCTCATCACTGTTTGGAACTTGCATTTATTTGGATTTTTAGGGCAAATTAATAACCTCTACAACCAAATCATCACCTGTGCCTGTGTGAATGCTGAATACTATATGGTTAGTCCCTTGCAGGGCTAAATGATTCATCATCCTGATACTCCAATATTGCAAGATGCCTTGAAACACAACCCATCCCCAGCTGCCATGTTACATGGAGACTCTTGATAATCCCATTTTTTGCTGTTTTAGTAGCGAAATGAACAAGAACTCACTACTTGCCTCCTTTTGTGTCATCAGCCAAATATCGGTATGTGTGTCCTGGACTTAATTTAATATTCAACACCATTGCTTACTTGTATATAACAAGAAAGATACAGCAAGTAACATGATAGGAAGAAATGGGAACAGGGAACAAAATTCAATGCAAATTGAAAATAAAAGTAACGCTTGGTGGTTATGTTCTAACAAAAAGTGCAACCAACACAGGGATACTGCGGGATCTGCATTGATGCCCTTAGTGTTCATCTATTACTCATTACTTGGAGATGCATGCTTCTGTTTCAGCTTTACATTGCAGCAGTACTGACATCACATGCATTCCCTTACCGGTTTTTTTTCTTGTTTTGACCTACTGAGAGGAACACTTTTCTGCAGGCTCTGCCAGTGAAAGAGGATATCACTTGTCTCCTGGATTGTAAGTTTCCATCAGACTATAGTTGTAAATCTAAACACTAAATTGATTAATTTTTAGCACTATGTGTTATGGCAGAGCCGACAGGGCCAAGATAAGATTGACTCATTAGGTGCCACAGACATCTTGCAATACTCCTTGCTGCAAAGATCTTGAATTGAAATAGATAAGACAGACCACAGACGCAAGGGAAAATAGAAGCAAAGTGAGAAAAGACAATTTATCTAAATTCTAGAAAGACCTCAGACTAACATAGCAAACTCTGAAGATACATATCCATAAGCAAAAACTCTGAAAAAGATCCTGCATTTCGGCTTTTTTATCAGGGCTGCATGAAGACCTTGAGAATAAAAGAAAATAGAAAATCCCTGTATTTTATTTATTCCCTCTTAAAAACAAAGATGTCTTAGTATTTACATAAGCACTTTCTAACCCAAGGATTTCTAACGGCTACGGTTTAGTGCAACCTCCTCATTCTCCAATGCTATGGATAAATACAGTTCTCACTTTACAGACCGAAGCACAGAAAGTCAGGGCGCTGGCTTAGGGTTTTCCTAACGAATCCAAGCCGAGGCAATACTCCAGGAGCAAAGACATGAAGTCTTGTCTATTAGCTAGGTGACATTTGCCTTGCACTCTACTGACCTATTTTGCAGTTAGACAGTGTTGGGGTCATCGTGCTCAAGGCTAAAAAAACACATTCCTGTGAGCTCAGAGGAGCAGGGAGAGTGGATGGAGACAGAGGAATAAGTCATTGTATCTCAGATAAAAGAGCATTGCAGAGATGGCAGAGGCAGCACAAGTTACCAGTTACCAGAGACTTAAAAGTTTGTGCAACAAAAGAAAATTCTCCCCATTATGACTTTGAGGTAGTTCTGATCAAACATGGCCCTGTCATGTATTTTTACCTCACTGATCACTGCATTTAGAACATTAGTAAGAAGCACGGAAACAATGAGATTAAAGTTATCAAAGTGCCATTAAATTTCATGCACTTGTACATCAGCTACAGTGTCAGTAACTTGTGCCATCAGTCTCTGATTATTTTTATACTTTGTTTGACAGACACTTCTGGAAATGTCTTCTTGTTTTACGTCGTCAGCAGAGCTCCCAGGCTAAGTTCCTTACGTATCTTTCAATGCTGCTAAGCTGATTGGCATTTACTTGTACCCCCCTCACTATAAGAATCATGGGGTCTGACTTGGCAAGAATCACTTCTTTTTTTCCCCTCTTTTTTTCTTTCTTTCTTTTTGAACAGAACAGCTGCCCTCCAAATTCAGGCCCATCTGGTCTCATTTGAAAAATGAAGAAGGGAAAAATTAAAATCAGTTCTCACTAATTAGAGGAAAATTGTATGTAAACAATTGAAAGGGCTTTTCATACTTATGGCCTGACATTTCCACAAAGAGTTTAATTGCTTGCATGGGCCTACAGGGTTATGTTCTTTTTTAAGTTGCATATGCTCCCTGCCAAATACTAGCTTGGACATGCTGTGAGTGATTTTTGGATCACCAGCAGCTCTTGCTATTTTAGGCTCTGTCACAGCTTGAAGTTGTAATTAATTTTGAGGATCCTGACAATCATAATTATGACAGTCCTGGTTTCTGATAAGGCTCACTTAGCTTTTCTTTTTCTGTAGGGAATACATAGGTTTTAGTACTAGGAAAATAATTTCATACTGCAGACTATCCCACACACTGTGATACTTTCCCAATTTAAAGAATAAACACCTGCCATTGAGTTGGGCAGGAAACACAGTACTCGTCCCATGAAACTTGTCAAGTTATTATTAATGTTCTCTCCAAAAAAATCAAGATTCTTTGAAGCTCTGTTCATGAAGTCAGATGAAGGAAAAGCCAGTCAAAAGCAGCTTATCATAGCATTTTGGATGTTTGAGATGCATATGAGAGACAATTTCACTTCTTTTTATGCTGTCCTCTTTATCTGAAAGTGAAGATCCCTAAAGAAAAGGGCACTACTTACTCCATAAGAAGACTCTCCTGCTAGAACCACCTAGGTTTGACAAGTAAACACTAAAAGGATCAGAGCCTTTGGTTCACCTCTGTCCAAGTCAGTGTCTGATTAAATTGATGGTTGCTATTTTAGGGTTTCCATCACTTTCTCTTCCCAACACTTCCATCAGTTTCTCTCTAATTTTGATTAAGAAATCAAGTTTGGTACTAGAGGAAACCCCAACATATTTTACTGAACTGCTGCATTCCTGTGGAAAGTTTCCATTCCCCTGAATATTTTTCTGTGGGATTAAAAAAAAATAGAGGTTTGAAAATTTCTGACACTTCAAAATAGTTGAATTCTTTTCTTACAGGTGAAGAAGCGTGATGCTTCCAACTTACAACTTCACATCATTGGTGACTTGTATTAGCAATAATGGCAGAAGCTTTTTCCCTTTCAGGTTTTTAGAGACATTGAACTAAAAATTGACTGGATTTGGTAGCGAGACAAGTATACAGTGAAAAGAAAACGTATGCTGGACTTCTGGATTCACTTCTGATGGCCCTGGGAAATAACACCATTCTGTGCCATTCCCTGCCCTGGGAACCACACTGCTTGTGTATGCAGGCAGCTTGGCTGGCCCAGTGTCCAAGAAAGGACGAAAAGTGATGCCTGTCTTTTCGCCTGTTCCAGGGGGAATGTATTCCATCACTGGGATCAGGAGAAAGCCTTCTCTATGCTTCTTCAGCACAACAATGGTGATTTTACCTGCATTCATAGTGTTCTTTTGCTTTCCCTTGAGAAATAAATGCCAGCTGTAAGCATTAGGAGATAAAATACAGATCTGCATCACTATTTGTATCATATTCAGAGACTTCTTCCAGAGACCCTAAACCCAAAAATCATGCAAGTTCAAGGGGATCTCTTTTTTAAAATCAGTAGTATAAATTTCTAACTCCTCTCTCTTCACTAAAAGTCTGACAGTGTCAAATAAGTAGGTACTAAATGCTAGGAAAAAAACCCTCAAAAACAAAGGGGCACTGAAAAGATCCCATTACTTGTTATATATTTCCTTAATTAAGACTTTCTAAAGGAACTTTGCCATCGTGTTTGTTTGAACCCAGGTTTCCCAATGTCCACAACCAGTAATCCTGGCTAAACTTTTATTATATCAGAATTAATACCTTTAAAACTATCCTCATTTTATTTGGAATGGTTAGGGGAGAGATTGGAAACAATTCCTGGAGAAGACAAGGAGCTGAGGAGACCTTATAATGGCCTTCCAGTACCTGAAGGGGCCTAAAGGGAAGATGGTAAATGACTCTTTATCAGGGAGTGTAAAGATAGGACAAGGGGTTATGGGTTTAAACTAAAAGAAGGTAGATTGAAATTAGATATTAAGAAGAAATTCTTTACTATGAGGGTGGTGAGGCCATGGCACAGGTTGCCCAGAGAAGCTGTGGCTGTCCCCTCCCTGGCAGTGTTCAAGGCCAGGTTGGATGGGACTTTGGGCAATCTGGTCTAGTGGAGGGTGTCCCTGCCCATGGGCTTTGAGGGCTCTTCCAATCCAAACCATCATCCATGATGCTATGATTCTATGAAGCAAAGGAAAAAGAAAACCAAAATATTTACTCTCTACTTCCCATCAGCTAGCGATGACCAGCTACTTTCCTGGAGGCAGGGCTTCAGTATGCATAGCAGTTGCTCTGGAAGAAAAATGTCACAAATCACTGTTATGTTATTCCTCCTTTCTATTGGCTTTCTATTGATGAGTCAAAATCACATGGCAACTTGGTCTGTTTGGGTCAGCTGTCCTGGCTGTGTCCCTTACCAAGACATTGCCCGCACCCAGCCTAATGGTAATGTTGGACGGACAGCTTTGATGCTGTGCGAGCACTGTGATGAGTTATCAGCACCTTGCTCCAATATGCAGCACTGCACTGTGAGGGTCGCTATGGGGAAAATTAACCCCACCCCAGCCAGACCCAATACAAGGAAGAAAATAGTGAATTTTCATAGAAGTTCTTCTGGGTCAAGTTCTTGGTACTTGTCTTCTTCTCGTCTCCCTCCCCACAACTGCTGGGGTCCACCCAGTGGAAATGTGGCATCAATGACACTCATTTTACTGTTGTATTATGATTTTAGCCACAAACTATCCCACTTCAGAAAGCCTAATGCACATTCACACATTGTGGATCTTCCTTGCATAGGTGTTTTGTCAAGTCTGCGAATTCTCCAAGCAACCTCCAGAAGTGACTGCAAAGCCTTTGGGGGCACCTCACCAGTAACAATGACAGATGTAAAGAAGGAACCTCCTACACAAACACAGCTCTGAGGGCAAACTTCTCGCTCCTTACTCTTCCCAATATATTGCCAGGTTGTTGATTCCTGAAACACAGGGAATACCACCAGCTCCTGTGAACCCTTCAGGAAGGACAAAACAACTAATCCATGGCTGTCAAAAAAAAAAAAAAAAGAAAAATAAACACCTCACTCCAGGAGGGGAGACTAAAAATCCCACTGCCCTGTATCTAGTACAAGGAATCTGTGCCCTAGAAAGTGCTGACACACAAGACACACCACATCCTAAATCCTTGCCCTCGTCCCTGCTCAGTGTGCAGACCACTGTGAATTCCTCTGGATGCTGAGGCAGGTGGGTGTGTTGCGCTGCTGGGGCGAGGTGCCTGCCTTGCAGGCACTACCATGGAAAGAATGACAAGGCCAAAGTTTCTTTTTTGGCTCTGGCCCTAGGATGCTTGAGATTAGGCAGAGCTCCACCCAGCATTGCCAAAGAGCCCTTAACGGGCTTCGCTTTTAGAGTACAATTTCCCTCCAGATGTGAATGTATAACAGGCAACTCAGGAGGTAACGGCTTAATTGTTCTTCAGCTAGTAAGCCTCTGTCCTGATCGTTAAAAAATTTTATGTACTGTTCAGGGCTTGTACATTGTAGTAGCAATTATACTGGAATAGATAAAATAAAACAGACTGATAAACTTGATTGTTTGTTTTTCCTTAGTTTTCTTTCCAGACCAGCTATAATTGTTTGTAATAACAGAAAGAGTAACATTAATGCTGGTTAATGGGGTTGCTGTTAAAGCATGGAGTGGATTTTCCACATAGCTCACTACTGAGTTCCAGTGTGTCCTGCTGCATGGTTGCCACTGCTCCTGCTCTCTTTCCATAAAGGGAAAAGAAGACTCCATTTTCTACCTATTTTACACATTTTGTCCATTGAGAGGTATTGTACTAGGGATTACTCTTTCTGATGTGCCATGAAAATCTTCCAAATATTCCTTAGGACATTATCTGATCACGGCAAGGTCTGTTTGGGCTCAGAACTTAGTTTTACACTGTAAACACCACCAATGCTCCACTGTGGTTATGCTGCATGTCCAAACCCCAGGTAGTACAGACACAGGTGTAAAGCCTTCCCTTCTCCTTGGAAGAGGGTAGATTTAGATTTGATATACAGGAATAATTCTTCCCTGTGAGGCTGGTGAGGCCCTGGTACAGGCTGCCCAGAGCAGCTGTGGCTGTCCCCTCCCTGGCAGTGTCCAAGGCCAGGTTGGACGGGGCTTTGGGCAACCTGGTCTAGTGAAGGGTGTCCCTGCCTGTGGCAGGGGCGTTGGAGCTAGATGGTCTTTGAGGTCCCTTCCAACCCAAACCAGTCTGTGATTCTGTGATGATTCTATGATACTGTTTAGAAACATTCTGCTAGGTACATCCTCCATTGGTTATCATTTCTGTCTAAATTATGTTCAGGTTATTTGCAGAGATGCTAGCTGAGTAAATAATATAAAACCATTAAGACCAATACCTAGTTATTTTATTTAAATAAATTCAAGATGAGTAAGTAGTGCTTCCAATAAAACAACACTCAAAACCCTCAGCTGTATTAAAATTTTAATTCTCACAGGAATTTAATCAGTCAGTAAACCATCAAATTATTACTACTCACATTATCACAAATATACAAGATTTATAGACTTTAAATCAATGAGGAATGATGACCCAAAAAAGACATAAATTATGTAATTCCATGTAGTTCTAATTCATAATCAAAATGTTTTTGACTACAACATTCAGACTTGTTTAGAAAGGTATAAGGAGATGATGTAGGCAGTACTTCCTGTGGGAATTTTTTCCAGTGACACATATCCCTTACATTTGAAAATACGTGGGTTTCAACTTGAAAGGCTTTAAATTTTATCCAGTCGTTCTTTTCCTACTAGAGACAGGAGGTATCTAGTTCTTATTTCTCCCTGTAAAAGGGCCCAGGCACTGAACATTGACAGGATGAAGCACACCATCAGTGGTCTCCAGAAATGGTAAAAAAACCAGTTGGGTTTTCTGCTGTGTACGTGGAAGGAGATCTGTTTCCAGCTAGTTCGGACTGTGCCAAAGCCCAAGGCTCTTGCAAAAAAAGCCCTGCATGCAGTCAAGGATAACAAAACAGTTCTATGGTTTGAAAAGCAAGCAAGCAGGAGGGTAAGAAAGCCACAACTAAATAGGAATTCATATATCGAATTTTATGAATAAGAAAAAACAAAGAGTAGAAAAACACTGCAAAAGAACCTGTGAAATCATTATTAAGCTTCACTCTCCATTTACTCCTAAAGAAATAAATTATGTTCCCCTAACTAATTAAAATTGGTCACATACCCTTGAATTTTTGTGAAGAAAATTAAAAACCTACTCTCTAATTTAAGCTGACACCAGAAGGCATCCAGTTTGTTCTGTGAAGAGGGATCGATTACATGTTCATTTATAGCTTGTGAACTGGGATTACCAACTGTGGGCCCATGACTTGCATGGAGCCCCAATGCTTGCTGTTGGGGTATTGCGCAATGCTCACACGCAGAGCACGTGGTCACCGCGCTTCCAGGGGAAGGCCGCAACTCCTCCTGCGTGGCTGCCTTCCACAGTGAAAGTGTCCAAGCAAGCCCAGCATAATAGGGCACTTCAACTTCTCTCATCTTCTGGCAGCTGAAGTTAAAAGTCTAACTCAGCTGTTATTTTATCAATATTATTTATTCAATTTTATCAATATTATTTATTCAATTAACTTTTTAAGCTGACTGTTTTTCTTTCATCTCTTTTTGTTGGGCCGTATTACAGCTGCTTCTACTTTCTCAATTAGCCACATATATCATGTCACAGAGCAACATGAAGGAGCCGGCTGGCTTTCAGCTATGGTTTGCTTCCTCTTTGCACTTGGGAAATAGGGTCATGGAGAAGAAGAAAGGCTATACCATAGTAGAGACACGCTGCCTCAATGAAACTCTGTGCTAAAAAGCGTCTTATTAAAGGCAAGTTTCCAAACAGCACCATGGGCCCTTTATTTCATGAAACTTGATGTGACAAGGAATGCCTGAAAAAAACCCAAGTGGGCTTTATTTCTCACATCACCTGATGCTACCTTATGTGATGCCTAGGATTTTGTCATCTCTCTAGTCTTGGGTCCAGAGTCAGGGCTCAGCCAGGTTACATTAAGAAAAGGTTTGAGATGTCACTGTGTGTTTACAGAAACACTGTTTTGCTGGGACGTGGTTTGTCTAATTGAATGAAGAACTACATGAACTACTCGTTTAGCAGTCCTCACATCAGTAGAAGGAACAACTAAATATATAATAAAAATTAAATAAATACCACAGAAAGTATGTGTTCCTAAAAAAATCCCAACAACACACACACAAAAACTTGGGAGTATGAACTTTGAATGAGCTTATGCTGTTTTCTAGCCCAGGAATGAAAAAAAAGATCCAAAATTGTAATGAATGATCTTTGCATTCAGCCATGAAATCCTACACCATCATAGTTGTTTTTTTAACTCCTTTAGTCAACTCAGACAATCCTTCTAGAGGGAAAAATGTGAAGGTCATAAAAAAGTGCATTCCAGAATATTACATGTAGATATTTAGAGCTGAATGAACTAAAGGCTTTCCCACTGGATTCATTTACTCTCCAAAGTAGCCCCTCCTCAAAGATGGGTCTGTATGATTAAAATATGGCCAGCATTTTATAGTAAGTCTTTACCACTTTACAGTAGCTAGCTCTAGGGCATATTTCAATTCCCATTCAAATGAGTCTATTGACTTTAAGGGATGATGGATTGAGCCTTTTAACAGCAGCCTTGTGGCCCCATGTGCACTTATGTGAGTCTACACTTACTGGATTAGGTGACTTCGTGGAGTCTCTTCTATGATCATTTCTCAGTTTATTTTGTACTAAAATGAGGTAGTTTAATTCACATTCCAATATTTGATTTCTCAAATTGAAATTTCTGCTATGTAGAGCAAAATTCCATTTGGAAAGTTATCGAGTTTTTTTTTTTATTGGGAGAATTTAGAAAATGCTAGTTCTTTATTGAAATAGTACTACATGAAACAGAAATTTTATTTCCTTTTTGACTCCAGTGCTTATTTATATAACCTGAAGGTTAGCCAGAAAGCTGAATATAGCCTTGTGCTTGATTGAATCTCATTCTGAAATTAGCAGAGAGCTTGAGGTAGTTCATTTTAGAGCAGTCTCTTCTAAAAAAAAATTAGTGATTCAAATTAATTATTTATCTGCAAGCTGATGTGTTTTTAATCTACTTTAGATACTATGATCGCTCCCATTTTATGTCTTTTAAGTGTCAAATTGTATTAAGCAACATAAATTGTATACATGATAGAAAACATATCAAGAAAGAGATGATTGCATCTTGTTTTACACTGTTTTACACTGAGGGCTTGGCTCCATGATACTTCGTGTCCCCAGGCATGGATTTTGACAGTACAAGCAATTTAGGCTCTGGAAAAGACAGTTTAAGTAGCAGTATAAACCAGACAGCCATTTTCAACAATACATCAAAACCCAGTGCAGAGGTGATTCTTTCCATGAAGCCTCTTCTGAGAGTAAACTCACAAGGTGCCACCCAGAAAGGGTCTGAGTGCCCTATGGAATTCAGCAAAGCCAACCTCCCAGGAACTGGTCCCACATTCTTTGCACAAGACATCAGCCAGTGCTCCTTGTTCCAGGGGGCCAACCCCTAATGCACTGAGCTGGAGCTCAATAGCTACATCTGCATAAAGCACTGGCAGAGTACAGAGCTAAGCATTACCCAGCCAGTCACAGAATCACAGACTGGTTTGGGTTGGAAGGGACTCAAAGACCATCTGGTTCCAAACCCCCTGCCATGGGCAGGGACACCCTCCACTAGACCAGGCTGCCCAAAGCCCCATCCAGCCTGGCCTTGAATACTGCCAGGGAGGGGACAGCCACAGCTGCTCTGGGCAGCCTGTACCAGGGCCTCACTGGCCTCACCACCCTCACAGGGAAGAATTTACTCCTTTAATCTAAATCTACCCTCTTTTAGTTTAAAGCAATTCACTGCCCGTGGTTTTGACCATGGTAGCCCATGCATGGACTATATATGGGGATGTTTGGGGAGAACATTATGGTATCCCTAGGACAGCTGCTTTCCAGCAGTTTCATGAAAGCTTGTATTTTCTAAACCATTTGGTGTATTGAAATGTTTAGTAGATGCAGATTGACCTGGGGAAGGGATGTCAAGTGGGTTTTACTCTTCTACTCCTGTTAGTGCCAGCTGCCCCTTCTTTGTGACGTCCTTGCTGTAATACCTCTGTACAGCCCCCCAAGTCAGACTGGATCATTGTGGTTGTTGTTCAATATTATTTTCCTAAACATTTCCGCTCCTATAACAGTTGAAGAAGTTTCCTGACAGGCTCTCTTTTTGGTAGTAGGAGGAAAGTATTCAAAACTGATTAGAGTACTTAATTTTTAAAGAAAGAGGAAAGGAAAGAGCACATAGATATTTCTTCTTAAATAAGTGGGCAGAATGTGTGATGGGTCCCAGCCAGGTCCTTAATAAAACGAATGATGTCTGTGTTCCCCGGAGGGCTCATGACGCCACTTTGGAGCTTGCAGTCAGCAAGAAGCAGCTCATATTGCACACTGCATGGCACTGGAATATGACTAATAAACATCAGGAAGTCCCCAACGGCTGCAAATTTGGCAGCGCTGTCTGAATTGGCCCGTCATGATGTTTGTGAACCTTGTGAGCATACTTGGGCTGGTTTCAAGTGGATAGTAGATCCCTGGTTTTTGATTTAAGGCACCTCGCTGTTTAAAAGAACCTGGCAACTGAAATAATAGAGGTGTTGCCTTGTGAAGCCGGAGGTGCACCAGCTAAGTAACAGGGAGCTGAAACTTGTGCAGTGCCTATCTGGTTTAAATGAGGCTATTAACATTCCTCGCTAGCATTCATATACATGCGTTCATATTAAAAAATAAACCCAACAAAAAACCTATTAAAAATATTCAAACCACATCTGGGAACCAGTATGCTAGGCCAGCAAGACTATTGTAAATTTTCACAGCTCAGCCACGGACTCCTCAAAAAGAGTTCCTAATGGAAATACTGATAGGCCATTAGCGAAGTACAGTGGTGAGAATGGCACTGCTACAGTAAGAGTGACCACGAGTCAGTTTAACAAATAATAAAATACTAGTAAACAGATGAGGCTTTAAGCCTATTCATTAGACTCCCTTTCTGATGAGCTAAAGCAGACTGCTTATTCCTCGTCCATAAACACCCCCAGGCATTGGAAATCTGTCACGGATAAGGCTGGTGTGACAAAGTTTGTTTAGTTCTAGAGTACAGTAGTCAGAAAAATGCAAGAGAGCACATATGGTAACAGAGTGCCCTTAAGTCTGTAAAGCCAGGGGGAAATTTTCTGGTTAAAAATTCTTATTTGTTATGTGTGTTATCCTACTAAAAATTAGATATCTGTGGGACCGGTTTAGAACAACGGGACTGTTAAGAATATCCTTACTAAAAAAGTGAAACCATTGTCTGAAGGAGCCTCCGGCTGGAGGGTTGTGTGGTGGGAAAATATTTTAATGGGGTTTCCTATTAGTGTGATTGTTCTCTACATGCAACACTGGTACTGAAATACAGCAGAATGTTCACTATGTGCATCCCTCTAATAGATGGTAAGTCCTTCAAGGTGATTTTATTTTAAAAACCTCCTTTTTTCCAATTTTTGCTCTCTATTGCAATTAATAAGTTCACGGGCTAGTCCAGTGTTTGCTTACATGCTGCATTTACGCTAGGGTGACAAACATTTCAGAGCCTTGGTTAAGCAGACCTGGGGAAGGAAAAGGAAGCCTTCAGAGCTTATGATACATACTGAACCAGCAGCCTGCATGGTATCTCATGGGCTCCAAAGCCAAGCCTACCCCCTGTCAACAGTTTGCAGTCAAAGGCTCTTAGTGTCCAGATTGTGACAATTCCTAAGTACCCACACAGGAAAGTATCCATAGTACTGCTCTGCAAGCAGATAAAATATAGGCAAAATCTGGCCAAAGTAGGAGGTGAAGGTAACCGGCATATTTTTACTCGCTCCATTCTTCTGTCACTTGCCTATTGGTCATACTATACACATTTATAGCATACATTCCATTAATAGGTTTATTTGTACAGCAGCATGTTTAAAAACAGTTTTATATAGAGTGGATTTTTATATGGATAGTGGATTTCTGTGCAACATAACAAGTATATGCTATGACTCAGTAGTTTGGGTATTAATGAATACTCAGATATTTCCAAGTTACAATACTTTAATAGGCCACCACAATAAGATACCAACAATTTTATGGCTAGGATTTTTATACTCTTGGTTTTTTTTCCCAGCCCTGTGTTAAACATGTTTTTCTTGACAGGAAATGACAAAACTCACAGTTGCCTCAGTAGAGATCTTGGCTTAAACTGCTGTCCACTTTTACCACTTCTTCTTACAAAACCAGTCATTATCCATTTCAGGCAAAGTGGAGGTCCTTTTTGAGAAGGAGGTCCTCCTCAAAGTGGAGGTCCCCTTTGAGATGATGAAACTGAGTTGTTTCATCATTTGATTTGAGTGACGCATTGTAAGTGGGCCTCCTTCACTTCTCCCGCCATGGAAGTGTACTTAAGACAGCCCACAATGATGACACAGGCTTTGAATTGTCACTTGCTCTTCAAATTACAAACATGCCTCTCAAAAAGGAAGATGAAACTCCTCAGTTCAGCATTAGTGCAAAAGCCACATGTATAGTGCAGTCCTGCAGTTCTTTGGAGAGCACAGAATTTATGCTAAGCTTTGGGTGTGTATACCCAGTTTCTGTCCTATGGAAAGAAACCCAGGCTGCAGAAACGGTTCATGCAGATGTTTTCCTCCAGCTCTGGCTGTAGTTATATTTGCCTTTGATTTAGTTTTTTATATAATTCATGGAAGGACCTACAGATATCTCTGTTAACTAAAATATATACCAAATTTGCATTATACATATGCTTATACATCAATGGCATGGCACTTTCACAAGTGTAAATTACAGAGTCGCAGCCTAGCTAGCATATAAAGAATTTAGTTTTACTTACTCAAAGGTCCCACTGAGTGAAGTTCTGACCAGACAGAAATCAATGAGATTTCTGCCTTTGATTTTTACATGGCTTCTTGTGTTTCTAAAAGTGTTTTCCTCTTTTTTTTCAGAGCTGCTGTGTGACACTACTTCATTCTCTCAGATGATTGCTGATAAGTAATTCTGGCTTTTGTTGTTTTTCTTCTGAGTGTTATAGATCACATATAGTGGGGGAACACATAATTATTTAAGACATTAGTTTCTTCCATAAACTCAGTTTTCACCAGGCTTGGGGAAACTTTAGAAATAAGTGTTCCCTTCTGTGCTGGGACATTCTAGTCTCCCTTTGTCAAGTACACACTAATGAAATTACCAAACATTGTCTTTGACATTTGCCTTCACAACTTCAGTGCTGTTTTCCAACATACAATCTATCTCCCTTCACAACCCATAGCAGTTTCAGAGTTGCTCACTTAACAGAGGGAAGAGCAACCCATTAGCGATGAACTAAGTGTTTACTTAGTTGTTGCAACACTAAGGTTATACTTTTGGAGTTTCTCTTCACAGCTCCATCATGGCATGAAGGTCCCCTTAGTATGGTAGTCCTATGGTGTTAACTCCAAGAAGAAAAGAATCTAGGAATAAACTGGCTATTTAAAAGAAACTCCTGTGCCAGATTCTGCTATGCTTCTAAAAGAAGATTATACAGTCTAAGGAGACCCACTGAAATCTTCACAGAAAAGGAGCAAACATAGCTAAAGCGATCCATCTGTCCAGACCAGGTTTTGGTAGATCAGGCTGCCTTATTGATCAGCATCTGCTCATCTTCCAAACACACAGTCCACTGTGAATTTGCAGGTCCTGAATATCCTCTTCTTCAAATAGCTAGCAGAAGATGAATGGACATCTTGGTACAGTTATCAGGGCAGTAGGTCTGCCCCTCACTCCAGAAATGGTACCATACCTCCTAATCTTGCCAAACCTTCTGCCAGAAATATTCCTTCTGCATCCTGGGGACTGGTGAAGGTAGCTGCTGGGGACAGAAAACATAATGCTGGGCCCCAGGGCAAGGACCACTGTGATAAAAGATGAAAGCAATCTAATTTCGGGAGAGCTGAACACAAGGAGGGTACTGCTTAGGCAAATTTTTTACCAAATTACTTACTGAGCTAATAAAGTTATCTGAGACAAGTTTTTAATGCAGTCATACTTTTAACAACACACGTTTTATTTTGCTACATTTACTCAAGCAAATAAAAGGACCACACTTTCCTACACTATACAAGTGTTTGAGAAACAGTTTACTATGCATTCAAGTATTATTTTAAAGAACCTGCCTCCATTATTACGCCTTACCTAACAAATCCCTTGCCTTTGGGCTATTTTTTTTTTCCCCTCAGAAATAATGCCAAAACATAAAGTGAATAGTGAGTTTATCAATACAAGAACAATACCAGAGGCAGATGGTTAAACAGGAGACTTTTCTGTCTGTATCCTTCCATGGTTTGCTGCTGACTGCAACCTTGTCCACAACTATTTACATTATCTACAGTAAGCAAGTTCTTACTTTCAAGTTCTCAGTTGTTTAAAGATGGCACACACTTTTTACATAAAAGTGAAATGTAAGCAAGCAAAATGCGAGGAGAAGCTCAAGAATGTATAGAATTCTTTTCCAGTTCAACTTCTCAGTGCATCGATGGAAATTAAACAGCTTTTTGTGTCGGAGGGCAATATAAAAAGGTGTGATGAGAACAGAAAGAAAACAAAAGGCTGAACAGCCCTTGTAGCAAATCATATTTGTTTTATTTCATAAAAACAAAGTTAAGACTCTCATAGAGAGAAAATACCCCCAACATTTGATTAAAATTACAGATTATTGATTTACCACATAAAAAATTAAATTTTAGTAACACTTAGAACTGTATGCTTTCAAGAGGTTTGGGTTTTTTTTTTCCACATTAAAAATTATGTGATGCTGGCTTTAAAAGGATTTTTTAATGAGACTGTTTAAGCAACTGCAATGGTAGAAAACTCAGCTTCAGTAAGAAGATTAGAAGATGTACCAAAATACCACATATTGCACATTTCTAGTGCAGTCTAGATTCTAAGAACTGGGATGACTGGGATGCAAAATTAATTTTTAATCAGTAAAACATCAGTATTGGAGAAAAATAATCTGGTGCCAGCAATAACGGGGATGAAGGGACAATATAACTACAGACTCCTGCCAAGATTTTCAGTAGAGGCAGCTATTTTGACAAGCTTTCTAGCAGGGTGGTACGGTTATGTTGTTGCCGTTCCAGATGTGTGAATTAAAATTACATTGCAGACAGTCTTCTACTTCAACAAGCCAAACAGGTACGTTGCCAGTTGGGCTGAGGAGCCAGTTCTCACCAGCTCAAGTCTCTTGTGCACTACTGACTTTACATGCTGTCTTGACCTTTTGAGAGTCTTGGGCAAGTTGGTAGTGCTGGAGGGCCTTGACACTTGAGGAGAGAAATACAGAACAGAAGGTAATTTTGCATTTGGGAAGGGGTGGATCCAGAATATTCTGTAACTCTGGAAATTAGAAAAAATAACTTAGTAATTGGAGAAAGAAAATTCCTACTTATACTTCTCGTATGTAAGGTGCAGGATGTACCACAGGGTCAATATAGTTTGACAGGAGGCACAAGTTCTGTTCCAGCTATTGGTACTGAGATTGTTTCACTCTGGGGAAGTACTTTAACTAGTCTATGTTTGTTTTCCTACACCTTTAAATTCGAAGCTCTGCAGGAAGGTTCTTTCCTTTTCATTAGATGGCCATATAACACCCAATATAACAGAGCCCCACCCTGTACTGATAGGCATTTTATTTCCCAAAGCAAGAATAAATCTGGATGTCTCTACTGTTTTCCCTCAGCACTGTTAATTTGAGTTGGATAAATCTCTGTGGTACATATGAAGCTTTGATATGGAAGCTAGGGAAAACCAGTAGCATGTTTAGCATCCCACACTTTAGCTGCCTATGCAGGATCATCCAATTATCCCCGTGGGGACTAACTTAGCCACCTTTGCTTTTTATTTCTTTAAAAACCTTTCCTCAGGACTCACGTAATACATGGCATTGTTCTAATTGATGGGGGCTGACAGGATTCTTTTCAGAGCTTGACAGTGCTCCTCTTTAATTAGCCAAAAGGACCACTGCTGAGTGACAGCAGTGTATTCTTCCCACAGGTTCCCCAACCCCAGCTACCACAGAACATTTGCGATGGGACCTGAGGGTAGCAATCAAGTATTGGTTTCCAGAATACACTGTCAGGTGATAACCACCATGAGGTCATGAAGCCAGTATTACAATTGATGGAAGTTGTTGTGATTTTTTTTAATTAGAGACTTCCAGTGCTGCAAACTTACCCTTCTTTTACAGCAATTTTAGCATAACTGCAATTAACACATAGAACAAAACAACCACTAAACCTGCAGAAATTTGAAAGATTCTTTTCTTTGACATACCTGTGGCTTTCTTCTTCCTCTTTTCTTGACTTTTGGCATGTGTGTTTTTTCATATATTTAGTATTTACAACTTGCCCAAGCACTAGAACAAATCCAGGCTTAGGATTCCTGTGGTGGTGGAAGAAGTCTTGCTGGCACCATCCACCACCTGCTGCTTCTGTAGACAGAGGATTCACTTACAGCATCATGACACAAGGCACCTGGGTAACTAAAGTTCCGTAACCCTGCAAGGTCTGGAAGACTTTGTGTGGTTCCCTGAAAAGAATTATTCACACTTTTATGTTCTTGTCTTCTGTAAAACAGAGTTAGAAATATTTATGCACATTACATGGAGTAAACTCTATGTCACTGATGTATGACTAAATGCCAGGGAAATCTCAAAAAACCCATTAAGTATTCTATTAATAAACTGCAGCTTCTATATCACAACATTAGTAATGGAATTATTTTACAACATGAGTGGAAGATGCCAGAGTTAAATCTTAAAAAAAAAGTCCAGAGAAGTGTGAGAGAAAATGAATTGGCAGTTTTCAAGAGAATTTTAAATGAAATTCTAACTAAATATGAAGCATTATTAAGCTATCTATTAATCTTTACCAGACTGTCTCAAATGTCTACTTTTACTGTAAAATTATACATATTTAGTTCTCTAAATTAAATATGACATGGATAATAAAATTCTCAAGCATTTGTGTACCAACTGCAGATGGGGTATATGCAATAAAAATATGATGCATACTGAGTCACTTCAAATATAATATAAATGCCATTACCATTCTTCTTCAGAAGTGAAGGCACCTGCAAGGAATGTGAGAAAATGTCTCTGCCACATCGCGAGGAAGGTACACTGATCCTGGCAGAGCGAAGAAAGAGCTCCAGTGCTTCCCACCCCCTCCTTACCAGTCAATTAATCTCTGACTTTGCATAACTAATGCAGCATCTCCTCTTGCTGCTGATCAAACTTCCAACTAGTACACTGTTAGAGCAAAGCCATGATACCACATATCAGAGCATCCTAACTGTATCTTATGTCACCTAAGACATGGAACAATTAGTTTACTAATTTCTCTCCCTCCCTGCTCTCCACAGGTAGGTAATGTTAAACTCCATCTGTAATAGAGAGAAATTATTTTCAAAATTGTGGCCTGTTGCAAAAACAAAGCTTAAGGAAAATTGATAAACTTTAATAAAAAAATGAAGGGAAAAACATTATTAACAGGATATACGAGGATGAAGATTACTCTAAGGATTTTACTGTTTGTTTGCAAAGATTGAGTAAATGCCTGTAAATTACTCAGTCTTCACAAGCTCTGAGCAGTAAAACTGTTATTACACGTTGCACACTATGTAGCTCTAATATCCAATCTGACGTTAATTTATCAACAACCACTCTTATATAAACAACCCACGGAGAAACCTGACTTGTTTTCACTTGTTATTGATGACCTTTCAAAACTCAGAAATTGCCTCCTCTTCAATTTCCTACCACTGAATTCTTAGGTAATCACCTCATCAATAGTCCTCAGCAAAAATAATTGTTTCCAGAGCAAAACTCTCCCCAGATTTTAGGCCCTTTAAATTGGTCCCTCTCAGTGCTTCAAAAGTGTGAATAATAAAAATATATATTGAAAAAAAAGTTTGGAGTGTGTACATGCTTTTATTAAGTCAGAAGTGGAGAAAAGTTTTCCCAGAACAGGATATGGGGCAGGGAAAATGAAACACAGGCTGCCACCTTTTAGGATTTTTTTTTCTTCTGACATGAAGTTCAATCCTCAGTTTCATTTAAATGGCAGTACAGGTCATTCAAATACTAATATGGTACTCAAATTCACAGCCAATCCCAAGTGCAGTCAACTAATGCTCAGGATGAAGAGGACTATGCATGTCTTTTAATGAGGAGGTGCACTGCAGGGGAGGACTGGAGAGCTGCATTAACTGCTTTGTTCTCATCTGTGGTCCACACCCCTTGTGTCCCTTTCCTGCACCCTCTCTTTTTCACTGTAATAGCAAAGATGCTCTGAAACCAGAGCTGAAGTAACCACCTGTAGGTCTCAGAACAACTTAGGTCCTGCAGCAAAACCTACACCATTTGGTTTTAGTTCTTTAAAAAAACGCAACAAACCAACCAAAAAAACCCAACAACAAAATGCCCCCTTAGGAAAAAAAGAATGTAAAGTGTGAGAAAGGATATAAGTCCAGGAGAGCACATTTGTCTTGATGACCACCTCTGCCTCCTGTTTTAACCTACTCAGGGTTGCTCTGGAGAACAGACAAAAATGTCCTTTTCGTGTCCCAGAACTGTGGCCAAACTTCAAACCACTAGAGAGAAAGATGTGCAAGTACCATAGCACGGATACTCAGTCACACAGAGCAATCTGTAAGACAAGCTCTCCTCCCCAAAAAATGAAACTGAGAAGGCACATAATCTCTACTTGTCTGATTTGGGAAAATCAGCTGCCGGCTGCCCAGATAGCTCTCATGGCTCTTGATGTATGAATGTTGTTCAGTTAGCTGAAACAGGGCTACATGGCCTTAAACAGTTTCACAGTAGCATCTTCCTACCTTGCATGGATTTCGGAGCTGGTAGTTTCAGAATGTACATCAAACGATTAGCTGCTCCTCTACTGAAGGTCTGACCCACCATGTAAGCAGTCCTGTGTGATGCTCGCACGAAAGCTACACCTACACACCAAGCCATGTTCCAGTCAATGCTAAAACTAAGGGGCTTCTTTCCATTGACTTCAACTGGTGGATGGCCATGCCAGAGGAAACGACGTTATTAACATCTTGTCCCAGGTTTGGCTAGGATAGTTTTCTTCCTAGCAGTGGGTGCAGTGCTGTGTTTGGGAGTCAGGATGAGAGCAATGCTGATAACACAGGGATGTTTTCAGTTGTTGCCGAGCAGTCAAGCGCTTTTCAGTTCCTATTTCCCTGCTGATGAGAAGGTGGGGGCACCCAGGAAGCTGGGAGGGGACACAGCCAGGACAGCTGACCCAAACGGGCCAAAGGGGCTACTCCATACCAATGACATCATGCTCAGCATAAAGGGGCAGGCTGGAGGCAGGAGAGCACAGCTCCAGGGTACATGGTTAGGGGACGGTCCAACTTTGGAACAGCTCTGAGATGTATAGCCTGAGTTGTGTGGTTCGGTGAGAAAGTGCGGTGTGTATCACCAGTTTGTGTATTCTGCTATAAAGTCCTGTTACTGTTACCCCTCTCTCTCTCTGTCTGCTGTCCCAGTAAACTGTCCTTATCCCAAACCATGAGGTTTGCCTTTGTCTTCCCTTTTTTTTAATCTCCCCCCAGCTTGTTTTTTTCCCCTGTGGGGGGAAAGCGAGCAAGCACGCGTGGTGCTCAGCCGCTGGCTGGGGCTAAATCACAACACATCTTTTGTGTGGTTTACATGGGGATAGCTTGTAAGGGTCCTGGGACAGGGACCCTGCCTGTCGCTGTGACTACAGAGTGCTGAAAGACCTCCAGGCAGAATAGATACATTATGAGGAAATGCTAATAAGCAACCCAACATAAATGTAATAACTACATTAATAACTAAGAATACATTGCATACACAGACTGGGCCTGTTGGAAGAATGCAGAAGCCATGAACATCAGTAAGAGTGCACTTTCACAGCCAGAATGGAACAAACTTCCCTCTTGCTGGATGTCTTAAGATGTCAGTGCACAAAGAATGGCTTAACAAGGAGCTTGCCCTCAGGATTAACTTGCAGCCATGTATAAAACAGACCTCTGCAACTGCTGTTTAAATGCCCTTAAAGTAACCTAAACAGTTTACTCCTGCTCAGTATCTCTGAGACTCAGGATGAGGTCCTCACAGACACTAGCATCTGAAGAGCCTGGTCAGGAATATCCCAACAATGGACAACATTGCAATACCTTCTGAAAATGAAGGATAATGGTCCCTAAATGCCATGCCCGGCTTTCTGCCTATTACCATATTTACAGTGCTGCAACGAAACTCACAGCTTAAATATATATATACTTTTGGAGTTGTAATTTACAAATTTAGAAATGTCTAAAGTCTTTGAATAGAACATTTTAAGAGGAGAAAGGAACTTGTACTTTGAAATAAAACAGGTTTTTTGAAAGCACTCTTTGACATAATTTTTTGGAATCTCTGCTTTTCGTTTTGTAGCTTTTCCCTGTTTCCTTCCTCTGTTGCACACCACCTGCAAATAAATGAGTGAAATTGCCTGAGCTTCATTTAATCTTATACTACTAGGAGAATCAAATTCAGTCATGCTTCTGGAAGAAACAAAGTTTGCCAAGTGTAGGGCCATTTGGCAATGACATTTTTACTTCTATAAAAGACGTGAAAAAGCTCACGAACAATTATTCTTTACTGAATATATGTTGTTATATTATAATGCAATACAGCAACAATATGATGTAGTAAAATGTTCTTGGCATGAATCTGTATTCGAGTTTATTGTATAACGAGCTCAATCCTGCTGAGAACCACACTGATGAATGCTTTGCCATTGGTTTCACTGGAAACCTCAACATGCCGCATAGTTGACTAATAAACACAAGTAGCTTTTCACACAGACCATTTCTGAAAGTGACAGTGAAATGATTATATCACTACTTTGGTTTACGCTACCTATATATGTAACCAAAACTGTTTTCAAAATGCTGGGTTTTATATATCACAGAATTTGAGGGTGCTTTAAATAGATTTAGAGAAGTAGCATGGTGCCTATCTCAGAGTTACTGTGTTGAAGAATATCGTAAATGGATATAAATAAGCAGAGAGAAGTTTTACAAGATGGCTGAAGTTCCTAGAAGTAATTAGAAAGTCATGAAACTCCATTTAATGTGACACTGATTAAAAAGCAAGTACAAGGGAATTACACTAAGCAGCAGAACCGCTATTTAATGAAACAGATTAAAATGTTCTCATTTTTAAAAATCATCCAAGGATCTCTCTTTATTTTATTTGTGATGAAACGAAATCTGAAAGAAGGCTCTACTGCCAGAATAAATAGGGATGGATGTGGGGCACACCCTCAGGCTTCCCTCAGTGCCAGAGGCTCTGGAGGTGAGGTAACGCCAGCCCTGACATCCCTCCTACCTCGCCAACAACCTGACACGGTTGGTGTTGTCTCTGGAACAGGTCTCAGGAGGCTTTCAGGCTGCATCTGCACTAGGAAATTGTCTGGAGATCACTCTTCTGCCCTGAAGCCATCTGCCTGTTTTTGTAAGGCTGTAACTCTTTTTCTCCAGCACAAGATGGGATGGCAGGATCAGAAAAAGCACCAGGAATGGTCCTTGGCCAATACCAGGCTCTCAGCATCACCATAGCGTTTTTTTAGGAGAATACTAAGTGGTGAGAGGACACCCATGCCAAGAAGCACGCTGACAGATCTCTATGCTAGCCTTGCTCGCTGCAGACAGTTTTTGCATCTCACAGTGACAGGGAAGACACGATTGATACAAAAAAACAAAACTAAAAAAATAGTGTGGCCCTGCACTTTCTCTGGGTAGAGTCCATTCACCCCTTGAATGAAACTTCATGCAACTTCCATGAATCATGAAGAAATGGCATATTGCTGAAAGCAGAGCTGGTCTTGCCCAGAAGGAAAGAAAGAACCTGGTACGACAGCAGGATGCAAATTAAAATGATCAAGCACACCTCATTCTGGCTGCACAGCCAGCTGAAAACCGGCATGTTTCCCTTCGCAGCTTGGTCAGCTTCGCTTCGAGCAGGCTTTGAAGACAAAACTCACACTAATTTCAGTGGGACTTTTGCTTGGGGATGGGATGGAATGGGATGCAGAACAGAGCCCTCTCCTGGTGAGCACTGAAGATGATTGAGGACACCCCTGGCACCGCGATTGGCACTGCCCACAGCACATATCTATGTGATGAAGTATTGAACGTCGGCACTCAAAATAAAATATTAGAAAAGCTCGGCTATTTGGAGCCACGGAACCTTATGATTGGGGTCAGATTTTTCGGGGATTAGAAAAATATATGGAAATCTAAGTAACACTGAAATGATGGCATACTTGAAAGCTGACACCAAAAAATAGGTTATATAACATGCTTAAAGGCACAGTTGGCACTTCACATTCACAATAACTAGCCAGTTGTAACCTGCTTTTGAACCCACAGCGGAACCCTGCATGTTGAATTACTGAAAAGGGTGGGTCACCTTCTTTTTAAACCTGAAATCTGATAGCCAGGGCAAAAGAACCCCCATTCATTCTTTTTTTTTGTGACTATACAGCCATGAAGTACCAATAATAACCTTAAGTATACAGATCAACAAACTTTGCCCAATTAACACACTTTTGGATTTCATACTTGAACCTGAAAATAAGAAACCCTAAGTCAAAGCCTTGTTTTTGTAAAACAGACTTTACCGCAGGTACATATATTGGATGTGGTATATGGTAGGCACTTCAATAAGCCATAATAATGATGCATTGCACAATAGTCGCTATCATTAGATTTTTCTCAAAATAAGTAACTATAAACCCTTTGCTTTAATGACGACAACAGAAAAACCCTTTCTGTCACTGAGATGCAATGTTCAAAGTTATTTATAAAGATTCTAAAGCCCGTATTGTTTGTAGTAACATATGCCAACATGATTTTCTGACACCATACTACTTATGGTTGTAATCTCAAAAGATTTCACAAGGGAAGTAGGGTTGGGTCTATAGTATTTGCATGGAAGACCTCTGAGACAATTCCAAGTTACTGTATGAACTGGTATTTGTGCAGGGCAACATTCTTTGGCTGACTCAGTATTGAACCAGCACAAAGTGTATGATCACAAGTGCTGTCTTTATATAAGAGCTAAAACCAAGGATACCGAGCACTTGGGGTCATTAAACACCCTATGGTAGTTTTTGCAAGTGTAGGAGTGCCTGGCCAAATACCAATCTAGATAATTACATCCTGCCTACTTACATTCCGCTCTTGCTTTAAATGGATAAGGTATTATTCTTCTATTCTTGTGTAAAAGTGGATCCTACAGCCCTTCCTTGGGCTTGCTTAGGACTATTTCTAGCATGACCTTCTCCATGCAGGCCTCTGTATGGTCACACCGAGTCATTTATATGACTCAGTACATTGCACTAGATTCTGTATTTGCCGCCTTCTGAAATCACTTCCACTGAGCTCACTGGCGTTTATTTCAGCCCAAACACACCGATTTAACCAAAAACCATGATTTCATCCCTACCCACGAAAGTCATCTTTACAATGAATCCCTGTAAAGTATTAGCATTTGGTTCTGAGATCCGTTTCTGTAGGACTTCTTTTGCTACATGTGACCCAGGCCAAAGGCCCATTAGTTTTGTGCGTGATCCTGCCCACTCTCACCGAAATCAATAGCAAAATGGCAATGTGGTTCAATGACAGGAAGGCCAGGCCTCTTAATGGGAGACTTGCCTTGGGTCCGTGCCATGTGATTGGCAGTGTGATTCTCCTGGCCCTCCTCAATTTGAAACACATTATATCGAACAAAGATCATACATAATCTTTTCAAGTCAGCTGTACCTTACATTTAAAGAGAGAGTGCGACAGATGGTCAAAAGCTTGCTTTAAAGTGATATGTCTATTAAAACACCTCATGTTACTAGGGGACTGTTCCCTGTAACAGGAATTTGCTTCACTGAAGTGGAAGGAAACCAGACTTCAGAAAATCTTCATTATTGTGTTCAAGCTCTTGGTGTTAGACCACTGCTGTTCACAAAAGTCCTCTCGAAGGGAAGGAATTGTTAGCACGTTTCCCTACAGAAGGAGCCTGTTAGCAAGATGGTGCTGGTGTTAGTCACAACTGTTACTCAGCGGCAAGGTTGTCAATCACAATTATTTCCTGCAAATCTGAGTTTTCCCCCTGTCAGTTACTCCATAAACTCTTCATTTCAAAATTCACTTCATATTTCTGGCTTGTCCTACACTATGTCAATTTGAAGGCTGGCTTTTGGGGGCTTTTTTAGTGGAAATGTTTTTCTAGCTATATTTGTGTAGGTCAAAAGAGTTTTCCAAGTCTGTTCTCCTTCTGAGTGGTGACTCTCCCAAGACAGCAAATACAAGGTTTTTATAGACTTGTTTTCATGAAGATTTAATCATGTTAAATCTGAAATTATTTAGGCAAAAGATGGCTATGTTAGTAAAATTCATTGAATGTAAATTACAAAATTCAAAGGCAGACAGCTGGAGTGAAGTTATACTTTAAATAGCATCACCAAGTACAAAGCAAACAAATAGAAGGCAGGTAGGAAAAAATCTTCACAAACCCGTACTTTCCCCCACCCCCCATTTTGTGTTACTTGCTGACCTCAGAAGCTTTTGACATTCAATGCTTCTGAAAACCAAGACTTTTTCCTCACATCTCTCTTCAGCTGTACAGCCTAACTTTTGCCTCCTCCTGAATTTTTGACTTAACACCCTTTGGAGAGTGAAGTTGATAGAAAGAGGGTGATGTTGCTGGTTGAACAAAAGCCACCCAATCTGTTCAGTGAAATAATACTCCGGAGATAATACAAGGTGAAGGGTAAGAATATGAAATGTGACCAAGCAGTTAGGGCTTTTCTTCTGCTTTCCCCACACCACGTAGCAAAGAGGACCAAACACAGCTGCTGAATTTCTAGCAGAAAAGTGTGTTCAGTTTCAAATCAGGAAAGGACTTTGCATCCACACAGACCAGCTTGGTTTTTCCCAAATGCATCCTATAAAAGGGTTGAGAAACAGGTCCTGTCATTCATGTTGCATTTCATCTTCCTTGGTCAGTCATATACTCCTAATGTTCCCCCAAAGTTGGGATTACTCTATAGTGTTGAATTATTGTAGATGAAGCACAATTTAAAAAAAGTTAAGTGCAGACTTTGGTACCTGTTCTCGAGTACATTAGCGTTAGTCAACTGACTTGTGACCCATGCCCTTCAGGGCCTTCTTCTTTGCTCCCATCACTACTGGCTGTAGCTGCCCAGGAGCAGTGAAGGTGAGGCTGGGGGCAGCGGGACGGGCGGGCGGCGGGTAGGCAGGGATTCTTAGGGGTGCGCGGTGGCCGGGAGCCGGCAGCGCAGGCGTGCTGAGCGGGGCGGCCGGGGAGGCAGCAGGCGGCTGGCGGGGGCAGCCCGGCTCCCGAGCCGAGCAGGGGCCGGCGCAGAGCGCAGCCCCGGCTGCATCTCCCGGCACAAGTGCAAAGCGGCCCTGCGCGCCTCACCGCTCGGGGCGACCTTTTTGGGCGAGAGGGGGTTACCTTTTCATAGCAAAGTCCGTCCCTTGCCAGGGAAAGTTTGTATGTGCCTGTGCCTGAGAGGCAACTAGTTGCGCTCGCTGAACTGCGAGGAGTGTTGCGCTTACCCTGTACCAGCCTCCTCCTCCATCGGCCCCCCACCAAGTCTCCCCGCCCGTCTTGCTCCGAGTTGCGCTTTATTTGTGTGTGGAGAAGAGGGGGGAGGGGGGGGAACGGGGACGCCGACGACGACTTGTAGAGGGGATGTCCTGTTTTTGCCAGAGGAACACTGCAAAAGGGGAACCCCGTCTCGGAGAAGGGACGAGAATAAATAAATAAGGAGCAGCTCTTAAAGGTAGCGGCATATCCTGGCAGCCAGAAGGTGAGTGTCTCTCTGACTTCCCCGTCCCTGGGTCTCCTTTCCACCCCTTCTGCTCAGAGGTGGAGGAGACCGGTTCCCCGTCGCATGTGCATGTATGTGTCCGTGGAGATAGGGGTGTGCGTGCTTGCGTTCGTGTTCCAGGTTTATTTAGTGTTGTTTTCGCGCTCGTCCCATGGAAAAAAAAAATAAATTAGTTGCTGTATAGCAAACGCGATGGCAGGGAGCAGCGGAGCCGTCCGTCGCGGACGGGGGTGACTTTTTGCCTGCCCGGTCGGACTTTCTGCTTCTGTCGGGTGACGGTCCCTGCCGTTTCGCCCTCACCCCTCTTCGACTGGCTGTTACTGCGGCTGCTGGGATAAGCCCCGAGGCAAACGCAAGCCGTGCCGGCTGCCACCGCATTGTTCCCCGCTTGCGCCTCCCGCCCACCCCTGTAGCGGCGGAAACGGGGGCCCCGGGCTGCGCCCCCGAGCAGCCGGGGCGATGCCGGCCCGCCCGGACGAGACGGGAGGCAGGCCGGGCGGGAGGGCTCTGCCGGCCGCAGGGTAGCCCTGTCCATCGACCGCGCCTGCGAGGGCCGGGGCCGGCGGCGGCTCGATCCGAGAGTGGGAGGAAACAAGTTTTGAGGCGGCGGGGGAGACTCTCCGGCCACAGCCGCATGAAATCACGCAGGGATGGTTAGCGAGCCCCTTCCCGAAACACCCGTTTCTGTCAACGAGGCTAAGGCTCGGCTAGCGTGGGGGTAAAGGAAGGGTTGGGCAGCTCGGCCGGGACCCGCAGGCAGCGGCGGCAGGAAACAAGCTCCGCCGCCCTCCCTGGGACCCTCTCTGCCCCAGCCGCCGGCAGCGCTCGAGGTTCTTCCCCCTGCCTTCCGCAGGGCGGGGCGCCGCGGGCGAGCGGCGTTCAGGGGTCGGCGCTTGGGGCAGGCTGCCTCCCGGCCGGCAGCCGCTGCCGGGACTTCTGCAACCGGTTTTCCCGGTGCCTGAGGGGAGCGGGGACCGAGCTGCCCGTTGTTTTTGTTCCTGGCCGTTTCCTCTCCTGGAGGAATCCCTCCTGGCCGTCCCCTCCCCCGTGCCGGTTTGTTTGTCTTGTGGTTTAAAGACAAACCGGTGCGTTTTCGGGCTGTCCCGCCTCGCCCTCGCCCCCGCCCCCGCCCCCGCCGCGGGTCCCCGCTGCGCTGGCGGACAGAGGTGCAGGAAAGCCCCGGCGCGGAGGTCCCGCCGTCCTTTCCTCTGGCGGTGCGGGGTCTTGTGTTTTGGTTTGAAAGCGTTTCCACGTGGGGAAGCCTGTATGTGTGTGTGTGTACTTGATCCGCGAGGAGGTAACAGGATTCTCCGTGTTCAAACCCAGTGGGCTGTTGGCCATTAATTTGCCTCTCCGGCTGTCATTACAGACACTTCTAAAATCAGATACCCGCGGCAAACCACCGGCTGGGTTTCACAGCGCTCCGGCGGCGGTTCTCCCCGAGCCGCGGGGGCTCCGCACCGTGCCCGGGCGGCGGAGCGGGAGGTGCGGGTGTGTCCTGAGGCCGCCGCCCGACACCCACCCACCCGCGGGGAGCAGCCCCGCGGCGCTCTGCACCGAGAAGCGAGAGTGGGACCCCGCGGCCGCGCCGCTGCCAATCGGTAATTGGCAGCTAAAGTTTCATTTACGTTTATGAAACCGCCGCGACGAGCCAAGGAGGTACGGCGCTGCCTTCCTGTTGTCCCGCGGGCAGGATTTAAAGCGGAGCACACGGGGGTCGCCGCGCCGCGAGCGGCGTTGCGAGAGGGCCGGTTGCTCGCAGAGATCCTGCTGGGAGGCACGCCGTACGGGGCGCGGGAGCGCCTTGGCCGGGTCGGGTTTTAAGGCACGAAGTCATGCCGGAGCTGTAAGAATCCACTATTTTCACCTCTCCGGGTTTCGGTTCGTGTGTTTCACGTGCTGAGGCGAGGAAGCGTGTGGAAGATCCGCTGTGAGCAGCCTGGGTGTGAAGACTGCAAAGGGAGCCCCTTTTCTGCGTGGTAAATGTTGGGTTGGTTTTTTTTGGGGAGGGGTGTGTGTGTGTAAATATTTTAAGGCTGAGTGCGTATTTGTTATTTGAAGAGCGTACTTCGTCTTAAAGCTCACGTTGTGTCGTCGTTTCATTCCCTTAGCACTCAAAAGAGGTTTTGTGAAGTTACCGTGGGTTTGACTTCTTCTCCTGGTATTCCTGAAAGCGCTGCCGAGTACCAAATGTTTGCATACCTACAACGTGTATCATACGTGCTCTGAGGGAAGTGGAAGTACAGACTGACACCTCTCTGTCTTCCTGTGTGTTTGACAGCTGACAGTAGCCGGAGTACACCGAAAACAGCTCTTCTTGTTCTCTTCCTGAAATTCTGGTATTTACATTCCCAAATGTTCTTCAATCAAATTTAATAAAACCGGAGGAGGAGCATGTTGGCAAATCGCTTCTGTACCTTTGTTCAGATAATTCATACGCTGTTAGTTAGTTGCTGCGTACATATGGCTGTACTGCTAATAAATTTAGTTGAAGGTTGCTCTTAGTGGGTTTGTATTCATTAATGGTTTCACGACACGCTGCAGCAGCAATTTGTTCTGCTGCAATGGGATAGATAAATTCTAACCGAGGAATTTAACGAGGAGAAAACCAGTGGGTTCCTGGTTAACTGCAGTTCCCAGTTCAAATGTTTCAAACAAGGCGACTAGAAATATGGCTATAGATAGTATATTGCATATTTTTAGCCTCTGATGCAAGCTTTGAGAGCTACTCTTTAAACTTTATGAAACTTCTACGTTTGAGTTCTAGAATTAATCAGTGTTCAACACTGGCCTTCGGTAGGCAAAGGTGCCCGTCTGTTTCCTTGGTGGTGTTGTATGATGGTCAATACAATCTTCCAATATTAAAATTCAAGCCGCTTTTTCCTCTACTAAGTTTGAAAGTTAATTTAGATTGAAGAAAAGAAATTACAGGAGTTTCTGTCAAATGCTGTAGGACACAACTACTCATTTTTTTCTGTGTTATCTTTTTCTTTTCTTGAAAGAAGGATTTTATGAACTCGGTGAAACAGGTCTCCCTTTTTATAAGGAGAGTTTATTCAGCATACTTCTATATTGCAGCTGCTGATCATATTTCATAGAGCTGTTAAAGCACTTAAAAACTAAAATTAGGTACTGTCTGGTAGTAAGTATTTCAAATCACTCCTTGAAGAAATAAATAGAGAAGTGGGCTTTAAAATAAAGAGATGAAAGAGACATTTTGAAATATATCATTGAACAAAAGTAATCTTGCTTTGCTTTTTATAATCTAAATCGCTGGTTTCAACAGTGTGCTTTTTCCTTAAGTTTTCCTCATCTACTACTCTTGTGAAGAAGTGTAGAAGTGTTTCCTCATCTTCTATACAGTGATCTCATACTGACTTTGCTTGATGGCGTGACACAGTACTTTGTTCGGGCTATGTTTACCGTGGCAACACTTATGTTAACAGGTATCGAATTAAATTCTAACATACCTGTACTTCCAGTGAGTATTCTTCTGATACTAAGAACTGAAAAGTAACTTCCCTTGAATCCTGCCTTCCGTGTTTCTCTGTGGCTTTTTTTTGCAGGAGGTGTACGTTTGGTTTTCTCCATGTTTAAGATGAATTAATTTACAGTATACCATTTTTAATTTGTGTTTTGTTGTTGCATAGTGGTTGTCTATTTGTCTTCATCCGAACATGGGAACGGGGTTTCTTACTCATTATTCATTTTTAGTATTGTTGGGATTTGCAAGAACAACACAAACACAGGGGCATCAGACTAAGCGACATCTGTCAGGTCTTTTTAAAGCTTTTTTGAAAAAAAAAAAAGACTACAACACGTCTGGTAGGAGAAACATTCAGATGTCTGGATTTTTTACTTTGTACTTGAAAATCCAGTGTTATTTCTACTATCTAATGTATCTATCGTCTTGCCATTTTGTGTTAGAAAAGCAGTGTGTATATATCGTGCAAGTGCAAGGAGAGTTTTGATACTTGGTCATCGATCGAGAGGTTTCTAAGTAAACTTTTGATGTGGTATTAACTTTCTATGTGCTATTTTTTCTTTTTTGGATTTAAATATTGTGTAAATGTGTGTCCAACTTAACCTTTTCTGTCATTGAAAAGTGCTAATTGATCTTGCTGGCCCTGACATAATAGTATAGTTTGATATTTGAAACCTTGCAGCTTTGGCATGGCGCTTTAATCACCCCTGAGATTTCAGGGCACGGTTCTACTGAAGGCATAAGCTGCTACTCTTTTTAAAATTAAATAAAAGCAGTTATTAAAAATAAATTATCTTTATGGTCTTTTAAAGTCAGTGGATGTTTTACCTATTGAAGCCCCAGGCTTTACGATATACATTAAAACTTTCTGCTTTATTTGCGTGTATTAGGTGACGTTTTAGATGTTGCTGTACAGAAATCAGATTTTTTTATGAAATAGTTTTTTTGGCCAAGTCCTCACTTCTGTGTTGCAATGTTATTAAATCTGTCATTAAATCAGAAGTGCTTAAAGGAACTTGGATGCACTTTGCAGTGTGAAAGCTCAGATATGAAAAGTGCTTATCTGTCAAGTAAAGAATAAAATTTATTTGAAAAGGCAACGAAACTTACATTTTTAGTCTACATTATAGGTTGTAATGCTGCCAGAATGATTCCTTTTGGGATGCCTGTAATGCAGGACCCTGGTGAAAACTATTTTAAAGCACTTTCTCCTTTTTGTTTCTAAGCCTGAGAAACGTGTCAAACAGCTGTCCCATCTTCAGCTTTAATGTTAAACAGTAAAATTACTTTGATGATTGATGATCCTGTATCAAAATGCTTCACTGGGCAGTCTCACTAACGGGATTGTATATAGGCTGGTTGTCAGACTTCTGACAATGTCAAATGCTAATGGCTGTCTGAGGAATACTGAAGTTTAAGCATTTTATTTTCAATTCTTTTAAAATTTCTGCATGATAAGGGAAGACTATAATGAGGAGTGACTATCTTCAGAGCTTCTGCAAGTCCATATACCAGTGAGACTAGTCTATATTTGGTCTGAAGCTATTAGGCTCTAATAGTAGACACTACATTTTGGAGTCAGACTGTAATTATCATGGATTTGGAAAACAGGATTTTGGAGGATTTCTGTGCTAGATTCCTTTGGGGGGGTGTCTGTGTTCATTTCCTAGAATTCAAAAAATATATAATGGTGATTTTTCATTAAGCTGCTGTTCACAGGAGTGCAGTGTAGTGAGTAACGTTGCATGACTATGTGTAGGGCTGTTGTCCATAATTTACGTGCTGTTCCTGAAGAAGCCAGTCTCTCTGGATAGACTGAGTCCTCTGCCTTTATACCAGGGTTGCCTCCTGTTGTGGCTGGACTATGCAATTTGATGAATTTGAAGCAACAAATTGCAAAAAAAGACCTCCCAAGGCAACCTGCAAAATATTTGTATGTGGAAGACTTATTTCATATAGGCGATAACTTTTTACTTGAGTGTTTAAGTTAACGCATACTAGATTTTTTGGCAACATGAAAATTTATTATTATTGTGACATGACCCAGAAGAAGTTGACATTGTCAGAAGTGAAGAATTACTGCTGCCTTTTTTTTTCAACTGGGTAGATGCAGCAAGTAAGTATTCTACTCTTGACACATATATAATTAAACCGCAAAAACCTACATTAAAATACCATGGAGGGTTTGATTTAGACCACAGAAGTAAAAAGAAATACAGAGCTGAGTTTGCAACTTTTCAAATAATTCTCCTCTATGACTCTGTGTATATAACTATTGAAATCAATGCTGGTGCATGAGGTAATTGGAAACTTAACGTGATGTTTTGTGCCAGATCCTTAGCTGTTGCAAATTGGAGTAGGAATGTTGAAATTACTGGAGTGGCCTTGCATTATGCCAGATGAGTATCTAGTCCTCTATTCTTAGAACAGTCTGTATTTTTGGGAAAGTATTGTAGTATACTTTTTATATGCACATGCACAGAGGAGTAATCCTGCAATACTTGGAGGTAACAGAGGTTTAAGTATAAATGCCCAAATCATATATTCATGTTTTCTTCCATTTAAAGAGATTTTCATACTCCGGTATTAGAGTATATATTTTATTTTTTTTATGACACTGTATTGATGACTACAGGAATGCCTATACAACAATTCCTGAAAATGATGCAGTTAGAAACACTGTTAATTCACTATGTTCTTTTAATTCCTTTGAGGCAGCATTGTTGCTCGGAGTAGCCAGGTTGCGTTTACTTGGGGGCATTTGGTGAATTCCAAGTCTATTTAATGAAAAGTGTGAAATCAGTTTACCAAGTTAAACCCAGCTGGATGCTCTGTTTTATTTACTGCAGTATTTTCCCAGAAAATCACCGAAAATGGAGGTTACTTTACTCCCAAGGAAGAGCAGCTGAACCAGCCTCTACTCTTGGTTTATGCATCCTGACATCATTATGTGAGGTCTTTCTTCCAGCTCTCCCAAGTGCCATAGTGTAGACATGGTTTCAGAAAACCAGGCACAGCTCAGGGAGATTGTACACATTTCCTCTGACAATTTCTAGCAGTGCAGCGCAGCCTCATTTTCCTGTTCTGGTCTTCTTAATGCAGAGAACTAGGTAGCTGGAAACTAGTAGAGCCAAGTGGTACAGCAGTTTTACAAATGGAATAATTATGTTCTGGGAAAGGGTCTCCAAATAAAGCTTTCAGGTTACCCCAAGGCAAGATTTGGAACTACGGTAAGCTTCCCAGGTGCAAAGATTAAAGTACTTTTCTACCTCGCCACCTATTTTTATGTTTATTCCAGTCTGGTGTGATAGAAGGAGCTGGTGAAATGCTCACATTAATTCAGCTGATCACCCCTTCGGAGAAGCAGTTTTTGTGTTCGTAGCACCGTCTGTGTGCTGAGCTTGCTGTACAGCAGTATGGCTGGGCAGTCACCTGCAGCAAGAGGACTGGAGTCTTTAAGCTAAAATGGCCGGCTCAGGTTTTCTGTAGTAATTTTTAGTAGCTGTATTGTGGTGATTCAGCTTGTTTTCCAATGTTTTGATTAAACTACAGCCTTAATTTCTCCAAGGGCTAGCTGAGTAGTCAGATTTTTGGCTTAAGAAAAATCAAATCAAAGGAGTTACTCCTTGATAGTTGTCCAACTATGCAGCTTTTGGGGGTCCTGCTTAGCTCGAGATTGAGCAAGTCCAAGATGAGGACTGCAGCTCAAGAGACCCTGCCAGATCAGGGCAAGCCTGCAGCAGTTTGTAAGATCTTTAGGAAGAGTGCTGTCGTTTCACTCTGTTTTTTACATAGTTTTCTAGTGGTAGCAGTTCATACAAGCAATAGTAGCAGTAATCTGCCTGTGAGTTGTTGCCATGTGTAACCAACTGAGTCTGAAGTTCCTACATCTGTCCATTTTCTGTGTCCGAGGGCGGAAGAGCGAGTGTGAAGCTATGATTTCACGTTTGGTGGCAGTGCTTCTTAATCGTCCCTTTATTCCTCCTTTGCTGGTCACTTGCTGAAGCTGGGTCTGTTCCTTGCTGCGGTTCACAAACCAACAGCTGTGCTGGCAGGAGGCAAAGGTCGGGTTGAGTGGCAGCACCCAGGCTGCTCAGCCTGGCACTGGCGCCGCACAAATAGCTGCGGAACCACAGTCTCCGTTAACTAATCTGCCACCTCTATTAACTGAAGTGCAGGGTCAAGTCTGCGGAATAGGTGGAATTTTTCAGACTGAAAACATTGTCTACAAAAAAACATCTTGTGGTGTTTAACTGAAAGGATTTGTTGATGTGGGTTGTGGGTTTTTTTAACTAAAACTAACGTCACCTCAAATGAATTGCGGATATATGAACATGCTAAAACAATAGGGAAAGTTATGGTACCTTTGGATGTTGAATGTGATGTTCACAGGGGAAGGCAGTTCAGCTGTGATACCAGATGACAGAACTTTTCTAGGCCTGAATACTGCTGTCCAGAAGCTGTCCTCACAGGGACAGGCAGAGCATCACTGCTCTAGGAGGAGAATGTCATTGCCGAGGACTTCTGAGCTCATGACAGGCTGCCGAGCTCATGACAGGCTGCATTCTTCTACCCCAGTTCCTTTGGAAAGAAGTTGGGTAATTTCTCAAAAGTGGCCAGTACTTAGCTGTCACTATAGACAAGTGCTTAATATATGGCAACTATTTTTTATTAAGTCTCTACTGTCACAAAGTATTAACTTACACATGATCATGTTCCAAATGCCTTTTGTACATTCCCATATAACACTGAAATATGTATACTATACCACTCGTGCTTATGAATGCTCTATCATGCCAAACCAACGATAGTATTTTTGATGTTGAGTACAAGTTTGATTTCTAGAGATAAGAGTAGTGATGTGATAAAGCTCTGCGAGGGTTTTGAGCTGACGTAACATTTTGATGAATAAACTTCAAGGATGCAAAATCAACTTGGCACAAACAAAACATTAACAGCAAACAAAACCAGAGATTTCCAAAATATTGGCTGGTGAGTCTTAAAGGACATTATTACACAGAATCTTTTAGGGATTAGTCATCAAATCAAAACCTATCTATTATTTTAACCATGAACACAAAGATTGGTAAGTTCTACAAGAAGCAATACCTTTGATGAGATCAATTGCGGGCCTTGTAAGAGAACTTTCTTCTTACAAAGCTTCTTGTGCTTCTGTTATAAGATTGTCATGACTAGCAGTACTGCTACTAGAGAGAGGGAAGAGTAAGTAATGAAGCGAGCAGATTGCAAAGAGTAGTCTGTCTCATTCAGTAAGCTGAGAACAAGTAAACAATACTTCACTACAAGCCAGTGGTTTATTAAAAAAAAAAAACAACCCACAACTGGAGGCCATAGCAGATGATCAGGATGGTATCACAGCCAAAAAAGGAGCAGTAATTATTTGAACAAAGTATTAGGCAGAGTAAGAGAGGTTACATTACCTGTGTAGGTAGTATGGGTGCAGCTCCTACTGAAAAGCTGTGCTCTATTTTAGCTTTTTTTAACTGGAAAAATCAAGAAGTTTGAGATACAAGACCAGTAGTTAAACAATTGGAAAACATGCCCATGAAGGATCCATTGTCAAAACAGTTGTCATTAAAATCTGATAGTACCTGTGTTTCACAGTTAGTTTGTGTTGCACACTTGGTGCCAGCGTCTTAGTAGAACAGATTCGCCTGTGGAATGGTGGCCTGTTCAGGGACGTCACAACAGTTCAGTTGTGTGTGGTACTGCTGCTGCTGGGCCTGGAACTGAAATGAATGCAGACAGCTCTTGGGAGGATCAGCGGCATAAAAACTGTAGACCACACAGCACTTCTAACAGGGGGGTTAGCATGGTCTTGGTGCTGTGCGAAGGCGGCTTTTCATTAACTCTGTTCAGATGGGTTTGGCCTAACTGGAGGGCTGCAGTGCAGCAGTGTTAAGTTCTATGGGTAGTAATTGTCTTTCCTTTCTGTCAGAAAGCGCCTGAGCTGGGTGCTGGCACCGGCAGGACTGCCTTGTGCGGGGGGCAGTTTTGCTTTTTTTGTTGCCCATTGGCCAACAGTTCCTTGAGAACAGCAACACTTTCCCAAATGCACTGTATAGGCGTTACTGTCATCTTTAATTAAGAAGGTTGCAATTCTGCTACCAGCCCAGAAACAAAGTACCCAGGTTATTTTTGGTGGCTTTACTTTTGCATTTATTTCTGGCATTTCAAAGTGGTCTGTTCGAGAACTGTATGTGAAACACTTGCAGTAACAGGAATGGCAGCTGCCAGCCAGGGGTGGGCAGTGAAGCCGACAGCTGAAAAGGAAGGGCAAGTTGCGAGCTTCCTCCTTCATCACGATGTTTCTAGGAATCTTAGCGAGTATTTGAACTTCTTAAGTAACTGTCATTGCATACTCACACTGCTAAATACACTCTAGAAACTGTGGCGTGACTTTTTAAAACTAATGAGATATGTAGATGCTACACTGCCACAACTTTCATTTTAACATGCGATTGGATTTTTTAGGTTAATTTATCTGGCTTTATAAAATTGCAGTTTACTTTTACTTGGAGGATGTACTCATTTCTAAGTTCTCCTAAATTCTAAAATGGGCTTATGTTTTGGAAATAACCTTTATAGTCACCTTATGCTATTTTTGTGTCACAAGGTGATTTTTATTTTTTTTTAAATGTGTGAAAGGTAAGTTTTAAATGTCTTTTGGGGAATGGAAATAGTAATTAATATATTCAAGTTGACAGTGTCACTTTAAATATTCTGGCTAACCAAGCATAGCCTTTTTTTTTTTTTCTGTTTTCAGTGGCTTGTTTATAAAGAAATGAAATGTTTTATTTGGGTTGTTTTCAGCTATTTTCTACATAACACAGAGGGGAAATATCTCAGAATTAACCAAAATATGCTTGTAGTAAAAATCAAAATCCTTCCCCCTAGGAAGCCCTAGTTGTTCAAAACATTGAAATGTCCAGCTAGGAGGAAAATAAAACTAAAATTTTTATTAAAGCTCTAAAAGTGTATGCTTCTATCTGTGGCATCTTTGCATTGCTGGTTTCCCCTGTGAGCTGTCTTGTCTTTTGGTACGGATTGTGTGGGTTTAATTTTTTTGCTAATCAATTTCCCTTTATTTTTTAGAGGTACGCAGAGGGATTCTAGATGACATTTATTTACAAAACCAGGCCAGAAACAGTCTCACTGTTTGCTTTATTTATTTCTATCTGGAATAATCTGTAATTGATTAATCTGGAATGAGTCAGAAGAAGTCTGTGTAACTGCATGCCTTATCTAAGCATGAGTGAAGAGGTCTCTCACAATTGGGAAGCCCTCAAGCACCAGCGAAGTTGCAGCTCTGGTTTCAATCAGCAATTTCACGGCATATGGAGCAATGTTGGGAGAAGGGAGTAATCACTGTGCTTATAATTCTGTACTCTGAAATTCTTACAAAGCTAATTCTTCTTACTCATTACACAGGTACAGGATGGGAGTGGTAGGAAGAGCAGGAGAGTCAGTTTTACCTGTATTTGTGTGCCTGTAGCATTGGTACTCAGTTTTGCCAGAGAGATAAATGCTGTGCTGAAATACTGTTTTGAAGTGAATGAGGTACAGTGCTTGCAGTTGTTTAGCATTGGCCAGGAAGTCTTTCTGTTTTCCCATTTGTTTTGTTATGTGATCATAATGGGACAGCATGCAGACCTCTTGGCATAGACCTTTTCCTTTCTTACCTGTTTTATGTACCTCACTGATGCAGAGACCTCATGTCCTGCACTGCTCTGCTTTTTTGTCTTGATGCCTGCTTTTGACTAGCACCAAATGGTTTTGTGGTGGTGTGACTTCCCCGTGCAGAGTGGGAATATTGTAAATTTGCTTGAGTAAAATGCCCATAGATACCACACATCAATGCCATCCCTCAAGAAAACCAGTTCAAGGAAGCAAACTGCACTACAGTGACAATTATACAAGTGCTCACCAGAGACCATGCAGAATTTGCAAGACCGTGTGTAACAAATGTATAGTGACTGGCATGAAAGCCAATTACTTGACTTCAATTTTGAGAGGTTTTCAGTGTGTTACAGTTTGGTCTCATGAATCGTGTTTGTTTTGATTGCTCTATTTGATGTCTGACATGAATTCACATGCTCGGAAGGGAAGATGGAAATAACAAATTATATCCCAGTTATAGATGTATAATGTTTAAGGGGATGGAGAAGGTAAAAGGAAATCAGATCACCAGAGAACTATAAACGCCTGATGGCTTTTAAAGACCCCTTCCCTGTTCTTACCATATGTGATAACCCAGTATGGATAATTCTATTGTCTCAAGATGTGGAAGTGGCTGAGTTTTATTACCGGGAACAAACACTCTTATGTGTCCAGCTGGAATAACTGGCAGACGCCAAATCATTTGTGAATCTGAGCTTTGGGGTTATCAGTGGTCTGCCTGATGATGGAATACCAGGATTTTCTTTTTAATTCATAGTTTGTTTTTTGTGCTGATACCGTCTGGCATTGCGCCTCAAGACGTACCCATTTCAGAAGCATGGGTTCTATATACATTAGATTCTATATTGTATAGCCAGCATATATATTAGAATATATGCTGTATTGCCAGTTGAGATGTATGCGTGTGCTGGTTCTGAAGGGTGCCCTGTGCAGCTCTCTCCAGCTAGCTGGTACACTGTAACCCATGTACTTTGGTGTGAGAGCAAGGGCTCTTGGTCACAGGGGAAGTGGCTGTGTCGATTGCTTTTCAGCCTGTCCTGGAGATTCTTCCTCTCTGCCTTCCCTGTATCAGGACAGTGTGTGTGGTTTTAGAAGCAGGAAATTTGCCTGTGCTCAGAAGTCTACGGAAGTTATGTGAGTTGTATGAACTCCTAGAGTAATTCTAGTCATTGAAAATAAGGGATAATGTCCCTGCTCTGTTTAAGCAATCTATCTGCGAATGCAAAATGACGTAGGCAGATGCTCAGCAGGGCACAAAACCCAGCCAAAAGGTTTGGCCTCCACCAGAGGCCGCTGGACATGCTCAGAGCTAAAATAAGCTCTACACTGAAGATGGATGGTATGGCGTGCTGTCCTCTCAGCTGCAGACCAAGGGCTCAGGATCAGGAAGGAGCTCAGCATTTTGGAAGTCACGGATGTGAGATGGAGTAGTGGGTCCTGCATGTGCTATAAAGGCTTCCCAAAAGCTTAAAAACTTTATAAAGGTCAAATTCTCATCCTTAATAAGCTAAGGGTGAACTGAAACCAAACTAATCCAAAGAGAGGGTTAGATACTAACCCTCTAGAGATGAGGGCCTGAAGGAAAGAAAAGGTTTTAGATCAGGAGGAACAGAAAGATGGACATTCTGTATTTCCCTTAATTCTCTAGGCTGTGGAGCAAGATTTGTTTCTACAGAGCAGTGTGAGTTTTTCAGGAAGCTCATTTCACTTGCCTTGGCATCAGGAGGTGGAGAGCAGTTACCCCATTTAAGACTAAATAAGCATGCAAGATTCCCAAGCCACTTCTACTTCCTTTAAGAATCCTTCTGATTAAAAGGAATGCAAAAAGAAAAATTGAGAGTGGAAAAAAATAAATCTGTATGCTTTCTCTCCACCTGTCAGTTTTCCTTAGGAAAGCAGTACATGTTCTTCACTAGGCCATACTGCTTGCCTTTTTAACTGTCTTTTATGTTAAAAATCATTCGTTATTTTCTTTCCCTTGAAGTTAGATGTATATAATTATTTCTTACTGCTTTTTGTGCTGAAGAATAATCATTTGTATTAAGGTTGATGATCCTCTCAAGAAAGCACAGCATTTGTATAGGAGAAAACACAAAATCCCACAAAACTAGAATTAATTAACCATGAGAAATAATACCAAGCAATAGCTTTTCATAGGTTATGTTAAGAGATTAATTTTCATTTTGCCTTTCAACGTAAGATAAAAAAGCTGGCATGTCTTATTTTTCTGCCAAGACAAGGCCTGTGGTTTCAATTTTCGTTATTTTGAAACTATTAAATTAGTATATTTTTTCCTTTTGACTTGTCTGCTAGTAGTTTCACTTGAATTTGAGAGAAAGCTAGCCTGTGAAGCACATCAATCTCATTCCTCATTTGCAGCAGGGATCTTTCATATTTTCCAACTGTGATACTGATAGAGGGTGAGAGAACAGTATGTTTTACTGTTCAAAATACAGGTTTTGATTGCATATAGATGTAGATTAAGTTGAAATTCTAATTAATCAGCATTTGATTTCCTTTTATTTTAATTTAGGTTATATTGTATATATTTTTTTTTTTTTTTTACATGAAACCACAGGCGATACACATGCAGAGAGCCAGGAGAATGTTTTCCTAAGTATGAAATGATTGCACATTAGGCAGTGCCAATTTGTTATTGCCCGGACCCTTTCTTTAGTTCCTTCAAATAACGTGAGTTTCATGGGAAACAACTAGCATGAAATCACCTAATTTAGTGAGATTGCAGTGCATATGAACACGGATTCTCATTATCTGCCCTGCATAACCTTTCATGCTTTAAATGTGCTTTGATTTGCTCAGATGGTCTGTAGGAAGGGTACAAACCCATTCAGAGGCTTACCCAAGGCTGGAGGAGTTCAGACCTTGGAGGCTCTGCTCATTTGTTGGCAACTTCCTGCTGCACATCCTGTGTATGTTCAGTTATAAGCACTGAAGTACTTCCAGTACTGCAGGTTTCTGAGGTGGAGCACTAGAAAATGAGAAATTGTTTTGTTTGTGACCACTTTTCACTTAACATTTTGACTCTTAATCTGTGGTTGTCATAGACGTGAGTTCTTTGTGGCTGTGAATTAACTTTGTGAACTACAGCAGCATCCTTTCTGTTTAATTCTCTAGACTTCAGATTGACATGTTCCAAAATGTAAAAACATTGTTAGTACATATGACTGAGATTGTGCAGCTCCTGTCTTATACTTATACTTCCAGAGCATCATGCTAGGGCATCACTGTGGTATAACCTCAGTAGAAGTAGGTGTACTTTGGTTGAAAAAGAATAACGAGGATGATGTGCCCAAGGGGATTCTCATGTTCAAAAAAAATGTTTTGGTCAAAAGTGAGGACTACATGCTTCAGTAATTTTGTTTACTGGGACCAAGTCTAGTGGACCAAGAGAGGACTTTTTTCCACAGGTTTTGGGTTAAAGTGAAAGGGTGGAAAATTTTTGACTGATGATAAGACTCCTTTTCCAGATGATGGAGCTCCCTGGAGCTTTCCATCTGGCTGTCCGAAGCAGCCTCTGAAATACTCTTGAGCAATGTCAAGTGCTTTAAGGTTGGTTTCTTACCTGTGGATCCCCAAGCTTCGCATTCTGTCTAGAGCTTATTGAAGTTGCAGCACAGGATCTCGTTAGACATCACATAGTAAATGAAACTGCCTCAGTCAGTTGTTTATTTGTTGCAATCCTAATTTTCTGAAGAAATCATTGCAAGAGAAGAGATTATGCTGTCTTACATTTTCAGTCATTTACCAAGTGGTATGCAGCAGATCCTCAAGTAAGTAGATTTTTTTTTTTTTTTAACTTATGAGTGTATCTCTGGGAGGAAACACATGTTTCTCCTCACAGTCGAGTCCTGGAAGTTGCAGTTTAAATTTGATGAAGTGTTTTATTCCCTGAGATAAAAATAAATAAATAAATAATTAGATTTAAATGCGTCTGCTGATGAAGAAAGTCAGGAATCCTCCTAATTAAGACATTTCTTAGAAAGGTAAAATTTTTATCTGGGAGCATAAAACACTTCATCAGTTTTAAAGCCACATCTGCAAAGACTGGATCAAGGGCAGAAACAGGCATTTTTCTTCATTCTGGCTTGTCTGTGAGTTTAAGACTTTTAACAACAGTTTTAAAAATATTTAAATCAAGTATAGAAACACTTGCAATGTGATAGGGATAAGAGTGCCCTCCCTTCCCTCTGTTTTTAATCTGGTTCTCTTGATGGGATAAACTGCAAGGTTGAATTGGTAACTGGATTATTGCCTCATAAAACAGCACGAGGTTACTATTATCCTTTAATTTTATATCTTTATTAGGGAGTAATGTTGGTCTTATTTAAATCATTGAGTTCTCTAATGGTTTTTCTCCTCTTTTACAAATTTATAAAACTAAACCCTAAAGGATTTGGTCTAAGTGCAATTGGCATAACTGCCATTATAAAAATCATTGTGTTAGCAGTTGGTTATAATCAGCTGCTTTAACTGGGCTCAGAATATAGCAGGGTTTAGCTGTTGTTAGGTAGAATACTGATAAAATATTAATTCTGAATTTTATTTTAAAAGACTCCGTTTCCAGTAAGAGTATTCGAATTTTGAGGCAGTGTGAAGATGAATTACAGAGCCCTAAAAACTCTTATAGCATGTTTGTACGAAGGATGCATTTAACACATTGTGTGATTGTGCAAAGATTAAACAAGCTTATCTTTGTCTTGCAATTCAAGTTCAAAAATTCATGAAGGTCGGTCTTTTTCAGAAGGTGACTAATGCACGCGGTGTATTTCATGATGCCTTCCAGTGGCATCCACCTGAGTTCTGGAGTGCAAAACATGCATCGTGGGTCAGTCATAGGCAGTTCTTAATAGTAAAACTCCTGGTGGACTTAAATGCTTAGGATGTATTTGAAAAATTGATACCCTTTTATTTTTTTAAGGCAAAATGTGACATCCATCTTGATTTCAATGTGCTTTGGTTAAGATCGTGATCAGTATGGAAAGAAGTATGAATATGGGTCTATTTGTTACACTGTGGCTCTGTAGGTGAGTTGCAGTTGAACGTCACGCAGAAAGTGAGGGATCTGTCACCCTTCAAGTGACTGACAGAATTAGAGCATTTAATGTTTGAGTAGAGTGTACAGTCAGCAAGTTTGCTGACAACACAGAACTGGGAGGGGTGGCTGACACACTGGAGGGCTGTGCTGCTATTCAGCAAGACTTAGACAGGCTGGAGAGTTGGGCAGGGAGAAGTTGGGAAGAAAGAGTAAGATTTAACGCGGGCAAGTTGTAGGGCCTTGCATCTAGGGAAGAACAGCCTCAGGTACCAGTATAGGTTGGGGACTGGCCTGTTGGAGAGCAGCATGGATGAGAGCGACCTGGGGGGTCCTTATGGACAGCAGGGTGACTATGGCCCAGCAATGTGCCCTTGTGGTTAAGAAGGCCAATGGCATCCTGGGGTATATTAGAAGGGGTGTGGTTAGGAGGTCAGGAGAGGTCCTTCTCCCCCTCTCCTCTGCCCTGGTGAGACTGCACCTGGAATATTGGGTCCAATTCTGGACCCCTAAGTTAAAGGTCAACTCCTTGGAAGAGTCCGGTGCAGGGCCACCAAGATGATTAGGGGAGTGGAACACCTTCCTTATGAGGACAGGCTGAGGGATCTGGGCCTCTTTAGCTTGGAGGAGACTGAGGGGTGACCTTATTAATGTTTATAAATATGTAAAGGGCAGGAGTCAGGAGGACAGAGCCAGGCTCTTCTCAGTGGTGGCCAGCAAAAGGACAAGGGGCAGCGGGTGCAAGCTGGAGCATAGGAAGTTCCATGTGAATATAAGGACAAACTCTTTCACTGTGAGGGTGAAGGAGCACTGGTACAGGCTGCCCAGAGAGGCTGTGGAGTCTCTTTCTCTGGAGACATTCAAAACCTGCCTGGACGCATTCCTGTGTGATTTAGTCTAGGTGATCCTGCTCTGGCAGTGGGGTTGGACTAGATGATCTTTTGAGGTCCATTCCAACTCCTAACTCTCTGTGATTCTGTGAATGCAAGCCAGGTACCGACTTTCAGTCAGTAAAGTTAGAAACTAGTGAGTCTGTTCCCAATCTTGTATTTTACTACTGAGTACTTGACCATTTCTTTCTGCAGGCAATCTTACTAATGGAATAACAAGCACACACTTCGAACTCTTAATTAAATTAAAGCAGATTTCGTGTTGAAGTTATTAATGGAATATTTTAGGATTGGTTGTGAAAATTCACCTTTTGTGTTTGGAATTGCCTTCTTTGGCAGAGGCTGCCACGGGAAATGCCGCGTAGAGCAGCTTTCTCTCAAAATACCCATTGTTCTTGGTGGGCTCCTCTCTTAAATTTGCCTGTAGAGGGTGTTTTAAAGAAGATTTTGTGTTACCCTTTTATCTCCATTGGACAAAGACTGCACAACATTTTTACAAACCCAAAGTTGTGGGCTCCATATTGACCAAAAAATTCCAATGTGGGAGCTGCTTAGTGGTGAAGGCATCAAGGGTGAAGACGTCAATGTCTTGTATCCCTCTGAAATCTAGAGGAGACTGAAACCATTTTGAAAAATAGGGATTATTTTCAGCTTTCTGAGAAGGTGAGATATGCTCACCACAATTTGTTTGCAATTGGTCTTTTCCTTATGTAACATCATGGCAAAACCTAATGAAATGTGAGTGAAAATCTTCCTGAAACTTAGAGAAGAAGGAAGGAAAACAGGAGGGTGTAATCTGATGGCAGGAAAAAGTCGAAATAAAGGTGAGACCAGAAAGCTGGGGCTGTAAATGTGCATGTGTGTATGTACTGGGAAATACCTAATGTAAAACACGAGGAAATTTTGGGAGTTATATTTTGGGGAGTAAATGGAGGTATGGCAAGTAAGTGTCACTTCAAAGAGAGGAGGTACTCACAGGGCAACGTGAGGCAGTGGATGGGGCTGTGTAGCTTCAGGGGCTTGTAGCTCTGGTTCCCTTAACACATTCTGCAAGTGCCAACAGAGGTATACAGATACATTAACCTCAGTTGAGTAGTGGTTACATTTATGTAGGTTGGAGGTAGTGTAAGGTGTAAGTGGTTGCTGCCCAAAACTTAAAACAAAGATCCACAATATGTTTATGATATTGTACATACTCCTGAGTAATGGTTTCTTGGGGTGCCTTGTTGATACATCTGGGTTGTTTGGGTTGCTTAATTGATGTGTTTACATATTTTATTTTCTTGTAACCCTAGCTTTGATTAGTACTATTATGTTCATTGCATATATAAAATAGCCCTAGCATTTGTTTTGTTCTAAATTAGGCAGATTTGCATAACTCCAAAGTGGATCTTTTCTGAGAATGGAGATTGTAATATAATTGTGTGGCTTTATGGTTACATTACCGTAATCATTCGTATGCAGAACTCTTAGAAAAGACAATTTGCCTATTGATGTTCTCAATACTTGATGAGAGGGGTGAGAGAAGGCATAGACACAGCAGATAATTAGGGTAATATCTGTCATTTAGCACTTTGTCTGGAACTGCTTGTTATAAACCACTTTGTGTATTTTATTTAATCCTAAAGGAATTTAATGGACCTTAGAGAGGGGACTTCATGCTGATAATTGCATAATAACATTTTTCCGCCAGACATTTAATGACTAAGAGGTTATCATTAAATGTGTATCAAGGGGTTTTGTTTTAGCAATCCATAATTGTCTTTCTACTGTATTCTCCCAAGGGTTATCTTTTGTTGTCTACATAAACAGCTGCCTGTATTAAAACACGTAAACTGTTTTATTGGTTCATTTTCGTAACCACTTCTTCTTGCAGGGGTTGAAGAATTAGTACGTAGGTGTGCTCCTGTTTCTGTTGCTGTATTTCACATAGCTTTGCAAAATAATTCTGGCATTATTGAAACATTTTATTTGAAATTAAGCTTCGTAGAAGTCGGTGGCAACTATGCTGCAGATTTTTGTGAAACCACAGCCTCAGTTAGGGTGTTTGTTTATTGCATATTTACTGGAGAAGTGAGGAACACACACTAACATGTTATTTTTTTCTCTTATTTTTAATTTAGACTACTGAACTGTAAATTGAAGGGAAGATAATTTCTGCTTGTGGGGGAAAGAAAGGTGAATAACCTCCATGGAAGACTCTCAGGATCTAAGTGAACAGTCAGTAAGTACCAATGTTACTAAACTGAATGGAATAAATGGAATTCTGTTCAAACTGTGTTTTAAAGGATTTTACTTCAGATTTGAGGATTGTGGTAAGATTTGGGGAAGGGTTCTGAGCTTTTAGATTCAAGCCTTTTCCTGGTTCATACATGAAATGAGTTGTTTTAATCTTTATTTTTACCTGTTGAACATATACAGGATTGTCATATAGGATTTTGCAGAACTAGAATATTTGGAGGGCTGATGGATATAATTAAAGTACATTGGAAGAATAAACTATTAAAAGCTTGCACAGTGGTATGCCAAGGGTTCAAATAATTGTATCAAAGTGTATATCCATAATGGGCTCCCAGTTTTGTCAAAGCAAGAGGTACCAAAAATGTGAACAAGAAATTTCAGATAGTGAGGCTGTGGCAGATGACGTACATGAATTGTTTTAAGGGGAATGTGAGAATTGGCGGTATGTATCACCGCTCTACATCAGAGGGAGATTCCCTTTGTCATTGGTGAAGTAGCTGGGACAAACAGGGTGGACATTTCTTCTTTTTCCTTTCCCTTAAGGTTGTACTCTCCAGACTTCCTTACCACCAGCCTGCAGTTCTGAGGAGGTAGCATGCTCTGATAAAATTTGAAGTCGGCTGAGCTTGCCAACCAAAGCATTGGCTTTGTTTTTAATGTCTTAATTTCTAGTGGTCACAGTGCTGGCAGATTTTGTGAGTACCATGATACCCACGAATCTCAGCTTGGGCTCAGTGTAGTAAAGATCAATAAAAGGATTTCATATTTCTACTTCTGACATACTGAAGGAGGTTACCCACATAATAAACTAGTTTTTAAGAGGTTTTTTTTTAAAAAAAACCAGAGGCTTTATAGGTAGCAGAGTTGCAAGAAACCAAGAAGTGCTTGCATGTATTTTTAAAATGTCAGTAGTTTAATAAGGAGTACTTTGCTGATTGGATAGCTCCTATCTGAGACTATCTTGGATTAGAGTTTTATTGCTAATATAAAAAAGTACAGAACTGGAAAGTGTTAATAGTGTCTTAAGTCACCATGGTGGCACTACTTAAGACATCTGCACATATTTACATATTTAGACTGTTCCAAACTAAAACTTCAGAGCATGTAAAAGCTACATTGATTCATATTTTAATAAACTTTTATGAAGGTCATAAAAGATTCAGTAAGAACTCTTCTCTCATAAGTCTGTGCAACAATTATTCTGTGCAGTATGCACACTGTGGTTATTAATAGGAAGTAGATGCACCAATTTAGCTTCATGCAAAACCATGTTTTCATAGTAGTAAAATTGTTTTTGCACTGCTGGATGCCTGATAAATGCATAGTTTAGTAGCCATTTTACTACCTTATTGTAGTCTAATTTTGGCTGTATTTTTCATAGTTACTACATAGCTTTATCCTAATCTGTGAGAACAGGTCTGCAGATTACTAAGGGAAGTGTTTTATATGAAGAGAGGATGTGCTGTCCTTACACCATTGTTAGTGTCACAGAAAAGTGTGCTAGAAGACAAGAGTTTGTTCTTCTTACTCTTTGCTGAGCAGTGACAGAACTTCAGTGTAATGGGTGGGAGGAGTCCCCTTTCATGACTCCCTGCATCTGGCTGTGCACCCAGGCTACGATCTTGCCTAGGTGTTGGGCACTGTCCTGGGAAAAGGAGTTGTGGTGTGAAGCCCGTCTGCCAAGAGCAGATACTGACCCTTCATTTCCCCACTTGAAAAACCTTTTCACTATTACATCATGGTTAACCTCCTCCCACAAACAAATTTTTAAAAAGAAAATAGCATTTCTGGCTTCTTTCTTTAAAAGTTGCAGGGCAGGACTGTAGGCTAGAGATGCCAGGTAGAAGGGAGTGTTCTTTATGCAAGGCTTTGGTGGTTTAAGGTCCAGGAAACTATCAGATGTATATCCTATGCCCCTCCCGCTTGTACTGTCCCAGTGCTTTGTGGTGATTTTGTACAGGTTAGCTCTAGGCAGTTCCTGCTTATCTTGCAGGATTTCAGGTTCTTGACATGTTCAGGGAGCCTCGGTGCTTCTGTCTGGCAGAGGGATTCCTCTCTGGGAGCCGGGTGCGTAAGATTTAGATCATGGAAATTCAAGGAGCCTGAGTAGCCCACCACTGCCGCGAGCACGTTAGGTTGTGTGAATAAGCATGAATGCAAAACCTGTGCTCAAAGTTGTGCTGGCACCTTGCCCCGAATATTCTAGCCATCGGTTACTTGAAAGACTGCCTGTCTCTGCAACCGAGATGGGTTAGAAGGTGCTTGCTGTTGGATAGGTTCTTTGATGGACAGTTGAATTTTCTGAATAGAGAGATTCCTTTATTGGATTAATTTCCCTGGGCAGTCTGTTAAGAGCCTTTCACCCTTGGGAAAAGAGGCCAGGCACATTTACTTGGGTTAGTTAACGAGCTTAATTTTCAAGCTTTATTTTAAAGAAAGGAAATCATGCTAATTTGTGCAAGTAGGTCATCCTCCTGAAGTATGATGCAGTGTAGCTTTTACTGTGACAGTCTTCTCCATAATGTTGAGTGAGATCCCTGCTATTGTTCTAACTCATTTTTTTGTTGTTTACTCTGTTTTCTATTCTTTCAAAATACACTAGTAAGGTACAATTGGTTCTGTGAATCCTGAACTTTACACGGCATCACACAGGTGAAACTACTATGATCATAATTATGAGCACCTCTACAGCATCACTGTTGCTGTACAACAAATGAATTCTTCCATGTTTCCTTGGATCAGGGACTGCATGACCACACGCTGCTTCAGATATCTAAGTGCACCCCTACTCTCTGAGCCTCTAAAGAAGTATGTTTGACTGAATTGAGCAGCTGCTGTGTTTTCTGAGATGCTGTCTTGATTAGATGTAATATACACACAGTTTATTGCATTATGCCACTAATTTGTTTATTTTACCCTGTTTTTATTTGTAGTTAATTCCTTGCCCCTGCTATATTTTAAACCCTTTTGTGTTGGCTGACAGAAGTCAGTCTTCGTGCCTGCTTGTCGTACCGTAGAGCCTCTGCGCTGAGAAATCTGTTGTGCTTGCTTTCCTCTGCTGTCTTGTTCCCGGTACCACATGGCAGAGGTGGGGGAATCCAGTTTTAATCTGGATCAAAAGGATCAAACTCAGAGTGGAGTTTATTATGGTTTGGTTTTCCTGTCTTTGCACACAACGACACAGGTAAATAGCTGTATCTTGAAGATGCAAGTTACTACCTGCCATAGAGGAGGGCTGGGGTCTATCAGGTGCTGCTGAGATCTGGGAAGTTCCTGCAGTTGGCATGGACTGGGATGGGCTGGGGCTCATCTGTGGTGCTGTAAAATTGAGTGGGTGGGTTGTGTCCAAAAGAGCTTACAACTCTCTTTTTCTTTCCCAATTCAGATGCAGAATATGCTCAATACATCCTGCATAGGAAGGAAATTTGTTCATGAGTGTTCTGAAAGAATTAGAAGAAAATAGTAGCACAGGTATTTCACAGACAGAAGAGAATAACCAGTCTTTTTATATTCTGGTGTGATGTTTGTCACCATGTGCAGGCTGCCACTTATCAAGTAAAAGAATAATTAAAGCCACATAAATTGGTTTTATTCAGACAGGTGTAGCTAGGTAATATAGTTTTAATAACTGTGATTGTCAGAAATTTTATGCACACTCGATCAAAAAAGTAGAAGATATAATGGAACACATTAGATTTCATATTACTACTGTTACTGTAGTCCAAAATAAAAATGCTGATTTTTACTAACTTCTAACAAGAAATACTTTTTCAAAAGATGCATGTTAAAATTTCTTCTATGTAGTTTTGAAATGGGAGACAAATAAACATTACAGATCTTGTATTTATGAAAAATCTAGCAATCAGGAGACAATTTTTTTTTAAGACTGATCTTGGGGATGGTTAATGAAATGATAAATATTTAGCACCTACATAGTCCTCTGCTGTGCCTTATCAAAGCGAACAAACGCAGACTTTTGAGAACCTCAGAAGTTTCACGCTATTTTTTTTCTAGTCATTATTTGCTGTTCAGTCTGTATTCATAGAAGAAAAATAATTTGGCTGCTAACTTGCTAGTTTAGGATTTCAAAGGGCCTTATTAGAAACTGGTGTAATTTCATCCCCTGTCCCTTTTATATAACAGCGTGCATATTTAGATTACTTCATTTTAACCTAGAATTAAACAATAGATCGCAGTGCTGTAGGACAGGACACTAGCAGATGTGAGGCTAAACCTGACTGAACAGGTTTTCATTTCTGTGACATTTGGACAACTATCCCCATTGTGCCCTGGGTAAGTTACTTATTTTTCATTCAGCTTATACAGACTGTCATATCTGTTACTTGCATTCGTGCCCTACTTGCAGCTGGGCAATCCCTGGCACCCTTTTCAGACAGTGTTTTTTTCCCTGGTTTTGTTTGGTTTTAACATGTGGAGGTGTCAGGTGTGATCCCTTTGCAGGTCTGTTTTTAGTGGTAGCTGCTTCTCTGTTGCATGAGCACCGTGCTCACTGCATTTAGTCTTCCCCGCTCTGGGGTGAGCAGCCTGCTTGCGCCCTGGGAGCCTCAGTTGAAGCTCATTTCAATGAAACGAAAACAAGTTTAAACTCTTTCACCGAGTTTTCAGTCAGTCTGTTCTGTATGGCAGCGTAGTACGCTGTGGCTCGTACCTCTGCGATAAAAATTTTTGTACGGCTTGGAATACCACAGGTAATTCATCTTGTCAAATTAGTGATGTTGGTTGAAAGAGACCTCTGGAAGTTACCTCGACTTGCTTCTGGTCATGAAATACAGGCAGTATGCACAAATATTTCACTGTTATGAAATCAGTGAGCTGTGTTAAATATCAGTAAGTGAGTACCTTCTGAAGAATTATGGTTTTAGCAAGCAAAAAATACTTGCCTTAATGAGCGATTACTCAGTTTTCACTGAAAACAGTCTCTGAAGAAAAACACCATAGCTCGTAGTCAGTTAAAGTAGAAGAAAATCAACAAATCTTTTCCAAGCTATATTTCAGAGCATTTCTGAGAGTTACTGAGGTATTTTATTACCCCCTATCTTTAGACACAAAAAGATAGCTCGCCATAGATGATCCAAAATTATTACCCACTTTGAATTACAGTGGATCGAGAATAAAGTGTAATACCATCATTCCTTGTCTGCCATCTAATTGGAAAGCACGGAAAATTGACAGGACCGAAATGTTCACATCCCAACAAATTTGATGTAGAAACATTGCTGCTGTTCTCTCCCTGCTGCAAAACCTTCACATAATGGCATAACAACCTCTGCAAACACATAAATACAGCTTTTTTTCTGGTTACTTTGTTCTGTACCACTTCAGCATCCTGTCATTTCTGTACCATAATCCACCAGTGACAAGTTTGAAGGTGCTTTTCCCAAAGTACCTCCGTGGTTGCGTGTGTGTGTTTTGTTTTACCTGGTTACCAAATAGGACAGACCAAATGAGACAAAACTCAGAAGCAGATGGTGCGTTTTGAGATGCGGAGTGAACTGTGCTGAGGCATGTGTTAGTAAGTACTGCATATCCTCAGAGAAATACAAGTTCGATAATGGTCACTGTTGACACACACATAATAGAAATGTGCATTTCTTTCTGAGCTAATTAAAAGTATGATCTGAAGCCCCTTTTCTTCAAAAGCTGAACAGTCAGTCTCTTAAAGAAATATCCAAGAGAGTGAGACAGAATAATGGCTTGAAACCTTGCAAGATTGGTTTGCGTGGGCAAACACACTGACATGTTCCCATCATTGGCGCTGTCACGTCTCCTCTGGTTCAGCTCTCCACCTGTCTCCTGGAAGATGTGACTTAGTATCAGAGGTTTAAATGGAAAGGCATCGTATAAGCTGTGTTTAATAACAAGGGAAACCAATAAAAGAAGTATGTTCTGTTGTCACATACTGTCCTTGGAGCGCTGACAAGGACTGACACGTAACTACAATATAGCTTGTTATGGCTGGTATTCCTGGCTCCAGAGAGGCCCCAGGCTGGGATTCTAGCGATAAAACTACTTGGGAAAATTGCTACTGCTGTAAGCTACATGGACTTCGCTCTCAAGGTAGATACTGTCTTCTGCACCGAGGGCTCAGGGATTCCTGGGGCTTGGAATTCTGTTTTAATAGTGATGTCATAGTTCTTATACCAGGGATAGCAAAAGTGACTTCTATTGTATTGTAACAGATAATAGGGAAAAAAGTGTTTAAAAACCTGCAGGTACAAAAACTTCTTTTCAAGGCCTGAAAACTGGACTGACTTAGACCATCTTTGGAGCTTCAACATGGGCTTATTCACCTAAGAAAAGGTTGGTATATATACATATATATATAAAAGATTTGGAACTTATAATTCAGCCTAAAAATAAAAGGTATTCCTTCTCTCTCTGAACGGTGCATCTTTATATTAAATCATCAGAATCTGACAGACAGATTTAAGTTCTCCAGATGGATTTTGCTTGTAAGGTATACTTGTACAAGCATTTAAAATGCCAAAATTATTAAATGCTATACTTCTAATTGATTTTAATATTGTACGTTATTTTAGAATCACTCACAGAATTTCCAAGGATGTCCATATCAGTCCTATCTGTGAATGCAAAATGAAAATTTAATAATTTTCTTAGGACAACAATTGTGCATCCGCTTAGGCTTTTGGTTTAGACAGTGTCCAAGTGATGTTACGTGCACAGAAATAGTGTTCTTCAGTAAAAAAGGGGCCAGACTTTTGTAGCACACACAAAATATTTGACAATATGACAGCAAATCTATTTTCTCTAGGCTTTTCAGTTTTCTAAGGCTGAAAGCCCCGTGCTTTCACGTCTGCTAAATGACTATGTCTACATTTTCATGTAAAAAGTATGGATTACACTGGACATATAGTTGGTTTATTCTCATTTGATTATTGTAGAAAGTCCAGATGGAGCAGTGTGCTGAAGAATGTGTGTGACTTAAGGGATGTGATTAAGCCCACTGAAATCAATGAGATTTCTCATGTGCTTTAAGTTAGGCATGTGCTCAAATACTTTTCTGGAGAGGACTTGGAAATACAGTACAGAATAAAAGCAATAATTTCAGAAATATTTTATTAGCAAATGCTTTTGAATGATTTGTGGCCATGGCTAATATTTGTTCAGCATCATATAACGGTCATGGTTTCTTTCTTCTCCCTGTAGTAACTTTTCTCTCAGCTCTACCTCAATATCCCAGTGGTTGACTTGCAAGTCAATTCCTATTAAAAAAGAGACGAATGACAGGGAGAAGTGTTACATTTTAAAATAATAAAATGACACTAGATGAAGAATATAATTATTTATTTGATAATGCTTGTCTTAAACACATTGAGCACATGCAGATCCGTTAAACGACAGCCACATCCTTGTCCTTTTTTATATTAGGTTAAATATGTAACAACTTAAAGGAGGCAAAGTTAAAAGTGTTGAAATGTTACAGCTACCCTAAATGGAAATAGTTTTGTTGTAATATGACTTAAGGCAGAACTGATCCCAGAGGATCGCACTGAAGAAACAATGCAAAACTTGTGTTGTCTATTTTGTTATTTATTAATTAGTAAAATAACTTGGTTTAACATTAGTTCATCCTCCATGCTCCTGACAGCAGCACCTGTTGACAGGTGAGAACACTGTTGCTGTAGCATGCTGTGCAGCATGCCAGCACCAGGACTTGGGCAGTGACCGTGCTTTAGCCCGAGAGATCCATCCACCCACCCAAAGGTGGAGCATTGTTGCAGCTCGGGTATGCAGGTTTTGTGTTGGAGTATTACTCTTACAAAGGGCAACTTCTAGGTGAGAAACTAAGTTTATTTCTCTCTTTCTCTGTGCATATATGCTAACTGTGTCCTGACCCTTGTTTCATCATACTTGAGGCAAAAGTAGACCAGAATGTTGTTGAACAGAGCCACTAATAAGCTGAGTGTTTGTCATTTGCCAGCTAACAGTAGAGCTGGGAAATACAGAGAAGTGGCCTGTAGTCTTCTAGTGTTTAAGAACATGTACCTGAAATGAAGGCTTTTTTACAGAAAACGTACTTACCCTGGAAAACCTAAGCTGCCTGGAGTACAATTTTTGTGTTTCAGTGCCATCAAGAGGTTTGTCCATTTTCCAGGTGCATTGCTAAAACAAAACCAAACACCATTCCTACCCCCCAAACCAAACAAAACCCAAATAGATAAAAAAACAAAGGGGTGTGTGTGGAAACTTCAGTGGCTTGCACAGTCCTTGGTTCTGGGCCACATAGAATTTTTGGTTATGTGATTCAGTCAAAGTATAAGGAGCTAAAGGAAATCTCACTTATTTCTGAAATAAACTCCAATACTTTTCTTATTTCATTTAGCAGAGGTGTTAAAAAAATAGCACAGGTTTTCAAGTTTCAGTTTCTGCAGTCATCTTCCATGTGAGACTGAAATGCATTAGGGTGCATTTCATGCATGTATGGCAGTTTTTGAAACAATCAAATTAAAATAACTCTGCAATGAAATCTGTGGAGTATTTCTTTCAGTGGGTTTTACCATCAGAGGGAGCAATGTGTCCTATATTAATTTATCTTTTTATCCTGTGTTTCTACATGAGCCAAATAAACTGCATTTATTTGAACAGCCTGGCAGCTGTTGCCCTTGAGGGGTCCTGACTCATTGTGGGCATCTGAACTTGACTTGCTTACCTGCTGCTTGCTATGGGCTTTTCCAAGATACTTTTAATCTCAGGTATTCCAGGAACCAGATTCACTCAGCCTTCACTGCATTGGACACAAGAGTCTCTGTTCTCAGGGGGGAACAGCAGATAGCAAGAGTAAGTACTGTACGCTGTCAGTCAGATCCTGTGTCTGGACTAACTGATCAGAATCTCAAGTCGAACCACAGTTTCCCTTTACATACATTTAATCAGTTTCTTGTATACTGAGTGACTGGGTATAATCTTTGATTATTAATCTGCTATCTACTCTTCAAGTGATAAATTGCTCAGACTAAGTTTTAAGTGCCGGTCATTAGTAAGGTGAGTGGGAGTTGGACTAGTGATGGGATGAGAAGAAATGGCCTCAGGTTGTGCCAGGGGAAGTTTAGATTGGATATTAGGAATAATTTCTTTACTAAAGGAGCGATAAAGCATTGGAACAGGCTTCCCAGGGAAATAAATAAATGGTGGAGTCACCATCCCTGGATGTGTTAGAAAAAATGTATAGATGTGGCACTTTGGGACGTGGTTTGATGGGCATGGTGGTGTTTGGTTGATGGTAGGACTTGATAAGGTCTTTTCCAACCTTAATGATTCTGTTATTCTCTAATAAAGAAGAGCTGCCTTTCTTTCTTTCTCTGCACATTCTCTTCCATGTAGTTGTAGTGGTTCTTTAGGGGTGTTAGAGCTTTGATGGACTATGGACATCGTGCTCTTCATCCTGTTACCCATCTGCTTGTCTATCATGTTCTTGAATGCATTGCCAAAGCTTTGATAATGAGATTTTATGGTTTTTTAGTATTTAATTATGAAAGTAAGGATTAACTTGTAGCCTCTGTAATTGGCACCTGTATCTAAGAAGCTAATTTTATCCCTTTTCCCATATTTTTGAAGGTGTGAGGGGCCTCATATCACCAGTTTGTTGTTTCAGATAGAATCTGTTAACATGTTTATTAATAAACATGGTAAATGGCAATTGAAAGCATACTCTTCAGGGCATGCTTTAAAAGCATAGGCTTTAAATATAGGCTTCCAAGGAGCTGATACCATACTGAGTTTCACGCATGACAAGAAATCCAGAGTTTAATTAAAGGAAATTTTTACATTTTTCTCACAAGGTGCTGGATTTAATCTTGAGATTAAAATTAGCAGGAGAGGACGGAGTCTTTGTAGGACCAAGGACAGTTATGTGATGCATCATGGGCTGATTGTTCTTAAACTCTTCGGTTCTTTCTTGCTAGTACAAGAGTTCAATAGTACTTAATTTTGACAAAAGCAAACACATGCTGATAAGATTTCAACATTGGCCTGAACTTTCCAGGTTGAAATAATATCTAATTTTAGGATACTTCTGTGGTAGTAGATGTATTACAGTAGTGTTACACTTCAGCTGATTTTCTGATGCTGTTGGATATCTTGTCCTTTGGACATAAAGCTTATCAAGAGTTTTGTTGAAAGTCCTGGTGTTGAGCTGGGATAAGACTCTGAATAACTCTCTGACAGGACATTTTTGTTTGAAGAAGTTACTTATTTGTCTGCAATTGATAGGTTTGGAAAGTTTGCAAACCTTCTTTACACTTTCATCTAAATGCTTGTGTATTGATAAAAAACTTATCATTACTTAGAATATTGGCATTTTACACATTCTGCAGCTACAGAAACGTTGATGTTTCTTTTTTGTGTCTTCAAAAATTGAATAAGTATACAGACCCTGATCCCAGCATTATTTTTGTGTCATGCAGCTTCAGAATTTACCAGTTCTGGAAAGCCTGTCAGTATGGTGTCAGGCAGACCTACTGTGTGAAGAGCTTATGTGAGCACTTAAAAAAACCCACTAAAACCCCAGGAAAAAAAAAAAAAAGGAGAAGAAGAGGTATGTTTAGATTACTTTAATTGCTACTTTCATCTTCCATGGTGTATGGGCAGTTGTATATTTTTTCAGACAAGGAGATCTTGGTATGGTCTACCTGCTAAAATACCTAATGATAAAAAGCAGGCTGCAATATTCAGCAAGCTTGTACTACATATTCCTTCACGGATGAATGAATTTCCCATGTTTAGGAAGAGTCTACTACTGTGCATCAAGAAGACCTGTAAAATTTTACGTTTAAGTCTACTTCCATTTATAACTGATCTTGCAGTAATAGTCAGTGCCACAGGTATGACGTGATTGTGGATCTGCAAATGGTGCTGCAAAATACAGCCAGTCTACCTGTAAAAGTGTGGAGCTAATGAATAACTAATTATCAAACTGACAGTGCTTTACTCTGCTGTCTGGGTTCACTTAACATGATGTGCATTGAAGAGAAAGGATGCCAGCTGGTTGTAAAAGGGCTGGAGTGTGGCTTCTGTAAAATCACCAGTTACAGAAACCCATCTGGCATGTCCTCAGAGCAGGAGCTGACCTACTAGCTGTCCTCCTCTGATTTCCAGCAGTCTCAAGGGACGCTCTTGAGGTCTTTAGTGAATGCAGGATGGAGAGGCTAACCAGGAACAATGCAGTATTTCAAAACATCTGAAATTTTCAGCTGAGTGCTTCACAGTGGTCAAAACTTACAATTGCTTCTAGCATAGTTTCAGAAAAAGGTGAGAGAAAATATCAACATTCACAATCCTCTTTAATCAAGAGTGTATTTTTAAAGACACGATGAGTACAGCATAACACTCAGGAAAAGTTGAAAATGAAAGAAAAGAAATGACACAGCTGATAAATCCCACTGGAAGGCTCCTCTTTATTATTCTATGGAAATGGAAATTTTCTTTTTTTTTCAGTTTGAAACCTTTTTGGAGTTTGAAACTTTATTGCCATTAGTTGTAGCCAGTATCCTTCCAGCAGACTTTCTTTGTCGTCCTGTTGAGCTGTTCCCTGGGTAGTGAGCGGAAGAAAAGACAGTGAAGTTTATTTTTCTTTGTGAGTAGTATTTTAAACTATTGTCCAGTTGAAGAGACCCAGTTTGTGAGTTTTGGCTGTACATGGTTTGCATGGTTTCCTTTCTGTGTCTGAGCAGCGCTAGTTACCTGGGCCCTTGGAGACTGGAAGGATTTAACTGGAGCCATCACTGCTTAAGCACTGTAATTTTAAAATCCTTTCTAGGCAAAGCTGTTCTGTAACTCTCAGATAAGATGGGAAACGTCAACAAGATTATTTATTTTACTGAAATAGCATGACAACTTTGGATTTCTGTACCTTCTTCTCATTGCTTTAGCAGCAAGGCTCTAGAAGCAGTGACATTAATTCCTCTGAAGAGAAGGATTGCAGCGCATTGATGAGAGACTATGTCTGAAATGCAGAAGAATAACACTAACGGTGACAGTTTCATGTGGAGTGCTTTTCTCAACATACAGGAGGTCTTTAAAGTGCTGTCCATACCTCCGTTTGTGTATGACAAATATTCTGTATACTGTAATGTTAAGACATGATGTTGTCTCTTTATGGATTCCATTCAGATGTAGAACACGGAAAAGTTACATAGGTGAAAGGTGAACCTTTTTCTCAGTTTTTTTAAACATACAATATTCATACTATCTGTAATACTGTTGTGGTTTAACCCCGATGACAGCTAAAATAACCACACAGCCATTCGCTCACTGCCCCCACTCCTAGTGGGATGGGGAGAGAATTAAAAATAGAAAAGAAAAAAAAACCCCCTAAACTCATTGGTTGAGATAAAAGCAGTTCAGTAGGACAGAAAAGGAAGATGGTGGTGATGAGATGATATAGAAAACAAGTGATAAAAATCACAATTTCTCACCAGCTGAAGTTGATGCTCCTCAAGACCCCAAGCAACCCCAAGTCACGGCCCACCCTCCAGTTATATGCAGAGCATGACATCATATGGTATGGAATATCTCTTTGGCCAGCTTGGGTCAGCTGTCCTGGCTGTGTCCTCTCTCAGATCCTTGGGCACCTCCAGCCTACTTGCTGGTGGGGTGGGGTGAGAAGCTGAAAAGTCCTTGACTGCTTGGCAACAACTAAAACCATCAGTGTGTTATCAACATTGCTGTCATCCTAAATCCCAAACACAGCATTGTACCCACTGCTAGGAAGAGAATTAATTCTATCCCTGCAGAAAAGAGGACAAATACCTAGGTCAGTTGTTCTTGAAATAATAACATTTTCACTGAAGACATTTTCAATTAACAGTATAAATAGTAATGTATATGAGTGTTTTTTCTTGAAAAATTGTAATGCTAAAATAGAGCAAAATATGGAAAATAGCATCCGTGGGGCAAAAGAGTATCCAACTGTGTAAATGATGACTGTGAGGATACATTAACCAAGTATATACAGTAATGCAGGCATGTGAAATGCAGGGTGGCTGTTGAAGTGTTCAGACATGGCTCTTTGGCTCTTGATTTCTCTTAAGCAGCTCTGTTTACTCTCATGTTTTATACTTTTCAGTGCTGCTGCTGTAACGAAACATTATAGTGCCATGACTGAGCACTACTTGAAAAATGAAATCAACAGCATCTAGGGGAGGCTCATGGAATGTCCTCTGATCTTTGGAGCCAACCTGGTTTGTTTCCAGTATTCACCCATCCTTTGTTACTGTCTGCTGGAGAGAATGGTGGAAGCAGTCACTGCTGCTCAGTGGTGGCTTTTGAGGTTAATATTAACAAAAAATTAAAGCTTTGGGTTGGAAGGGACTTCAAAGATCATCTAGTTCCAACCCCCTTGCCATGGGCAGGGATACCCTCCACTAGACCAGGTTGCCCAAAGCCTCATCCAGCCTGGCCTTGAACACTTCCAGAGATGCAGCTTCCACAACCTCTCCAGGCAATCTGTTCTAGTTCCAGTACCTCACCACTGGGACAGGTTGCCCAGAGAAGTTGTGGAAACCGCATCAAGACTACGATAAAAGTCTTGAAGCTCATTAGAGGCACAGACAAATTAGACTCTGCAGGGAATATCTCCAACTGTTTTAATTTATTTTATTTTATTTTCCTATCCCTCCTTATAGTTTATAAGAATCTTCTCTCTCAGGGGTTGTAAATAGTTCCCCTTGAAATTTGGTTGGAAAAGGGTTTTTGGAAGATGCCACAGTACAAAGCAGGCAGCACAGGTTTGTGTGTAAATCTGGACATAAGATTATTCTGATGGTGATGAAGATCTGTGGAGGAATCTTGTCTCTGTTATGACTACTGCTACAGTGGTGAGACCTTTACCTTTAACTCCATAAAGAGGTGAAGACCAAAAAAATGTTTCTGCCATTGTCTTCCATTTCTTGGTCAACTGGTAAGCTCAGCCCAGCTGGAGAAAAAGACTTAGCTGTCTTCTTATCTATAAATGTTTGTAATGTCACCTGGTAAGTTTGCATGTGTAACTTCTGCTTTCCCAGAAGAAAATGCCTCCAAACAGAAAGAATGAATTACTTAAGGCTAAACTCAGCTATTCACATGAGTTTGACATCCATAAGCTCTGCTAGAACTTGGCTTCATTCCCAGGACTTCCCATTTGACATCGTATCATACATACTGTGAGGTTCTAATGCCCTGGAAGCTATAAACTTAATGATGTCAGATTAAAAGGGGGAAATGGAGAAAATAGTCATCTTAGAAATAAAGAAAAACTGAAGCTCCCTTTCAGAGAGAAAGAAAATGGCAGAATAAATCATTCTCTCATTTCTGGAGCTGAAAAGACTATTCTGCATTCGTAAAAAGGGAATGCTAAAAGTGTAGTAAAGGTATTGCAGAGTGTGCAATGTGTGGTGCTGCCTTCCACTTGCTAGGTATATAACTGGGTAGATGTGTGGGCTTGCAACCATCCTTGTGCTTTTTTGTGCTTCTTGTACTTCTCTTAGCTGCTCTCAGGAAGCTAGTAATTACAAATTATTTTAATTGCAAAATGTACTAGAACATAGGACATAATTACTGTGCTTGCTTTACCCAGTACTCACACCACTACGTGTAACAAAGGAGAAGTGCCTTTTCGGTGCAGAAAAATGTATAGCAGAATTAGTATTAAAGGGTTCTGTTTGGGCCCCTCACTACAGGGAGCGCATTGAGGTGCTGGAGCATGTCCAAAGAGGAAGGGCAATGAAGCTGGTGAAGGATCTAGAGCACAGGTCTTATCACAAGAGATCACTTATCTATCACAAGCCGCATCACAAGAGATGCGGCTGAGGGAACTGGGGTTGTTTAGCCTGGAGAGGGTGGAGACTGAAGGGGATCTTGTCCCTCTCTACAGATATCTGAAAGGAGGTTGTAATGAGGTGGGGATTGGTTTCTTCTGCCAAGTAACAAACGATAGGAAATTACTTCTAGTTGCACTAGGAGAGATTTAGGTTGGATATTAGGAAATGTTTCTTTTCTGGAAGGGTTGTCAATCATCAGAACAGCCTGCACAGGGAAGTGGTGGAGTCACTGTCCCTGGAGGTATTTAAAAGACAGGCAGATGCAGTAGTGAGGGACGTGGCTTAATGTTGGACTTGGCAGTACTAGTTTAACAATTGGACTTGATCTTAAGGGTGTTTTCCAACCTAAATGATTCCTATTCTATTCTAATGCTGTTGTAGGTGATACAGTAAGAAAGCATGGGAAGTACCGTGTCTATTCCAGCCAACCTTCTTTCTATCCCCATCTACCTTAAGACAATAGAAAAAAATCATCTATGTAGAAGAAAAAAGTTAATTTCTTTAGTAGTGCAATTAGGCTAGTGGGGATGTTGTGTTTAAACAGGCTTTTGGTTTATTTTTGTGTTTTTTTGTTCAGTAGCGTTACTTGAAATATGTTTGAGTAAATATTCTGGGAGAAGGTAAAAATTTGTCTAGAATCTAGTTTATAATGAATAGCAGTCCAAAGTTCATTAGTAGTCTTATTGTATACCCTCATATTCTGGATCCTGCTTCCAGCTGGTACATGTTGAAAAAACATCCAATATCTGTCTTACTATCAAGAAATTTATAGTAGTATTCCAGTAGACCATGACATCCAATTTCTGTCCTCATAAAGAATTGAATCCTTGAATTGTGACATTTAGATGCTATAAATACTTACTTTTTATTCAAATACACAGTACCTTCTTTTTATAATTATGGATAAATTACTAAATCTATATATGTACTGAATATGAACACACTGAACATTTACTTTTAGCAGACAATGTGTATTAAGTGTGAAGCATAACTGCCATGCCAGCAGAGGTCTTCCAGATGTAGTGGCAGTGACAGTTGTTGCATATATAATTTGCCATATATTAGTAACCATTTTATGCTGCCTAATATGGTATTGTACATTTTAAATAGTTAAGCGTGTAGGATTTAACACTATGTGGCTTATTATGCAATGTAAACAATTTGAACTGATTGTATGGCTTTAGAAAGAAATACTATATACAGTTTCACCAGCAGTTAAAGACCTCCCTCGATCATTTGACACTAGACTCTTGTGAATAGTTGTAGTCATCTTTATTAAAATGTTATTACTGTATATATTGAACAGCAGACTAAGTGTCTAAGAACATTATGGTGGATTTTGGCTTAAGAGCTATTGCTTCCTTGGGACTTAAGTAATTTGCAAACTCTATGAAGGAGAGAAATCATAGATTAAAATTAGGGCCACCACAGTTCTACACTGGATCCTGCCCTGTCTTGGAGTGGTCTGCTCCACTTACATGTCACTTAACAATGTTTGCTTGTATGCAAGGAAAGAGATGGTTTGAGAATGAAAAAATCCCTGTGTTGTATGAAGAAATATGCTTTCCACACTTGCTGTCAGTGTTAATATTTTAGTGCATAAAATTCAGTGGAAATGGTTTGAAGATTTTTTTTTAAATAAATTGGTTTAAACACCTATTACAGCAAAAAAAGTCACTTTTCAAATACTGAATTATGTTAATATTTTAAATACTGACCTGTGATAAGAAGTAAGTATTTGCTAATTCAGCAAAAGATTCCTGGCTTCCAAAACATCAGTAAACAAAGAAAACATATGGTAACCAAAACAAGTCCTAGAGTACCACCACTCTATTGTGCACCTTATATGCTAGTGTTTTGTAGTTCATACTGGAAATGTTTGTCACTTGATCAAATTCAGTCTGAGGATGAGAGGAAATCTGGCAAGTTTCTGGAGATTTGATCACAGTTGTTTGAGTTGTAAGTGGGGGGTGGTGTGCATGCCCAGCACATATTTGTAAGTTCCTACTATGTATCTATATTGGCTATTAAGAGAAACTGATCCAAAGAATGAGTTATAGAGAATCAAGAAGAAAAAATGCAATACAATCCAGATGTTTCAGTAGGGTGTTTGTAATTAGTATGGCTGTAGGAGGTGATGGGTTTTGAGGGCTGTGGAAAGAAACAGCCCATGATAAGAGTATTTCATCTTCAAAGAAGAGGAACTCCTCCATCCTTATTCAACGTACTCGTAGCACACGGTAAAGAAACTTTGCTGTGTGATTGTGTGGGTTTGGGCTTTGATACGTGATACCTTAGAGATCCTTCACTGGTTCTTGCATGTTGAAAAGTAAAGCCTTTGGAAACGGTAAGTCAATCTATGGTAGCAATGCCTTAATGGGCATACAGAATTTGCAGCCCTACGCTGTCTGTCATAGGCACTTATTTTCCCTGTTGCCGTGACTTGAAAAGAACCTTGCTTCCCTCCCTGAGGTGCCCCTGCAGCCCTGTTAGCACCCTCAGGTCATGCATGCCTTTACATTACATGGGGCTGGGTTGGCCAGCAGGTTCCCAGGTTATGAATGCTGCCTATTTGAAATCCGTTCCTGTGGTTTAATTGCATGAGGTTATGTTTTCCTAAGTGTAAGTAGAAAATAATACCACATTAGCCTGGCTGTTGTAGCTTTCAAGATTATTTCACAGAGCTACATTTAATAACTCTGTAATTGAATTATACAAAAGCCTCTACATTTTGACAGACTGGTTGATTGCAAGATATGTTAGTAGTGTTGTGAGGGTCTGCGTAGCTTCTGATTTGTTAAATCTACTTTTAGAGTGGCCAGTACCTGGTTTCTGCTGGTTTCCAGTGTTAATGGAAATTGCCAAGGAATAAATCTGAAGATTTTATTTTCATTTTCCTATATTAAAATTATACTTACCTTGCAGTGAGGAACATTCTAAAACTAGCTTTCATTCTTCAATCAAAGCTTTAATGGGCAGCGGAGTATTTTTGAACTTTGTGCTTCTCAGTGTCATGTTCTGAAAGGTTCTGCTACTACATACCTTTAGTCAGCTTCATATTTTTAAGTAATAGAACATAAATGTAAACTAGGTGAAAAAAATAACCTTTTATAGTAAAGCAGTTACTTGAAACTAAATAAGGAGCCTGGTATTCCCATACATCCACATAATTACCATTCTTAGACTTGGTTTTCTCCAGTGCAGACCACAGGGTTTTCCTGCTGGCTGATAATTACATGCAGATATGACAGCATATCAAAACTCAGCATTTTTCAGACCTTGCTGGTGGCTCTTAATCCATCTGGCCCACATGTATCCTTAGTCAGCTTCCTGCTTTCCTCACAGCAGCGTCTGGGCAACCTTGCTTGCTGGTGGCTACCTTCCTTTCAGCATCAGGTTTCTCACAGAAAGCACCATGGAATGGAAGGAAAATACAGAATTTTCACTCTACGCTACTGCTAAGTGAGAGGAAACGTATGACCTTCCTGAACTCATCCTTCTTGTGCATGATTATCGTGTACAGAGGTCTTTCTTTCCCAACTCCCTGTTTCTTGCTAACTCTAACTCAGTACATATCAGTAGCTCCAAACCATTGTGACGAACAGCTCTCTTGCCACCAGCCATTATACCAGTATTCACAAAGCTGCCCATCTGCTTGAAAATAGCACACACACAAAAAAGGGTACTCTACTCCTTTTGCAGGACCTTTTGCAGTGGGCTGGGCATCTGAGATAGTGAGTGGGTCCTGAGATGCGGTTGTATTCAGGTCTCCTTTTGGCCAAGGTGCATTTTACAGTGGAGTGTGCTTAACTGCGCTGTGTTTTAAGCAGTACATCATATCTTTAAAATACCAAAGCATATAAATGAAAGCTTATGTTATGGAGCTACGTTCTCAGTTACTTTTACTCATGCATTTCATGTCTGTTATACCCATTTCCTATGGTACTACGGACCTGATCCAGAAAAGCATATAAGCATGTGCTTAATTAAGTGCTTTCCTGAATAGGTATGCTTTTTGGAATTGGGGCCTGTACGAGTAACTGGCATGTGGGCTGTAATCTCCCACCTGGGACATTCTGGGGGTGGATATTAGAGGACAAACTGGTTTTTTTTTTTTTCTGCTTTTCCTGCTTTCTGGAAGTCTCCTACTGCTCTAGATGATTTCAGTTTTTGATAAGGTGTGCTCATTTGTGAGCTGAGTCAGGTTTTGTATTTATGGTATTCATCACTCAAATCCCCTTCTTTTGAATAAATACAGGTTGTAATTGATAAAAAGCATATTTGCATTTCATGGTACAAAGCTAGATGCCATGGCAGCTGTGAGAGAAATTAAGAGAGAGCCTTCTTCTCAATCTGGAAATAACCTTTTTACCTGTTGGTTTTGATATTCAGTGGGGTTTAGCTTTTTATTTTTACAGCAAAATTAATTTAGTTATTTTGAAAATCATGTGATCGACTGCCCAAAGTGTGTTCTTTGGCACAGACCCAGATTCCTGTTCTCTTTTGGAAGTGTTACAGCTGCAATAAATTTGATTTCACCCTTGATAATTTCTATAATGTGTAGTAATAATGTATTGCTGATTTAGTGTTGTTGCCTCTCTACTAAAGAAAAAAAAAGGTCACAAATCACAAAATCACAAATTTTATTATATTTACTGCACCTAAGTAGTTGTAGGTACATAAAATTCAAATAAGTTTGAAGATTTGTTTGGTGCCTAGTTTTGGGAGGTTGTTCAAATAACATAAACTCTGCAGTTTGCATGTTATTTGTCACTTCTGAGAATTCTGGTAGGTTCCAGTGTTTCCTTTGAGGTCTCTGTTGTGTATTTAATAGAAAAAATGCACAGGAATCAAGAAGCTTTGTCTCTATATTCACAGAAGCGCAGAATATTCTTTATACTTGGCAGTATAATAAAATACTGCAAAATACATATATCAAAAAGGATCTTTGGATGAGTGGAAAAAGCTGGCTTTTTATTTTAGTAGAGTCATTTGACTTTTTTGTTGGGTTTTTCTTGGTTATTTTTTTTTTAAGCTGTTCTGTGGTCTTCTGTGGTTATGCTCATTTCCTAGTTGTCTCATTTCTTCCAAGCTGTCTTTTGGTTGCACAGTTAGTAGTCTTTTTAACTATTGCATTGCTTGGGCAGACATTTAACATTGTAGGCTTGCTTTTATTTTTTCTTCTTGAAGAACGCTTAATACTTCACAAAGCTTGCTAAAGCAGTTCTCTTAGGTGAGAATCTTAGCCTGTGAGCAGAAAGGAAATATATAAAAAGGAGAGTGACCAAAAGCCCACCCCCAGGCCCCTGTGTTCTCTGTGATAACATGGGACATTCTTTGTGAAGGTTGGTTGAACATTACCATCTTTGTGTTTAGTGTAGTCAAGGAGCATTTTGGGCAGGTAAGATGGTTAGCAGCTGTTAACCTTTAAGTTTGGACACTGCTTTCCAGTCTCGTGGAGAACATGTTGTTCAAAGGCTTCACACAATCACCAGTCTCACCTGCCATGCCCATGTACCATCCCTGTGCGGTCACTGACCTTTTCTTTTCATATTTACAGTCATCCCTTGCTAGACATCACAGGTTGTTTGTTAGCTCATGTACCCGTTACCAAAGAAAAGACTTAGGATTCCTTCCTTTTTGTGTCTTGCAGCTTGTCACGAGGAAACTAGGTTTCCTATACCTGCAGGTTTCCTATACAATGTTTAGGGAATATGATGCTGTGATGCTTTTGTAACCTGCATCTTGAGGTGCAAAAAGTTCTGAATATGAAGATGTTCATGAGACATTATGAATAACAGAACCAGGAAAAAAAATAATTTCATGTTGGGAAGAAATTTTAAATTAGATGGCAGCTCCACTGCTGTTCTCTCACCTGTTTAAGTAGAAAAACAAGGCAAAAGTGATAAAATTTCAAGGGCATCTTTTCCTCAGCTGCCCATTCAACCCTGCAGGTTCTGCGAAACCAGAACTTTCCTTTGCTTCATTAGCTGGAAGGGAAGATCCTCCTTTTCTTTGTTGCTTGGAGTACACTTTGAATAATTTAATAAGCACAAGTGATTAAGGCATTAAGAATTAAAGTAGCTTTAGAATCAAACTGTGGTAATTGAGAAGCCTAAGTTCCCATCTGAGCAAAAAATGGGAAAAGCCTTACCTACTCACCTAAGCTCCTGTAAAATTGGCAAAGGTTTGTTGGAAAGAACTTGACTGCAAGCCTCATTTTTAGGAAAAAATTCCCAAAGAACGGTAGTGATTCTTGAATTTTTAGGCTTGCTGTTCTATTAGTTCATCTTCACAAAGTCAGACATGTTTTGGGCAGGATATATTTTACTAAAAGATTGTGAAAGAAAAATATTCATCCTTATTTTTTTAAGTGTTTGCATTATCTGTGTCACTCCAACGTATTTCCAACTTCTCATTCATAATTAAGTTTTTTAGATCCATTGTAGAACATTGCTGAATAAGTAACAGGAAGTCTGTTGATGGGCTTATTATTTAATGGATGCAAGAAGAAGTGTATTTAGAAGGGAAAATTTAATTTCATTTTATATCAAATAGATGCTGGGCCATGTTCTGTTTGTAAGATGAAACATCAAAAATAGTAAATGTCTATTAACCTTCTTCATCTGCTAATGAATTAAGGTAGTTTGTACAACTCTGCAAGGTTATAATTTGTGCTAAGATAAATTAATTTATTTGCTGAATTGCTAAGCTTCAGGAAGGTCATTCAAATCTAGATTGGTAAGAAGCCAGTCTACTTTTCTGTGCTGTTCCCATAACTATATATAGTATAAAATAAAATATATTCCAGGAAGCCAATCAAAAGCAATTGTGATCCATGTCCTTGGTAGATGGAAGGCTCCTAACATAGGTGAAATAAGCTTTATTTTTTTTAATAGACAGAAGTTTGAGAGCCCAGGGCAAAATTATGGAAGGAAATACTTCCCCTTCCTACTCCAGTATTTTTGCCCTTCCACTTCCATTTCTGTCCTTCTGTGTTAATTGGCCTGGCAGTAAACCTGTGGAAAGCAGTTGTGTATCTCATTTCTGTAAGAACATTGTTAACATCACTGGTCTCTTGCTTCAAAGGGTACATGGGCAGGGAATGAGTAATAAAGCAAAGTTATTCAGGTAACGCAGCCTGAATGCTACATCAGCTGCTGTTTTCCTGTTCTGACTGATCCAAGAAGCCACTCAGGTATGGCATCTAACCACTAAGACAGGGTATATCTCTTCCTTTTGATTTTTTTTCCTGTGATTATAAAATGGCTTGTATGCAAGAGACAGCAGTAATTGCAGTTACCTATTTGAAGGTAGCGTGAGTCAGGGCTCTCTAGATCTCCCCATGTTTTTCTATACTTTCTGCATATGTTCAGTTGCACTTGTTTCTTGGTGGAGGAAAGGCTTTTCCATTAGAAAACAAGTGTAGGTGGAAGTATGTGTGGGAGCAAATTCAGCCCATCTCCACCTTAGTTGAGTGATGAAAGCATCATTTCCGATATTCAGTTGCATTAATGATGTACATCCATCTTAATCCAGAGTAAGAGTGGATATTGACTAAATTCATAGTTGCTGTTTTTGTAAACCACCAGTACATAGTTCTGGAGATGGTAAGCAAAATCCATCATTGATACATGCAGGCTCAAGTGAATGAGATTAGTGCATTTTCCCATACTCATATGGCATTTAAGTTGGAGTGTAATCATCACGGTATTTAAAACTCCATGATAGTGCCTCAGAATGTTTTCTCAGTTTTCACATGTAAGGTGATGGTCAGCAGAGGGAACATTCCGTAATTCTTCAAGGAAATAGGAAGAGATAGCACTGAGTACCCAACTATACATCACATTTTAATTTGTTCTTCCTACTGTGCCTGAGGAAAGCCAGATGTTGTGTGGTCTGGCAAGTACAAAAAAACTTTTCTAAAGGCTTCTTTAAGAAAGAGGAGAAAGAATAGCATTTAGTCTGCTCACTGCTGTGTAATGTTAAAGGCATCAAAAAGATGTAGAAAATCACTTACTGGTGCACTTATATATCATAGAATCATACAATATCCTGAGCTGGAAGGGACCCGTAAGGATCATCAAGTCCAACTCCTGGCTCCACATAGAGCCAGCCAAGTCAGAGCATGGGACTGGGTGCATTGTCCACGTGATGCTTGAACTCAGCCAAGCTCAGTGCTGTGACCACTTCCTTGGGGAGCCTGTTCCAGTGCCCAACCACCCTCTCAGTAGAGGGTGTTGCCATTTCATTTATGTATATATATATACATACATATACACACACATTATATATATATATATATATATACACACCCACCCACCCCTACCTTCATTTTCAACTGCTCTGTAATATTATTTTTTTTTCTGTCTGGGTTTGCTCTCAGCCCAGAATGTCAGTTTTGTTTTGACTTCCCCCTCTACTCTCCTTTCCCCCCAATCCCTTGGAATTATATTTTGTCCATAAAGATTACGTTGTGGAAGAACTGGACATGCCTGCACCATGCAGTGCTGTGGAGTGGGAATACACAGTGGTGTCTATGCTAGTTAATGGATTGGAAGCGAGAAGCTGAGCCCAGCCTGGTAAGATGTGTGAAAGGTAGATGGAATGGGAAACTGTAGACACTAAGCAGCAGCTTTTACTATCAGGTAAATGGCAAGGGTGAAAGCCCAGAAAAAGACATGTTTTTTCTATAAAACTACTAATGAAATTGTCAATAAAAATACTGAAACCAAAAGAAGAGTTATGAGGGATATTTCTCCCCTCTCATTTTTCAGAGGAACAGAGCCACGGAGTTCCTGAAAATACCTGACTTTTTGTCCTTTTTTTTGTGGATAGTTACTTTCAGAAGAGACATTCTAATTTTGATAAGGAGGTACATACTATACTGTTCAAAAGGTGATGGGTTACAAAGATCATAACTGTCTTGAGGAAGGTTTTTAAGTGGGAAGTCTTGCTTTTTGGAAATTTTCCCTAATAGCATTAAAATAACATGTTACTTTTTAGCATATTTTTGGGGGGCTGTCGTTTCCCCAGAAATCACAGATCAAGATAGCAAAGCAATGAAAGAATGTAGTTTCTGTATGATATTCAAATTTTGAATTACAGCCTGATCTGGTCTGGTATATTTTTACCCACATGACACACATCTCTTTTAAAAAGGTATAAACCAGTTAGCTTTTTGACTGTAATTTTTCTGATAATCCTCCAGAATCCTCTGGAAGAAGAGGAAAACAGCTACTGAAGGACATGGATGTTCCTCTTTCCCTCCTGCCCTCATCCCTGTCTGATGGAGAGACCAGAGGCAGGGGAGACATTAGGGAAGGGAGATAAGTTTCTTCCTGTAGATTTGCATAACCAGTGCTACTGCTAAATCACAGAATTTTGAGATAAACCATGGCTTATATGCATGGAAATACTGTTGAATCGTCCATTAAAGTGTATATACATATTTACACGTACACCTAAATTATAGCTGTTCTAAACTCATTGCAAAATAGGTGTTTTCAATGATGAGCTGTTATAGAACTTAGATAATATAAATGAAACCAATTTGTCATGATAATTAAAATGTAGCTCAAGGAAAAGAAGACTCTACCATGGGACTAAGAGGAATAAGAAGTGACTTTCCATCTTTCACATTTCAGGTAGTGTTTGTTGCTCGAAGCCTAGTCAAACACTGTTGAAGGGCTGACATTAATTTTGCAGATGGCAGGAGAGGGTTAGAACAGATTTACAGAAAAACTGTGTTTACTTCTGTAGTTTTTAAAGATAAAAAGGCTTTAAAAAGTCATACAGATATTCTATGAATTAAAACATTATATATATAAAAGCAGTTTTCTCAATTGCATAGTTAATGTTGTTACTTTGGAAAAAAAGTTAACTTTTTTACAAATCAATTTGTAGATTTGCAAGAATACCAAGGATGCACCATTCCATGATGCTCCATGAGGATAAAAAAAGAGATAAGAGTTATCAGTCTTTCAGTGTAAAACATTCCCGACTTTATGCTGAAGTATTGCAGCTAATAAGCAAAGGTTTTGAGAAGTGTAATTTTAGAGGGTGACATACTACTGCAGTATCACTAGCCTGTTTCACTTTTGCGTATTAACCCCAACATTATGTTTCTAACAGTAAGGTCTTGTACGACTTCGTGGGACATACGGAGTTACGACAGCTGGGAGTATGCCTCCATGTGCATCTGTCTGTGGGGTTTTTCCATTACTCTCGGAATTGAGTACCCTTCACGTTAATTTTTTTTGCTGCATATCAGACAGATTGAGAATGTAAATACATGTGTGTCTGTTGCAGGCCATCCCTTTACTCTTCTGTTCGAGAACACCCTCCCAGTCAATTAAAAAGAAAAAAAGGCTGGCCTTGCCTAGGCACCCAACTGAGCCAGGTGGTTCGTAGCTGAGAAGCTGAGCTCCAGATCATTGAGTGGTGGATCACTGATTTAACTGGTAAATAGCAGGTTCACAACCAAGCCGATTTAAGTTCTTTACTATGAGGGTGGTGAGACATTGGAATAGGTTGCCCAGAGAGGTGGTGGAGGCCCCATCTCTGGAGACATTCAAGGTCAGGCTTGATAAAGCTCTGAGCAACCTGATCTAGGTAAAGGTGTCCCTGCTTACTGCAGGGGGTGGGACTAGATGACCTTTAAAGGTCCCTTCCAACCTAACCCTTCATTTTGTCTGCTCAGCATCTCCTACCAGGCAGGCGATGACAGTGTGCTGACTTATTTGCCAGTGTCTTTCTCCCTCTGTGTAATTACTGAATGTGGAGGCCAAAAAGTAAACTAGGGCTTGAGATTCTACTTAGTTCTAAATAACTAAATCTCTTCTTCTATGTTTCACCCCTGGTGTCTGGTTGGTTAGAGTTTTGGTAACACTGCTAGCTGTTCAGTAAGATTATCTGGTGATCAAAACAGCTACCAAATTTATCACCCATAAGTGACTGCTACCTTGCTTGTTATCAGTTGGCTGCTGATTATACCTTATACAAGTGTAGCTGCTGAAAGCCAGCACCATTAAGCTTGCAAATGCGCACATTACCATGGAGCTCTCTTAGAATTCAGCTTCCTACTTTTTTCATTTTTCTTTGCACTGAGGTCTTTTAAAAAGGCCAGTGAGGTTTTGTGGAATGCAGCCTGTCCCTGTGAGACATTGTACACTGGGGAAATATTAGAGAAAATGTCTTCCCACTATTTCGGAATTTTTTTAAGTGTTTTATGTCACTGCTTGGCATCTTCTCTGCTCTTTGTTTGCTCCACAGCTTATGAAACACCCTCATTAGCTTTTTCTTCCTGGCCTGTTCTGCTAGTGCTGATACACTAGCAGCTGATATTCCACTGTAGTTTTTTTTCCTTTTTTTTTTAGTTAACTCGCAAGAGAAAACTTGCATAGCGTTATGCAGTGTTAGGGTAGTGGAAAGTATGGTACAGCCAGGTTCATCTCCTGCTACCAGTGACATTTCTTCTTTCCATTCATCTGTCTCTTTTGGTTCTTTTAAATCTTGAGGCACTGAATTTGGAAATTCAAAATAGTTTTCCGTAAACCTGTCTGAAATACCTTTTTTTTCAGTTGTCTCAGCCACTTTGTGCTACAAGGAAGAAGCTGCTTTAACTACTGGTATATAGGATTCTCTCAAGTATTGAAGTTAAGAGTTCTTTTTAACAGACTTGAAGCTGACCTCATCCTTCCTCATGCCACAGAAACACACATATACCTTTGTTTATACTTGGATGTGCTCATCTCACCCTATCTGGATTATATTTCAGGTTATGTGCCTTGCTTGTGAAAAATTGCTATAAATCTGTTAAATAATGCAGTTTTTCAGGTAAAACCTTGTAAATCTGTGTCATCATCAGCATCTTTTAAAAGATGGCACAAATGGTGACATCTGGGAGCCAATTCATCATTTAATTAAATTATCCTGTAATGAAATCTGCCTTAATGAGATTAATTTCAATTATTAATCAGGAGATGACATGGGCACAAGGCACCATGAATAATAAATGGAAGCTGTGTCTGCTCTGTTTCTAAGAAAGGACCTACTTTAGAATAGCAGTGCTTTTCACAAAGCTGTGTTGGGTTTTTTGTACTATCACAATCTCTGGGGTTTTTTTAAGGGTTTTTTTTTGTTGTTGTTTTGTTTTGTACTTTGGTTTCTGTTTTAAACTTTACGACAGAATACTAGTCCTATTTTTGTTATTGAGTAACTGCAGATGCTCCAATATTTCATTTGGTTCAGTCTTTATATAATCAAGTCACCTTCATTATTATTTCAGAAATAATTTGTGGTTTTGTTTTCATCTATAGTAGTTAATTATCATAAGTGTATTTTAGGGCTAAGTAATGTATGTAGAACTTACTGAAGCTGTGCCCAGAGTGTGCAAAGCTTTGTGCTAGTCTGTGTTATCGCACCTGTGTTTATATGACTACATGTGCTCACACTCCTGCAGCTTCTCCCACATTCATAGAATCTTTAATGTTAGAAAAGACCTCTAAGATCCTCATGTCTAACTGTCAGTCCAATGCCACCATGTCCACTAAAATACCACCATGTCAACATGTCACTCTGCTGTAATGGGCATTTTCAGGTGGATGACATTAGTTTTTGTATAATGAATGCTGCATCTGAGGACTTCCATTGCTTGGCCATAACAGAAGTTTATCTGGGAAGAATGGTTGGCAAAGGAGACATGGTCCCTATGGGTACCAGCCACAAATGCTCTGTGAGCCTTGTTTTACATGAGGAGTGAACCCTTTTGCCTTTATCTCCATTAACAAGCAGGATGTCGCTCTGCTCTCGCTTGCCAAATGCAGACCGGTTCCACAAGGCCAGAGCTGATCTTTGGCCTCCTGAGCTGTGCACATTACCTGCCATCTGTATTTGTTTTGAGTTCCAGCATTCCATGGATATTTGGTTTCCCTTCATTGTCTCTGGATGAAAAATCATTTTATTTCCAAGAGAATAGTAAGACGCAGATTAGAATGGGAGCTGTTGATGCTGAGGTGTGTCTGTAATAACCTGCCAAGTTCCTGAATGAATGCAATGTTTGTAGGCGACCATTAGCCTGTTGGCCAGATAGTGCAGCCTTCGTCTGGGCCTCTTTAGATGAGGGGATGAGTAAGTACTTGGACAGACCCCTTTGTTAAAGTTGAGGAGATTCCTTCTGCAGCCATCCCAAGTTGGCTTGATACATTTCTTTCCATTTTCTTTTCAGTAAAATCAGAAGATTGACATTTAACCTATCATAATATTACCAGTTGCTCAGTATATGTGACTACAGTACCTGTTTGGTCTATATAATTCAGAATGAATGTTTCATTCAGTATGGGTCTTAGCAAACCCCTCCCTGCCCCCCTATTCCTCTTTTATACAATGGCAAGCAAGACAGGAAAGGGTTAGTGTGCTTCAGTGTTTTAGAATTCTCTCAAGAGGTGGAAATCTGCCTAAGCAGCTGGTCATACATTTCCAAAAAGCACAGAAGTTCTGCATGGAATGCTTCTGCGAACATTGGGGCTTGGAAGAAGAGGGTAGGTTCTCACATGGACAAAGTTAAAAGATAGGAAACAAGGAATAAAATGATGAAAACGAGTAGGATTACATCAAGGAAGAAATTAGTTTGTTGGTGGGGTTTTTTTTAACAACAATTAAGAAAATTAACATATAAAGATCATTTTATTAGTTGATGAAGTCTACTACTTACTGTCCTTCAGCTAATGTGGTCGAGCAATCGCTGCAGGATTGGAGAGCAGTTTGAACAAGTATCACTGTGTGATTTCCCTGTTCTTAATATTTTCAGTATCTGCTGAGGGTGGACTATTGGACCCAATGCTTTTTAAGCTTTTCTTTTTTTATCTTGAATAGATCTTCTTTTGTTCTGAACCATAGACTTGCAAATGGCTGAGCACCCATTTGTGGCAGCATGGTCATAATTATTTTTAACACCAGAACAAAAGGTCATGCTTTTCCTTTTGACTTTGGCAGAAATTAACATCCCGGCTTCTGCATCAGCATTGTAACTTCTGGTTTCCAGAGATTTTGTTAGAAAATTAAGATGAATTGTTGACCATATAAAAGTTTACATGTCTGAGAGGCTCATTGCACATATGGCAATAGTGTAATCTCCCAAGTGACTGCAGGGAGGTCACAAAAGCAAGGAATGCAGTGTAACCTACTCTGCTGCATGCGGGATCTACATGTGCCTTCAAACAGAGTACCTTGTGCTGTACTCAGAGCTGTCATCTCCCGGGTTCTAGCCAGTCAGCCCTTGTGTCGCTGTGTTATGCTAAAATGCAGGATGTTCCACCATGTGTTAGCAGCCAGGTTTCTTTTGCATTTGGTGGGTTCCTACATACATCTCTGCATTGCAGTCAGACCTCAAGTCTCCAGGAGCTGATCCAAAGCGCTCCGACGCTTAGAGAAGTCTTTCAAGTAACTGCTGTAGGCTTTGGAACAACCTGAGTATTAATAATGCAGGCTGGAAATATTCAAAGAAGAGTCACCATTTCACATACACATCTGCGCGCGCGCGCGCACACACACACACACACACACACACTCTCTCTCTTAGCTGTGTTCAAAGGATTTATTATCCAAGGGCTGTGGAGAATATTTAGTTCAACAGCTGCACATAAAAAAGAGTATTATCCACTCAGAAAAGAGAAAACTCGCTTCTGGCGTGGTGGCCTGGCAGTTGTTAAAAATTCTGTTTTTGAGGGTGGGTGTGCACCCATATTTGCAAAGTTGTCTGCTGACCCAATTAATTTCTAGCTCTCAGTGAGAATTACTGCAAGATTTCAGTGATCTGTGGATTTGTTTTGAAGGTTTTCATTTTCTGTCCAGCTTCTCCCAGATGCATCCAATAGATGACAGATTTGAGGGTAATACTGGCTGGTCTTTATGTATTTAACACTCCATTCCATTCTTTCTTCAAGCACATACTGAGACCTGGACAAATGTTTAATATCATTGTTAAGCTGCAAAATGAAACCTTGTCCAGTTGGACATGATCTACTTGGAAGACAGCAGCTCTGTAGAACATTCTGGTAGTCTTCGTGGGCAGGACAGCTGTAATATTGTGCAGTCCACTAATTGCCTTGGCTCAAAGTCAAAACAACCCGCAGGCCGTTAACTTAGCTTTTCCTTAACTGTGGAGAAGTATCTGCTCCCCACTGTTTCTAGATGGATGTAAACTCTGTGTGTTTGGACTTGTCCCGGCGTACTTTTTTCCATGTTCCTAAGTCCCAGTTGTCTCCCACTGAGTTTAAAATATGCCATTTGAAACCATGTTTTCATTAGGCTTATCACCCTTGCATACTGATCTGCTTTTGATCTCATTGGGTCTGTGTCCGTTCCATAACTGGTTTGTCCACATTTCCTTATGTATAAATGGAAAAGGAGATTTTAGGTGAGATATCTAACTTGCCAAGAAATTCGAATTTGTAAGTTCAGCCAATCTAGATTTCCACCCACTTTCTGATGTATACATGTGAATGTAAATTGGTTTCGGTCACTTTAATTTGCATACCAAAGTGCTAGAAGAAGGTGTAAGTTACTATAGGAGTGGATAATTAACTTACTAATGCATGCTTCTTTTAGTTGCATTACCTGCTTAGCCTATCTCCTGACCATTCAGCGTAGTAGCAGCATGTTTATAAGAATTCAAATTCAGAGGTAATAAATATAAAGATGTAATCTCTAATTTGTGAATGAGCGTGAATATAAAGGTGCCTATTCTGCGTTCCTAGATTCACTCTTGAGTCTTAAGGCCTGTCCTGCCTGAAAAACAAGCATTTAGGGAAACAAGTGATTTTTAGAAATAATTTCATGGTCTTACTCCTGAATCTCAGTTTATATTTTTTCTTAAAAATAAAAATATCACATTTGTTACTTTGAAGAAATTGAAATTTGAACTCATTATTTGGATCGCGGTTTGGATGCAAATCAGAATTTCACCAAAAGGCAGAAAACAAATTATTTAATATTTTTGTTGAAATAATTTGGACACAGAACAACAATACTTTCACACATGTCTAAAGGATTTACTATACAAGAGAATTCTTAATCACAATTACTAAGTGAACAAGCTGTCACACTGGGGGAGAGATTTTCAAAGTTGTCTGGATGCATAAAGGTGTAGAAAGGTATACAGAAGGATTTTCATATCACAAATGAAATTAATTACTGACCTCTGAAAAAATGAGCTTGAATTGACTATTTGCTTTCTTCCTGCTTAGGCACCTTTGGAGTTGCATGTACCAGAACCCTTCAAAAATTAATTTAACTAGTAAAACTCAGCTTCTATTGTTTATTTTGCCATATGGATTGGAAAAGAGAAAATTGATTTCCCTTTATAAGAAAACTGAAACTTAAAATGTCTGGGAAAACCAATTTCTGTGTGGGTAAAAGCAAAACATGTATCTATAAAATATATAATTGCCAACATCTTATCCATTGTATATTATAAATAGTGTGATTTTTAGTATAGTTTTTAATCTTGAGTTATAGTAAGCTTTTCTTCCTCTTTATGTCTAAGATTAAAATAGAAGTTCTTTGACATTTAATAATGACTCAACGTGATTTTTTAAAAATCCCATTGGCTATAAATCTAGAAAATGTTGGTGTTAGTATAGAATTCTATAATTACAAACATAAATGTAAAATGCTTAAAACTGAATATAAATTACTTAGATAGTAGAAATACCAGTCCATTAAAATGCATCTTTCCAGATACTATAACAGCACTGTAAAGAAGTCCGTCTCTTTAGGAAGACAATCTTGCAGAAAGATATCCATATACATGACACTTTTGGGTGGTTTACATGAGTGATATCAGGCCTCCCTTTCCTCCCCTGCAGAGTTTTCAGTCTTACTTAGTCTGGTAGACCTTTCTCTTCAAATTTGGGGGGCATTGAATCACATCAGTCAGTGCATGGATCAGCTACCTATCTTGGTAGCTTTCAAACCTTGTACAGCTTAAAGATCCAGAGACAATCTGAAAGATGCCTCTGTGTAACCGGTTGTATGTCATAATGATTATGCAAATTTATGTTCAAGCCTAGTGAATTTTAAGTGTATTATATCAAAACATTTAATCTTTGTTTTTTTAAGCCAGTCTCTACAGTGCTAATTCTTTCATGTATATGAATTTAAGTATATGTCCTTGTATTTAACTGAGCAGTGACTATGAAAACTCTGCCTTAGTGTACAAACTTTGGAAAACTGCATGATTCAGTGCCCAAAATTCCTAGGCAATTTTTTTTTAAAAGTTGCGGACTAGAGCATTTTGTTAATACCTATTTTCTGCCTTTTTACTGCTAGCACAGATCCTGTTTATATTAATTCTCATTTTGAATTCTTGTTTAGTTACCCATCTGAATTTGCTCTCTGACTTTCAGAAAATGGCTTCTGCTTAACTTAATTTTGCTGAAGAACTGCTCAGCTGATGTACTGACATCTGTGAATTGTATTGAAATTTACAAACCCATTTAATATTTTATCATAATGATAGACATGTAATGAAAATCTCCATTTTCTGTCTCCAACCCAAAGGACCCCTGATTTCATCTTTGTGCTGGTAAATTGATGAGGTTCAAGTGATAAAGGTTCAGAAAAAGCAAGACACAGAGTTTGTTTCATGCAGTAGGAAGCTATGTGGTCTTTTCAGTAGTGTCAAATGGAAGGCACTAGATAACGTTTTCCAAATGCTCAAGGTTGATTGTTGGTTCACAGATGTTCTTCTCAGACAGTCCATGAGCTCTTTTTCATACCAAATTTCCTACATTTTGTTGAGCTGGTAGCTTTTTCAAGCTACTTACCCCCCAGAATTACTCTTTTAGCTGCTTAGTTTATTCTTAAACTTGGTGCACCTCCAGGTCCTCTTTGTATTCCTTTCCCAATAACCAACTCTGAGACGATGTGTCCCTCTCAGCTTGCTGAAGTAACCTAGTAATCTGTGGTTGTCTATATGGTCAGTCTTATTATAGAAACCAGAAGTTTAGAATTTAACTAAAAACTAAAGTATCAGCCTTAAGGTTCCCAATGTTGCATTTCTTTTTCACCAAAGCAAAATCTTTGGTTACGCTATGAAACTGTTTGTTTAAATACGATGAGAGTTCACACAACTTCTTCAGGCATCTAACTTTATGTAGGTATTTAGTGATTCAAAATTCTGTGTCATCCAACCTAATTGTAAGAGCTGTTTGGGGAGCCCAGGGTAGAAGTCAGCTGATGTAGAGACGTGGCCTCTGCAGTAGTGAATGGGATATTGGTTTGTGGAGTCTCACACTGGACGAGTCTCAGGTCTGAACTGGGAAGCAAGCTATTCAGAAAACTTGGTGGAGTAGATTTGTATTGTGGCTCCTGAAAATGTGGTAGACCCTCTGCCCTGCCACTCTCCCTCCCTGATCCTAATTAGATGGGTAGGAGTGTTGGTAACTTTCTTTAACCAGAGTACAGCATAGATAAACTCACACAGAACCTGCAGTGAGGCTATCCAGTGTCAGTTTTGAGTCTTTCTAAATCTTTCTGTGCTGCCACAGGAAAGCACGAGGGGTGGGAAAGCTGTGCTCTGCATTCAGTTCTGTTTGCTCAACATGATATGTAGAATTACAGAATTCAGATACGGGAAATGGAAATTAATAAAGACATTCAAAACCTCAGACCTCCTTTATGGACTGTGACAAATGTAGTTGACAGATGAGTGCAGTAATGCATATGCAATAGAGACTAGGATAGAGACTGTAAGTCAAGTGCTGCAATTTAGCGAGTATGAGGAGAAATTGGAATATATTTCAAACTAATAAAAGGAATATTTTTCTACCAACACATAATAAAGATTTCACAGAATCACTACAGAATCGCTAGGTTGGAAAAGACCTTTGAGATCATTGAGTCCAGACATAGAATTTGGAATTCATTGCCACTAGAGAACATGAGATAACTGTAGGATTGAAATGATTTCATGAAAAATAAGGCCGTCCACAAATAAAAAGTAGTTTTGCTTTGGTCAGATAGAAGTGTTTGTATTTCAAACACAAACTATAATCCATACAGTATAGAGGTAAGACTGAACAACTGTCCTGGAGGGTTGTTCCATAACCTCACTGGACACTGGAGTGACTCTTGCATCTACTTTAAGAAACATCGATAATGTCCACTTTCATAAATATGTCATTGTATTCTGTATAAACCAAAGACCTAATCTGGTAATCTAATTCGTAACAGAGACTAGGCAGAGATACCATGGTTGATATCTTCTGAACTGAGCTCTCAGTCAGCTCTAGAGTGGAGTGGAATGCTCACCAGGGAAAAAAAGAAAACATGATTCCCTCTTCAAACAGGCACTTTCATCAGAAGGACTTCACTTCAACTCTCTTTCTACCCTGTCCTTCCGTGCAGGCGTAGCCAGGCATTCATTTATTTCTTTTAAATACATTTGGGAGCTTGTTTGAAACTTCTTTTTATCCCTCAGTGCTTTTAATGCCGTGCTTGGGCGTTCGCAGCAGGGACAGGAAGCAGAACTGCACTTATATATAGTAGTAAAAGGGTGCTAGTTGGGGTTGGGCCCTGCCTCTCTACAGACTGACAGTTTTGGGCCAAATCAGCATAAAATGTGCATGCATGGCTTTGCTGGATAGTAATGCCGTGCACTCTGAGTATGTGACACACTTTTTCTTGTAGTGAAATAGTTGTGCTTTATTTTAGCTAGATATTTTAGTTACCAATTTACGTATTTCTTCTCTTTGCTCTGCACCTCAAAGGTTTTTAAAATATTCCTTAAGTATTTTTGAGTATTCCCTTGGACTCTTGCTAACACTGAAGATATTTAGAGCGGATTAGTTTTGAATGAATATATGCGTGCTTGAATTCCTACAAACCTCTGAAGCAATATTTTCATGCACTGTGTCATTCTTTTAGTAATATCTCAAAGTGTTTGTAGATCTCCCGAAATATGTGTGAGGAGTAAGTCTCATGTCTGATTGTACGTACTACAGTGAGATGTCTATGTCATTGAAAACAATGAAGTATTACAAGTCTGGAAAGGAGAAGAGACCTGCAATCCCTGGCAGAGACTTAACAACACTTTTTCAATTCAGGTTCTGTTCGTGTGGTGATCTGCGCGTATGTCTGATTGCAGGCTGTGAATTAAACACTTACTAAATCCCGTGAAACATGGGGATTCACATGTGAATAAGCACATGCATAGGCTCTTGCATAGGCTATGTTGAATACGTTTATAGGCATAGAAAATAGTATTTCGAAAAAATACCTTGCTTTAACGTGTATCTCTGAACCACTTTCTTGTATGCTAAAAACTATCAGAATATAGTTGTGTCTGAGAGAGAGGAGGAAGGTTTATCTGTACTCTCTTTGTTGGACCAATGACCAGAATTACCACATTATTTTCAAAGCTGAGAAAAATCACTTTGGCATACTACAAAGAAATGCCATTGATTTTTTTTTTTTTTGTCTGTATTCCATTAGGGTTTGGTGCTTGGTTTCCAGTTCAGACAGAAATTTTGTTTACCTGCAAAAGTTACTAAGTTTTCTTCTTTCATTTTGTGTGTATTTCCAGTTGCTTCTTTCTCCAGGAAAAAAAAAACATATTGTGGCTTCTACATTTTATCCTCAAGCCTTGAAAACATACAGTATGATTACTGGAAATTATCAAAAGCCCAGCTGGAGAAGCAGAATATGAAGTTCTCTCTTTAAGCCATAATGTAAATTTTTAGAACTCTGGTTTAGGAAAGTAAGTTAGTATGTGTACAAGAGAAAAACCTCACTGCAGGATTTTAAAATTACTGCTTTTTTTTGTTATCAGTTTTGATGCACTGTATGACTAGTGTTTCATGACAGAAAGCCTGATTTTATTAAGGCTTCTGAATCATGTTACCAAGTACCATGATTTGCAGTATTTTATTATTCATTTATATATGCAAATCTAAATAGCCTGTAAAAGCACATTATGTGCATTTCAGTACTTATGTGCAGAAATAGAGAGCATGAAGTATAAACCATGTCATTCTTCCAAATGCTTGTGCTGATGGTGAGAAATTGGTTATGAGGATGGAGGATCTTTTCTCTCCATCACTAGTCACTTGTAAGATGATCCGCCTTTGAAGTTGAGGTAGAAACTCTGAAACACTATATATTTGAGTAGGCTGGTGTTGAAATCTGTATCCTGATCCAAATTTTGCTCTCACTTTACAACACTGCAACCCCATTGACTGCAGTGGAATTGCAAGTGCGATGATGAGAAGAAAACCGGATGCAGTGAATTGAGACTTTATACATAGAAAATGAGCTCTTGACACATAGAAATAGTAGGTTAAAAATGAAGCAAGTGCCAAATTTTACTAGTAGGACATGGATAGTTTTAGGTTTACACTGCAGTAAAGGAGAGTGTTGTCATAAGTGGACTTTAATACCACTGTATTTCCAATTGTAAATCTGCATGTTTGAAAAATACTGGAGGATTCTTGCATAGGAAGCAATATAGAATTTTAAACGTGTTTTAAATATTTCAAAAGCTTTGTAGGGTTTAGTGAGTGTTCCGTTTAAGACAGTGATATTTTGACAAAAACTATCTGTGTAAGCCAAAAAACCCATTCTGCTCTTGATTATTGTGGTGCATTCCACACAAAATTGATGAATGCCTCTAGAGAACAGAATACACCCCTAGGTTTTTCTGTGCTGTAGAGGAGTAAAAACTTCACTTGGGCTTCGGGATGCACTGGCTTAAAGCAAAGGGTGGATTTAATAATATTACAAAGAGGGAGGATTGTATTTTAGTTAAGCAGTGAGCTGTCACTGGAGGAAAAATGAATAAAAGCCTATAGTGTAGCACAGCAGAAAAAGGAGCACGCTGCTGAAAGCTGGATAATTTGGGGATATAGAGATGTCACTTCCTTCCTTTGCCAGGCTGTGAAATTCTTTGTAATTCCCACTGGTAAAGCTGCCAACACAAAGGAAAAAATGGAAACTTCCATGCAAGTCCTCCTTTGATGCATAGAAGAACATACACATACATTCAAAGGAAGAAATATATCAGCACCGTGTTTGATACAAATATTTGTAAACATTGGAGAAAAACAACAGAGAGCTCACCCAAATCAAGAAAGCATATAAAAAATGTAATAATAAATTATGTTTCCAAGGAATGATTTTATCAACAGATGCCTTCCTAAAAAATGTGGAATACTAACTTGCTTAGCAGCTACTGTGAAATCTATAACTTTGGGGGGAAAGCTGGCTCAAATATGTTCATTTCGGTGTGATACTTGAGGGGTTTTTGTTAGTTAGCTGCTAGTCTTTTTAGATTAAAAGATTGAGGGGTGAAGAGTAGGTATGTCTTAGCGGTACTTTCAGAGTATGGGTTCTTTATTAACGTACTGGTTGGATGTAATTGTACAGAAAGAGCTATAAAACTTTTGCACTCACAACTAAGCTATTAATTTATTTTTTGTCCAAATTTTTAAAGGACATTTATAAGAGAGTGTCTCATAACTCCCTGAGAACAGCTGTTTCCAGTAAAGACCAAGTTAATCGGACTGGTTAATTTCCCCAAAATGTCCACAACTAGATGTGGAGAAGCCCAAGAACTTTCACTGTAATATCCTACATGGATACCATTAATTTTTAATTCAGACTCCCTTTCAAGGCTTTTGTACAGTGAACACCATTTCAGGATAAAGTGGCTGGCTTCCATAAATTTATGAAAGATAAGATTTATTCACTCACAACCAGAGCTTTCGATTTAGTTCTGTTTGAGGGAATTACTGTACAGGCAATTAGAAAAATTAAAGAAAACCTCCCCAAAATTACGGACTTTGGAATTATTTTTATTTTGTAATTTTTTATTTGTAGCATTTTACTTTTAATGCATGTATAAAATGCATCACCTTGCACTGAAAGTTTATATTTAATGAAAAGGACAATGGAATTTTTCTTCCATACTTCCAAATCACTCTTAGTAAGGGAGGTGACCTCAGTTAAACTGCTGGTTTTGTGAATCCCTTAAAGTGATAGCCTAAAAGAGAGCATTTGCTAGAAAAGAATCATATATATGGACAATCTTTTCCAGGGTGAGTCAGCCATTCCTTAATTCCCAGGTCTCACAAGCCAGAGCCTAAACACCATCTTTTCCTCCATGTGAAAAGCACTTCCCCTACCACGCTAGGCTTTGCTCCAGGCACAAATAAACAGTGTGAGTCCCAGCACTGTGCCCAGAAAGGTCAGGGCCTGTGTCCGCTGCTCCCGCTTTTGCCTGCCCCCCGGCATGGAAGTGCTGCCTTGAAGTGGCAGCTTTCAAAATAAACAGCAAGTTAAAGCCAGGATAGAGCTCCTTTACATGAAAAAAAAATCTGTCATGCCATTCCTCAAACTATCATTTCTGAGTACGAGCAATAAAGGAGCCATGTGTGTGCTGAGGGAGGGGGAAGAGGGAGGAGAGCTGGTCCTGCCACAGAAGGAGAACAAAAGCTGAAACAAGTGTTCTGTGCAAGCAGTGAAGAGTATTGTGCCCATCTGAAAAAATGAAAGAGATTAATGGATGGTGTTTTGTTTGCTTGGACTGGATGTTACATAAAACTGGAGGCATAGCTTAGAGCAGTCAGACACTCAAACGCTCCAAGTGTCTTTGAATGCACAGGGGTAAAAAGGGTTGAAAATATTTTCTGCTGATCAGAAGTTCAAGTCAAAAACTCCCAACAGTTCGACCTTTTATTTCCCTTACAGCTTATAAGGTCTGTTTCAAAAATTTGAGCTCCTTCCCAACTTTCACATGACTGGAATTCTCTCTAGCACTTCTTTTTTTTTTTTTTTTTTATTTGGTCATAAAATAAACCTGGAAAACGATACTAGAGGTGACTCTCTGGAGTGATAAGAAAAACTAGATTTTAAGCTTTCAGTGTTGAGATCATACTTCTGCCCAGCACTGATCACTGGCTCATAACTCATCTTGATTGGAACCCTTAAAATGTAATAAAACCACATAATAATTTGTAGGGGTTTATAGATTAGTTTTACCTTGATAGGATAACTCCTTTGATAGATAAGGTGTTAAATGACAACTTCCTTTCAGTAGAAATTTCTCATGCATTTTGAAAAGTTCATGATTTTGTTTATTTGTTTTAAATCAGAATTAATATCAGAGGCACATAAAATGGCAGGTGGGAATGAGATTTTTTTTTGGAAAAAAAGTATTAACCAGTGGAAGAAATCGAGATGGAGGTGTTGGGGCAGAAAATACCATGCTGCCGGTTATGACAATTGTATGTCATAATTGTGTTTAGGGCATTAATTTTTCAAGTTAAAGGTTAAATATTTCAAAAGTTAAAGCACGAAGATGAATCCTTGAGTTTACAGAGTTACATGTAAGACTGCAGCAATAAACTGGAAAACGCTAGTGCTGAGGAAACATAGGGGAATTTTAGAAAACCTCACAACTTTTGTTATAAAAGTGATATTTTACACCTCTTTCAGGAATGTGGCTTCTTCTTGTTGTTAGTTTTTATTCGCAATACAGAATTATTTACGTTCATTAACTTTCCATTATCACTGTTTAAAAACCCAATATACTCATATGCCTTGGATTTTTTTCTTTGAACTCAGAATTTAGCTAGCTTCCATTTATTTTTTTATTTTATTTGGGAGATTTAATCTCTGCAAGGCTGAGGGGAATAAGGAGAGGGAAGGTGATGGGGACAGTGATGAATCCTCAGAATTTGCTATAAGGACCTGCACACTGGTGAGTGGCCAGGTAGAACATGCCACACAGTGGCTGGAAGGTCTAATAAATACAGTATTGCATATCAGTAGAGGTACTATGATACCAGTTACTTTATTTGTCTCACTCCCTTGGTCTTACAGACAAGCCACAGAGCATGGCTTTCACTTTCATGAAGTGAAATTCAAACTAATTCAAAATTTGTCTTCCTATATATTATATGGGATTGCCACAGATACAGATCAGAGAAAACAAGCAAGCAATACAAAACAAAAAATACAGAGCTGTCTTAGAGGGGACTGTACTCTTAAATGTCATTTAAGTCCAAACACAGCAGTTTGGATCTGGAAATTCTTCTGACGGTTTTGTAACTAAAAAGACAACCTAACAAAAAAAAAAAAGTAAAAGCAGTTGAATGAGTTTTTTTGCAAAGCTGGGTGGGTTGGAGCCACCACTATACCATTACCCATGATACAGATGAAGGCTGGTACCCTCAGGGCCAACTGGGACCTGCCAGGGCCCATCAGGAGCCAGGGAAAGGTGAAGTCCCACGGGGGAGAGAGCCAGGGGCTGCTGAGGTCCCCTTGGTCAAAGCACCTTCAAACCCTCTTTGAATGCAAGATCAGAGTCCAATAAAATATTTATTTGGCATTGAATTTGATCTGCAGTTATAAAACTCCTGACCAACCTAAAATCTCACAGGCAGCCCTTTATCAAAAAGTGTCTCTATTTCTTCAACTTCCCCTTTTTTGGTTAGTTTTATCACTGTCTTGCTTAAAACCTCGCATTGACTTAGAATGTAGAAGCGTTGTGGTGGCACTCCAAACGTATTAGACAAGGTTGCTCGGTATTAACAAAATCTGCTGCTGCTGCCTGTTCTTCCCTCTGATGTACCTTGGGAAGTACTTCATGTCATATGATAAAATCTGAAGGGCTAGTAAAAACCCCAGCAACTGCAAAAATGCATTCAAGGGAAGCTTATGTTCCCATTAGCATCCTATAAAGAGATTACCGCTTATATAAATAGAGCATTTTCCTTCTCTCCGATTTCTCCACCTAGAGGATAAAAGAAAAGAAAAAAAAAAAAAAGAGAAACCTTCTATATCTCTACCACTGTTCTTACGAGTCTGCAAAGCTGCGGCTCTGACAGCAGCTTACATGCTCCTGTATAGTTTGTTGGTTGGTGGCCACACTTAAAACGTAAAGGTGTGCTGGTAAGCTTTTCTTTTTGGTTTGCCAGCAGAGAGTGAACAACAGCATATAAAGCAAACCATAGAATGGGGAAAAAAAAAGTATCTGAAGTAGTTTTCACCACTGTGGCCCTCAACCAAACACTCTTGGTTGCAGAACTAACTGAGAAATTCACAATACATAACATTTCATGCTTTCATATTTTCTCAAATGGGTACAATTGTTATTCGCTAGGGTCTGCAATTTTCCTTTCTGTTGCATGTGTATACTTTGGGCAGCAGTGTCAGTAAAGGGCGTGAAGAAACTTCTGATTTATGTGTCTACAGCAAGCCTCTCTCCCTTGGTAATCTCAGCTGGCAGACAGAGCAGTTCATCGGTCACACTGGGACAGTGGTTCCCCCTGTCAGCCTGAGAAAGGAGCTCGTGCTGCAGATGTAATAATTTTCTCTGATCATCTCTTGACACTACTGCTGTGGGCACAGAATTATGCTGTAGATATTTTTTTTTATCGCCACTATGAGATAAACACCTTTAACAGTGTATGGACTCATACTCTGCCTCTGGGTGTCCAGGCCTGACAACTGATAAACCCATCTGGCATTGCTGGGAAAACGAGGAAGGCTGACGGTTGTTTCCTTGGTCCTCATGTTCCTGTGAGCAGGGATGTGTTTGTCTGTGGCAGAAGACAGGAGGACACAGGGGAAGTGGTGGTGGGTGCTGGCAAATGAATCTACTCTGGTTTAGAGCTGCTGAGTGAAGACCTCCTGTGTACGGACGCGTGCAAAGGGGCTGGTGGCGTGCTACTTAACTGCTTGTGGAGTCTAAACCCAGGCTGGTTTTCCTCTGCCTCATACCTGGTAGCAGAAGAGACAAATTTTGTTCTCTCTGCCATTTACTGAGCAGTGTCTTAAGGATTTGAGCCTTAGGGATCGCTGTTAGTGTATGTCCCATGGTTTTCAGCAGCGTTTTCCATTATACCTTTCTCCTTTTCCTTTTTTCTTCTCTTTTTCTTTTTTTTTGCTGGCAAAAAAAGATTGCTTGCCAACAGTCTTGCATTAGCAGTCTTCCACATCTGATATACTAGTTGTTTCAGCAGTTGAGAATGAGGTTGTTCCCAATGTTAATGTAAAAAAAAAACCATCTGAAAGCTGATTATGCTCTCCACAGTACTTTATATATGCTCCAGTGGTTTCTCATTGTCAGAGAGGGGGACCTTTATTATGCACATAATGCAGTAAGATGAGGATTACTTGGATTTCAGTGCATGAGATAATAGCAGGTGACAGGCACCTGTTTAAGGAAGTATATTGTATTCCTAAGCACAAATATTTTGTGACAATTAAGCAAGATTTCATGTGGGGAAAAAATTGTACTTAAACCTCTTAAATAGGTTTAAGTACCAAAAAAAGGCATCAGGGAACTTGGATGGATGGAGGGATGGATGGAGGGATGGATGGATGGACGGACAGATGGATTAGTGGCCCTTACAGTCCTGAGAGGATATTCTAATAATAAAGTGTGAGACCTGTCAAATGATGGCACAAATATCCTAATCTGAACTGACATGGCTTTCTAGCCCAGTTAATCAATCATGTTTTATTAGCTTTAACAGAGCCAAGCTGCTATCTGTCATTTCAGTGCTGTAGTGGTGACAAAAACTGGTGCCGAAAAAGTGCTGCAGGTGTAACTTTCACTCAAAGAGCATTTCTGAGCAGCAGTCAAGTTTACAGTTGCATGGGGAGAGAGTGCCATCTTCAGTTTCACGTCTCGTCCATGAGACAGGTCTGAACTTTCTAGTGCAGCAGATGGCAAAGAGGTGAGGAAAAAAACATCAGCAGAAATTAAGAAAAGTTTCTCAATTTGTATTTTTATAAGACTTTGGACTTCAGAGGAGAAGGATGCTAAACACGATGTGCTTGTTTTAAGATACAGTTAATTTAGAAATCTCTGTTGTGATGAGCAATTTCCAGTAGACTAAAGAAGTGTAAGGCTGGCCTTTGTCCTTTTGGTCTGCAGCACTGTATGAAGAAAATAACAACTGCCAGTTGGGTCGCAAACCCCTTGTAACCAGTAGCATGTTGTAGGCGTACAAACCGAGAGCTAGGAGTCCGTACGCCGCTGCGTATTTACAGAGTTTTGTAAGAGCCATCAATTCCGTGTATTCTTTCGGCCCAGAACCGACTTGGTGTTTGCACTGGGGTCCTGGCACTTGACCCTTGTTTTTCTTGGCTCTGCGTCATTTTGCAGCACAGCTCGAGGACGCTCCTCATCTCTTGTTTCCAGCATGTTAACATACTAAAGTAAATATTATCTGGCACAGGCACATGCATTATCCTTTGGGGGAATATTTGCAAAAGTTTTAAAGTCCAGATCAAACAGTGGCATCCATCTTTTTTCCTCTTTCTTTTATTCATTGCTGGCAAAATTCTTTCTTTGATCTTTAAAAAGACTTTATTTTGTCAGTATTCACAGACAAGGTTTGTGCCCGTAAAAGTCCATATTACTTGCAGAATATATGCTCAGGTACGACTTTCCTGTATATTTTGACACTTAATAGGACTTTGGACAATAAGGAGCAGATGTGTCATAGCGACAGCAGGCGAGCAGGGACCAGAAAGGTGGTTTCATTAAAAGAGCCTTGGGATAAATGCAGCACATCAGATACCCACTGAAAGACAGGAGCTGTTGATGGGGTGACCTCTGAATGCAAGTCATCTTACTATAAACAGAAGGGTGTGGAAAGCCATTGGACAGAGCCAAGCTTGTTTACTATCCAGATCTCCTCTTAGTTAACTTAAGTAACCAAACTATGCTAGGCTTGGTGTGACAGTTCAAGGAAGAACAAAGTGTCTTCAGTATTTCCGAGTTTAAAAAATCCTAGCTGCCCAGTGCAGAAGATTTTTGGTCCTGGAAATCTGTCTGAACACCTTAGTTGCTGCACAGCAGAGGTTAATTAGTGCTAACAATAGCAGATACCTTTTTTTTGTCCTGGAAACTGACCGCACATTTGGGGAATTTGTTTCTGTTCTGTGGAGAGAACTGAGGTAAGGTTCTGATGGATTTTAATTTGCAGTTCTGATGGAAATGTTGTTTAGTAGTAAAATGGGAAATATAAGCAGGTATCAGTTGCACAGTCAGCTTCTGTTCTGAAAGGGAGGTTTCATTTTCATTTCTGTAGTCACAGTTTCAAACAGTTTTGGAACTAGACATTTTTTCGTAGTGGCTCTGGAGTAGGAGTTCAGGTAGGTTATAGTGCTGAATCCATCACAGTCTTTCAGGAGCAGCTTCTTGCGACAGGATGTTACTTGTTAAGTTCTGTAAGAAATAAATTGTTTCCTTCTATAATACACTGTGAATGGCACATTTTGTCAAATCTGTGAGCAGTTCATTGGTGTGTTATTCAGTGCATTATTGTAAGAAACACATAAAGGCCGGTATGCTGAGACAGGTGTCTAGCTGTAAGTCAAGTTCAAATTAATTAGCCCCTAAACTACAGATACTGTGGATTCAAAATGAAATTAATTTTGTTTACTAATACTTCATTCAAGTCCATTTAGTCCATTTCTGATTTGACGAGGCTTTTGTTTGGAACAAACAACGCTAAAGTGTAATTACGCTATAGCATCGCTCCTGCTCCCTCAAAGTTCACTCTAACTTTGTAATGTTGTCTGACTGTTGGCACTAAGAGTTTGTGTTTTGGTCTGACTTCACTGTTTAATTTGTTTCAAGCCGTTTAATGCGTTTTGCAGTTGCACAGACTCGTTTGGGAGTATTTTTTTTTTAGAATAAATTCTGAATAAAACCTCATTTCTTCAGGCAGCATGTTGCTGCTGTTGTGTTCAGATGCTTTTGTGTACCTTGGGGTCCGTGCAGCAGGCAAGCGCAGCGGTGCTGCTGTTGTGCTGCAGTCAGAGGGGCCACGGTGGGAGCTGACATGATGACTACCGCTTCTTAAATGTCCGCTTCATTCAGGGAAATGCGGGAGGGGTTTACTCCGGGAGCACTGTTTTATTCTCCTAGTGCAGCAAGCAAAAGTCCCAAGGAAGAGACAGCAACCCAGTCTGGTTCATCTGTAAGCAGCGCTTCACTGCTGTAGGGAGCCGTGGTATATAGGGAACCTGTTTGGAAGAAAGGTATGATAAATTATTGCAGCCAGTTAAGTTCTTCGATTTTGTGCCTGGGGTCTGGTGAGCAGCAAGCAGCAGGATCCAGTTACATGGTTTTTTTTCTTGGGCTCTTCACTGTTTTCTGAAACACATTTCAGCTAGGCAGCTTTTAACTGTCTTCTTTGCTACCTTTTGTGCCAGGTTAATTTCTTTATCTGCCGAAGTAAATCAAGTGTGAATTCAAAAAAGGTAGATATAGCAAGTAATATCTTAAATTCCTGAATTAAAAATGCAGTACTTGCCAAAACACTCCTCCAGTGTAATTTTAGATTTATTAAAGTGCTTAGTATAGCTTGTTAAATGGTAGAGCAAACCAAGTAGCGTAAGCTTGTATGAATGTGGATATTATCAAATGAAAGAAATTGAATTTGGCTTTGGGGAAATACCTGTAAGATTGTGAGGTTGTGCAAGCAATGTGTATGCACGTTAGAGTGGGCATACACGGAAGTTCATTCCTCTGTTACAGAAATTAGAACTTGAGGTAATTTTCTAAACTTTAACAGGTTATTATGTGATAAAATGTCTGAATATACCGTAAGATAGAGGCAGCAAGTGAAAAACCACACTGCATGCTCTCTGTCTCATTCACATGCTTACCTGTCACCTTAATCTTTTGTTTTCTGTCGTTTTCTTTGCTAGTGGCTATACTTAAATTTTATTGAAGTTACATTTACATTGGGAGGATATAGGAAATAAGTAGCACTTCATTCAATTTTACATTTTGAACTTTAAAATTGAATTAGTAAACATTATTTAAAAGGGAATAAAAGATTAACATATTTCCATATTTTGAAATAAAAGTAGACCATTGTTAGTATAACATTTATGTATAAAAAGTGTGTGAGTATTTTGTAGAATTTAATACTCTAGTTATTATGCTACTTACATACTTTTTGCTGATCTCTATTTTCAATTATACTGCTGGAAAAATAATAAAAAATAATTCCGTTATAGTTTAATAGAAAATATAATATCTTAGTATCATATGTGGTTTATTTCCCTACTTGATGCACTATTTAAACGTTGCTCCATGTTAACACACAGTTAAACAATATTCCATTATAAAGATTTTTTAAAAAATTTAAAAGTAATGTAAAAATTAATCCCATTTTAGCCTCAAAAGGTGCACTTTAAATATATATACCTTGAAGAGCCTGGATTGATTTTAAAAGTGTAATTATTTTATTGTTTGCATTGGATTGAGCAGAAAGTGGTAGGCAGTATTCTAGAGTAGTAGAATTTATGTATTAATTTATCTAGACTTAATTGAAGATTTTCTTCCTAAATATTGAAGTGAAGTTCTCTCTGTGTTCTCACAGTAAATCAGTAACCGTTCTTCAGAATTAATTTCAGGAGTATTTAGAGGTCGTTGACTGAACTTTACAATTATACAACTGTGTCTAATCATCTGGTATAACTGATAATAAAACCTTTGGAGGGTGAAACAATCTGAAGTGATTTCACACAGACAGCTACCCTGCACATATTTTATTTATTTGCACACATGCAGAAAAACTCTCTCCTGTGTTTCCATGCATGTCTGAACAGCTCTTTTTATCAAGGGCTTTCTTCTGGATAAGCAGAATTATCTCATTACTTGGTTTTTGTTGTACTTTAAACATTTGTGTCGCTGCTCCAGGTGAGTTCTGAATTCAATTAGAGGCACAGCAAAGACCTCACTGCATGTACGCACTACTCTCAACATCCAAGCTGCTAGCTCCACTGAAGTGCAGTTTAGCTTGATTGACACTTGGATTTTAAAGCAAATAAGGACTAATTTTTGCCTGTGGCAAAAAAATCTTTGAAGTTTCATGCCTGTGCCGAGGCCGGATTAGTTCAGCAGTAGGACTGGGGCTGGGACCGTGACCCTGTTGTGCTTGGCAGGTAGTGATAAATGGGGGAATCTTTTTAACCTCGTGGCCAAAACATTCCAGGATCAGGTTGGGGGGTCAGGCAAGAAGGAGGGGGAGGTCGAAAAATGTGGGAGACTTGGCACGTTAACGCCGGAGACAAAGGACACTTGCTTGTTTGTCTGAGATGGGCAAACACACAGACTCTTGTGGGAGAAAGTCCTGCAGATGCGCTGCAGTATTCTGCATTGTTATTTCTGACTGTTGACCTCGGGAGATGAAATTCATCCTTCAGTATGAAGCTGTCTCGTTTTATGTTTTGTTTTGAATACATTCAGAGTTTAGAGAGCCTTGGTTGGTAGACTTTCCGAAAGTGAAAAGGTTTTTTACTTCATGCTTGAGATGTGTGTATGTAAAACCATCCAAAATATATTCGAAGAACTCCTTATTCCAAGTCATTGCCTCTTAAAGAGTGGTCTGGAGGACTTCAAATGTAAACAAAATGGTATGAATTTGGAAAAAAATCCCAAACAAACGACAAAACAAATGGTTAATTAATTGCTTCTGGAAAACTAAACCATTTTCTTTACAGAACATTTTAAAAAGACAAACATACTTTTAAATATTTTAAAATATATATATTTTAATATAGCAGTAGTAAGTAAAAAATCTCAAAAACTTGACTACACTAAAGTAATACACTGGGATAAACCAGTCAAATTTTCAATCCTGAAAAAGAGCCCAAATTGACTTATATGTGAGCTGCAATACAGTCTATCAAGTAGTTCTTTCCTGTGGCATTTTAAGAGCTATACTGCCTCTGATGTTATCCCTATTGACTAATAAGAAAAAATATAGTATTAGATGATGTTTTGAGGTCTATTTACAAGCTTTATACTGTAAATACAGCTATTCTATTTTGTGTAAAGACCTGTAGCATAAAGCAAATGAAAAAAAGGTTGGTAAATAGTGTGCTTTCTAACTGTGGCTGTTTTTTTCTAGCATAGAAGCAAACACATGTTGTAACCCTGTGTGTAGATAAAATAAATAATTTATACTTTTACTATTAATTTCCTTGAACGACATTTAACACTGTGACATTAATAGGATTTTTTATGAATGTTGTGTTGTAAATGTTCCTGGGGTTTACCTGTTAATTAATAATAAAATGTAAATCATATATATATATATATAAGGTAGTGTCACTAAATAGGATTTTGCTTCTGTGCTGCTTACTACCATATACAGAGACTGTGTACATTACATGTATTTTATTTCCCTATGTGTTTATTAGAAAGTGTTTTATCTGTGGTTCGCCTCATAAATTATTATTCTTTTATTTTCCTACCCTTTAGAAAAAAGACTTATTTCTTAGCAGTATTTTCTTCACTTTTATTGAAATGTTCTAGAGGCATTCAAAACTAAACTAACCAGAAGCAAACTAAATTTGGTTGCATGACAATACAAATTCATGTGAACACGTCTTCAGATTATGTCTACTTGTTTGTGAGCTTTTATATTGCAACATTGTGTGTCATTTTATCTTTCCTCTAACAGATTATTTTTTCATGACTTAGACAACATATGGGCTATGAAAAACTGATTATTTTATTTTGACCAGCAAGTAGTTTGAGCTACAAAGAATTCTATGCATCCTTACTCTCATAGAAGTAGGTTGCCAAAGTTTTCGGTTATCTGATGTTGTTTATTAATGTTACAACAGCTGCTAGGAATTAATGCTACAATGTTAAACAAATTAGCTTCAGTAATGAGGAAGAACAGAAATGTATGAAACTGAAGAAAAAGGACTGCTGTTTGCTGTAAATGTGCAGGCGATTTACTTGGTAATTTTCAAGGTGGAATGTGATGTGCTATTGCTTATTAGCTTCTACTTCAACATTGACTTTTTTCTGTTTTAAATACACTTTTGGTTTTAATTTGTAACATAGTCATTGGTATACATTTTCAGTAGCTGTTTTTAATTGGAATACCCTCAGTGCATTGTAAAAAAAATAAATTCTAGTGTTGTACAGTTAGCTGACTACTTCAGCTTGGGCTGTTTTCATGGACCACATTATTTGTTCATGTTCAGATTCATAGATACTCTCTGTGGAAAAGTAAGATATTTGTGGCTTGATTCCTTTGATATACTACTAGGAGAAAAACTACAATGGAATATCAGGACAAGGGTTTTTGTTGGGGGGTTGTTTGTTTTATTCTTATATTTTATTTTATTTTAATACTGTTCTAATATGGTCCCTGTCTAATTCCCATCTTCCACAATGCCTACAGGACTCTGCCAGCTGATAATGGCTAGGCAGGTGCTGAGCTAAAATCGTGTTCATATTACCTGCTCATATTACCTTGTTCATCCTCCCTACAACCTGTCTTCTTGCTCCATCCACCTGTTGCTTTCTGGCATTAATTGAGCCTCCCACCCTACAAAAGCATATCCATGTACTTACCTGCCATATTCTGGATCATTTCGTTGAAGCTAATGGGCCTAACGACCGTGTTCCTGTTTAGATTTAAGCTTAAATCTTTGTTTGCTTGCCCCAGGCTTGACAACTCTTAAGCTTGGGGATTGCCTTTTGCTAAAGGACTGAATACAACAGTCTCGGTTAGCCGTTGCTGCTACTCTCTCTGCTCTTGATGCAAGGTGAAGGCATGATGTCATGGTTTAACTGAGCAGCTGAGCCTCCCTCACACAGCTGCTCGCTCACTTCCCCTTAGCAGGATGGGGGAGAGAATCAAAAGGGTAAAAGTGAGAAAACCTGTGGGTTGAGATAAAGACAGTTTAATAAGTAAAGCAAAAGCTGCACACACAAGCAAAGCAAAGCAAGGAATTCATTCCCCACTTCCAATGGGCAGGCAGGTGTTCAGCCATCTCCAGAAAAGCAGAGCCCCATCATGCATGATGGTTACCTGGGAAGAGAAGGGCCATCACTCTAAATCTCTCCCTTTTCCTTCTTCACCAGCTTTATATGCTGAACATGATGCCATATGGTATGGAATATCCCTTTGGTCATAGACTTATAGAATCATCATGGTTGGAAAAGACCTTCAAGATCATCAAGTCCAACCATCAGTTGGGGTCAGCTGTCCCAGTGTGCCCCCTCCCAACTCCTTGTGCACCCCCCGCAAGCCTCCTTGCTGGTGGGGCGGGGTGAAGAGCAGCAAAGACTTTGGCTCTGTGTCAGAACTGCTCAGCAGTAACGAGAACATCCCTGTGTTAGCAACACTTTTTCCAGCAGAAATCCCAGACACAGAACTATACTAGCTACTGTGAAGAAAATTAACTGTATCCCAGCCAAAACCTGTGCAAGGCTCCAGTGCAAGCCCACGCAGGCCTAGACAGGACTGAGTCACTTTCTGCGGTGACTGCAGTCATTCAGGAACAGCCTGTTTGCATTCCCACATCTCAGCCTTTTACTTTCAGGGTTGTGAAGGAGAGCAGTGTACAACTTCTTATAATCAGTAACTGTTGATTACTTTAGTCAGAAAGAGTAAAATTGTCCTGACAACATTTGGAGCAGGAATTTTCCTTCTTTCTGTAAAACAAGCTGGAGTTCAGCGGAGCTGAAGAAGAAGCCAAGGCTCTGGAATTATTCTTGCATGCAGCTACAGTCAAGACTCCCTTTCCCTGATCCTGATCACAGTGAAACTGACCAATGGCCAGATGCAAGAGCATTTAATTCAAGTAGGCATTTTAGAATGTGTACAGTCTGACTTCAGGTCAGGATGTGGAACTGAATTGCTTTAATAAAGATGTCAGATGATCTTTTTTTTATCTGTGAGTAGTGGTCAGATACATTTTCTCATCTTTTTGGTACTCTCTTGTCACATATGACACAGTTTACTGAGTGCAGTCAATCTCTCCTGAGAGATGAAGATGGATGCAGAAGACACAGAAGTGAGTTGAGTCTTTCTTAAGAGTTACGTGTTAAAAAATTTTATGAAAATCTAGTGCAGCACTGGTTTTCCTCCTTTTCTGAAAGGCATCTACAAGGACTGGCATTTCTTCTGATTCTATATGACATTTATGTGCTGGACTGGTCACACAGCAGGGACTGGGTTCTCAGACACTGCAGGTAGTATGCTGATCTCCTGCCATTACATCTGGCTCATCTATATGCTTGCAATGAGACCAACAGTGAAGAAAAAGTTTGCCAAAAGTGTGTCTGAGCAATAGTAAAAGTGGTACTGGATGAACAAGTGGCTACAGTTTGAGAGCTTGTGTCTACCACGTCTCGAATAGTTCATGTTTCAGTGTAGGAACTTTCTTTGGATGGTTGATTCAGCTACACAGCAACTTGTTTTATCAATTACCCAAAGAAAGTTCCATCCTGTTCTGTCTGACCATGATATGAGTCAGGTATTAATTCATTATTATACAGGCTGGACTTCTATGAAGACTTAGATGCTTTGAAAACTATTTGGAACAAAGCACACATAAAATCAGGTGAAGACATTAGATCTGTAATCTTTTTTTTTTTTTTTTCACATTTCCTGAACTTTTTGAGTATGGTTCAAAACCACATTTGCTTTTGAAGTCCCTTTTGCTCAGAGGTGGAGAATACAACTGATGAGTACACTCCTCTAAGACAGAGAGGACAGAGAAGCCAGTGGTTTGATTGATGTTTCTTCCTGATGGCTGACCCAGCACCTGCAAGTGAACTCTCAGTGGAGCTAAGAAACTGGGACTTGCTGACCAAGAGTAAGACAAGTTTTTGGAGGCTGATCTCCTTTACCCTCAGCATATAGTAATGCTTACATTAAAAATACAAAAGACAAACAAAAGAGTACAGGGACAGAAAAGAGACTTCTCTGCTAAAACAGAGTATTTTACGTATATGTGTTTTGTCATGTGGTGAGGATATTTGATAGATGTCTGGGCACGTCATTTGCTGCAATTTGGTGTTGATAAGCTCCTGGGTAGAAACCACAATAGTGAAGAGCAGAAAGGAGGAGATGATCAAGGCCACTTGTTTAAATTTTCTCAAAGTGAGGGATGGAGAAGCTGTGGCAAGTGTTCTTTGATCTTAAAGGGAAAGACAGATTATCTTCTGGTAAGGCAAAAGACTTGGGAGAGGATTTGACCTATGTTACTGGGGAGGTCAGTATGTAAGCTCTTGGGTGAGCTAAGGGAAGGCTGGGTCCCAGCAAGGCACCAGCACCCCCAGAGCAGAGAGGCGCCTTGTGGCTGGGATACTTGACTTGTGGTAGAGGAGTCAACATTAGCAAGAGAAATACACTGTACTGTTGCTCATACAAGATGGTTTCCACATGAAAAGAAAACAGCATGTTTTATTACGCTTTATGGAACAGCACTATATGCCTTTAACAAAATAGCTTGAAGTATTTGCATGATGTATTTGCAACATGGCCAAGTTAGCATAGCCATAGGAACATTAACTTTTGAACTTCCTGACTTTCATTGCTTTAAATTTCAGCTTCAAAGTTTACTTTTTTTTTTTCCTTTGCATTTGTTGGCCCCAGTTAGTTTTGAAAAGCGGGAGGAAAGAAAATAACTGCAGGTTTTCTGAGGGGGCACTGAATCTTATGCATATAATGGGAGATGATTGCTGTTCCTTTGAAACTCCAAAGCAGTTTTGATACACCTAATTTGCTTACTATATTTCTGTGGAGTTGAGGAATCAGAAGATTAGATCTGGAAAGCAGTGCACAACATGGCTCTCTTCCTGCATTTCAGTACATTTTTCTCCTGAAGAGTGGTCAGTGGTATCTGGGAGTACTGAAAGCAAGCACTTAAAACTAATAAAAATGGTGTGTTCACAACAAATATGGGGGACATCATGGGACTATAAATGGAATCAAAACAGGAAGCTTTTTTCCACGTCTAGATTAAGAACAGTACCTTCTAGCTGATACCCAGTTTGGAGGTACCAGGGAGGCACCGAGAATATACTTGGCAGATTCAGCTGCAATGATACATGCTGATGATCTGAAAAGGAAAAAAAAAGGCCACAGGTGTGTCTTCAGTGTTTTTTAAATAGAGTGAGACAGAGAGAAAGGGAGTGAAAGAGAGAAAAAGACCATGCAGGAGCGAAACAAGAGAGCAAGTTATTTCCAGTGCCAGTGCTTTAGCGTTTCTTCCTGTATCTGCCTTGGACAATGAAGGAGCTGCTCCCAGCTCCAGGCTGGTGGAGCTTCCCTGCCTTTGCAACTGCTGAATGGGGAGCTAGCTCCTTCTTCTCTTTTATTTTTTCTTTCTTTCTGGGAAGGGAGCCAGCCTGATGGCCCATCCTCCCAACAGGGCAGGGGGAAAGTGCTCTGTGAGCTCTGAGCTATTAGATAACCCCCGGCTGAAACAAAAACTGCTATTGTGGTGTGGCATTTGCCCTGCCTGCCCCACCAGTTAAGGGAAGGCATATTTCCTTCTTCCATCTAACACAAACAAACAAAAAGAAAAAAGAAAAAAAAGCCTTTTTCTTTCCCCACAGTGCATGTAAAAATGCATTTCAAAATGCAGAAGGCGGGACTTGAGAGGTTGGAATTGCTTAAATTATGACTTGACCTTTACATGCTCTGATATTTTTTTTGAAGTGTGCCTGTGCCAAAGGCAATGTAAAATGTGTTTTAAAAACGTTTGCAGGTATAGAAGACTTGAAAGAAGCTTAGAGCTATGAACTAAGTGAACCTATTAATCGGGCTGCATAAACAAACACAAAGGAAATCCTTTGGCTAGTAAGAAAGTACCAAGGAAGGGAGGTTTTGACCCCAAAGATAGCCTGCAAATGAGAAAATGGGGGAGTTAAGGTTGTCTTGGATTTTATCAATGAGAGACCTCCTTCTGTAAAGCTTTTCAATAGAAACACACTTTTACATTGGATAAATCTGTCAGATTTAGTAGCACAAATGCTTGTGTCGATGCTAAGACTTATGCAATGTTCCTGAAAGAAACAAGCATTATGGTCTGCTTGCATGTATGAAAAAAAACCCATTCACCTGGATCGATTAAATCCCTGTTTACTTTACTTTCTATGTACTGTGTACACCAGCAAGGGCTCAAGTGTGTCACTACTCACCATCCCAGCCTGGTGAAATAACATCTCTGGGAAGCACAGTGCCGCTTCGCAGCACCTTGGCCTATCTGTAGGGTGGTTCGTGTTGAAGTTTCATCCACGTTCTTTGAACTGTTTATAAGGGATATCTTAAGATGTTGTAGCAGTAATTAAGAGTGTCATCTCAAAAATAAGAAACATTTAGCAAATTAGTATATGCTTTGTAAGTGACATATCCTTCTTAAAATGACAGGTTCAGAGAAGCTGAGGCTCTAAGGCATGAAACTTTAACAGGAACCATCCCTCTTCATTCCTGTAGTCGGTGTTGCAGACTAAGAGGATTTCATGGGAGATGTGATGAAACACACAAGCTCTGAGGTGGCAGTGGGCACTCCCTCATGCTCTGGAAGCACCGTTCCATTTCCTCAGTGCTCTTCCCAGTACCTGTCCAGGAGGCAGGACACTACTGGTGTGTGGTACTGGCAGACTACCACGCCAGCAGCCCGTGGAGAGTAGTGACCATTACTCACAACTCATCTTGGCATAATCCCTCTCTTTCTGAAATAAATTACTGCCTTAGGTCAGGTGAAATCCATCTGTATCTTTGTGTTAGATATATGGGAAACCTGCAGTGATAAGCATAGATAGATGTAGATGCTTAAAGTGCAGGTATTTGGCACTAGATGTGTCCCCTCTGGATTATTTTTCACCACAAGTTAGATGTACACCACATAGTGTTTCAGACCAAAGTTACTACCGTACTAGTCAGGGGAGAACTGGGGAAGACAGAAGGGTAGCAGTGATACTTTTCATCATGAACATGTCTATCTTAGAAAAGGTTTGCGTGGAAATACAAAGAAGCTATGGTGGGACAGCAGTGGCTTCCCCTGGTCCCATCCCTTTGTCTCAGCCCCGCACTGAGCTACATGTTTGAAGCTCCCACTCAACATCCACAGTGTTCTTATTCCTCCCACCTTTTACAGACATGTAAACATCTGATGCCTTTAAATGTGAAGTCTCATCTACTGTAAGTTGTGAATGTCAGCTTCATCAGTCTGCTTCCATACACAAACCTTCTAAGGAATTTGGACTTTACTTTCATTAAAAAAAAATAAATAGTTCAGTGCATTTAAAACTCAATCTGTTTTGATTGGGGGTGTCAATTTTAGTCGATGGCATAACATATTCATTACTAAGAGAATGGAAGAGACTTTTCAGTAGCTTAATCTAGTTTAGGAGATGAGCTGAAAACTTGTTTTCACTGGGGACTCGCTCATAGAGCCTTTAATTTAAAAAAAAAACCCAAGTTCACTCTACTGAATTCCTGTTGATTTCTCCTTAAAATTGATTCCTGTAGCACAGTTTTCCTAGTTCTTCCATTGCAATTAGAGCTACTTTCAGGTCTGCTGAGATTTGACAAATCTACTTCAGTATGTGATTCAGTTAAAATACAGATATGTACAGTGTCTGCTCTGTGAAAAATCGTGCGGTGAAAAATCAACTTTCTATTGCTTCAGGGTCTTCCACTCAACAGTGTTTGAGTTTTTAACTAAGTCAGAAACCTACTTAAAACATGATGATGAATAACTATATAGTATTACATTTTTATGTACATTTCATGTTTTATTGCACCTCCATACAAACTGTTTATTTATATTATGTAAGCATATTATTAGGCCTAAGCAACTGAAACCCTCGTGAGACCTATGGAAGTGTAGTATAACAGTGTTTTACTATAAAAAATTCAGTTGAGAATTTGTGATTATTTGGAATTCTTTTCAGATCATTCTCTAGGCATCTTCAGCATTTCTGTTTGTTTTTGCAGAAGCTTCACTGAGATTTTGTCTTCACAAGACATACATATCCTTAGTAGTATTTGAATTTAGCCATCAAATATGACTTCATTCTTAGTAATATTTGTATATTTTTTAAATCAGTTTGAAGGCATGTATATTTTCAGAATGGCTACAATTTGTTACTAAGTCCCTGAACCATACCTTTAAGGTAGCCCTTGCCCTGTTTTTTTTCTGTCAAGATAATGTCATCATTTGTTTTATGGAAGTGATGGAGGATCTTGTGGTAGCAAAGGAAATCTTACTTGGCACTGTACAGACAGTCTCTGTGCTAAGGGTTTTGTTGTCAAGATGGTTATAAAACTACATGTAACCAGTCTCAAAGTCAGTATCTAAAGCATACCTGAAGGAGAGCTACTTCTCTTTACTGTTTGTTCTTGTAGCAGTGTCACAGACATCCTGAGCCATAGTCTTCTCATATATTTTCATCAAACTCTTCTCTGCATGCCCCATCCTCTCCTGGGGCCATTCCTCAGCGATGGTCCCTTACCCTGGACAGTGAGTAGAAGCCGGTGAGCCAATGCATACATGCACTTTGAGATGTCTGTGGGTCTGCAGAGAGCACTTCCCCCTCATCGTTCTTGTCTCCTTGGTGTTAGAGCTTCCATCGCTCCACCGTGCAGAGCTTCTTCCTCCAGAACCAAAGCACTGCAAGCACTACTAAGCCTGCTTGCACACCCACCAATTTGGAAGCGATGCTCAAGGCTGTATTGGATGCAGTGGATGAGGGAGCTCCCCAGATGCACTGCCAGAACAATATACTGCTGATGTTACAAGATTTTTCAGCTGTGCTTATTATAAGTGTTAGAAAGGATTTCTCACCTGTGTTGCATTATGAGTTTAATGCCATGAGTGTGTGTGTGAGAACACCTCATAGAACAGGACTGGTTCATGGTTTAACATGTAGTGTAATGAGGTCCAATAAAATCATGTTAAAAGGATGTTAATGTTCCAAAGGAAAACATCAGAAGCAAGGAAATGCCAGAATTAATATGACCTGTAGAAATCAAATCTCTGATGCGTTATGGTGCAGCTCTTATTACATGACATATCCGGCTTTCCTGGGAATGTCTTTTTCTCAGTGAACGTGTGGTTAGGTTTTTCTTTTTGTGTTCCTTGGTTTATATTTATGAAACCTGAAGCATCCAGAGTTCATCCTTACTGAAAAATAATTTTTCATTTAAATGTTTCTTACATACATTAAGAACTTTAGTGTTCAGTAAGTGCATCTTTTTTGCCATGCCTTCATCGTATCAGACACTTTACAACTGCATTTGTATTTGAAATCTGATGAACCAGGGCAGAGGTGAAGGCAGATACTGCATAAAATACGGACTGTTTTTCCCCAATCTAAGTCAAATTAGACCTTCATTTTTCTGGATAAATGTAACATTTGTACACCACCATTTAAGTTCAAAGTACAGTTTCCCAGCTTGGGTCATTAACTAGGTATGCAGTGCAGATGGTGTGTCAGAGCTAGCCTGTTACTCTGGGCAGACTGGTCACTAAAGACTTTTCTGCTGACTTTCTCAGATACTTGATGAATGCTCAAGCTTACTTATGGTCTTAGTCCCACATCTCATTAGAGGAAAGGAGAGCAAACTGTGCTGTGCTGCCCTATCCCAGCCAGCCCCAGTCCATTGTCTGTACCCCATACCTAGGTCTGGCAGGTTTATTTTTTTCCACCTGTCTTTTGCCCTCCTCTAATTTTGTCCCTTGCAGATAACATTCTTTTGTCCCCCGGTTTCTATTCCCTCTCCTTGTTCCTAATTTTTATCTGTTCCTCCCCATATTTGAATCTAGAGGGGTTTTCTGTTTCTGGATATTGCCGGGGAACCTGCAGGGTGGAAGGAGGGACTGGCAGAGCAAAGAGCAACAGTGTTGCTAGTATCAGTCCCTTTCTTGATGCCTCGGGAGCTCCTGGCCCTCAGAAGTAATCCTGTCTTACTCAGGGTCAGCATCTTTGAAATGGAGAGCCTTCAACACATACAGGAGCCATACTACAATAGGAGTCCACTAACAGTGTGCAAAACAGGGCTTTTAGAAGCTTATAATCTGAAACGAGTTTTAAAATATAGACACAACAGCATGTTTTCTCAAAATATTGGATTTAAGGATTTTTAGCTAAAACTTTTCAAACATTTTGTAGTAGGCAGCCAGGGAAGGAGATTTTAGCGCAGATTGCAACTGAAATGTATCTTACTACTCTTGTGAATGATTCTCAACATGCCTAGAACTAAAAAAGAGGTGAGAAAACCTGTGTAAACAAGGAGGAAAAAAGGAAAACAAAGGAGTAGTAAAGAAAAAGGTTCTTTTTATAGCATTTAACACATGAGAATATAAGTGTGGTGTTAGTGAAAGTTAATTATTTTGAAAACAGCAAGGCAGATTAAGGAGAAAAACGGTGCCGCTGAAGACAAAGGAAACAATTTTTAGTCTTTGATCAAAAGTTCTCACAGTGTTTTTCTCCTCACCTTCAAGGGTGGCATAATTTTATGAATAACAAAATGGGTTTTGCTACTTGAGTAGCCCTAAAGAGAAATGGTGTTCATTCCATATGGCCACTTGAAAGAAAATCACATGCCTGTTCCTCCTTTAAGAAATAACATTTCTATTTATTAAATCTTTTCTCTCAAAGGGGGACCCTAAAGATACACAGTGAAGTTTACATTTAGTCTCAGAGGAAAAGACAAGTCTATACCGCATGCTTACGCTGCACATTTCCTCAGAGACTGATCACAGGCTAACTGTATAGTCTATATACCAAGCTCAAAATCCAAAATGTTCTTGTTTAAAAAAAGATTTTCTTTTCACTGCAGTATTCTTGCATACAAAATACATTTTTTCCAACAAGTCTGTTCAATCTCCCAGGGAGTGAATCTTTTTTGATACAATTGGTCCATGACTTTTCTGCTACTCCCTTTTAAGTTATACCAGAATCTGGTTTTTTTTGTTGTTGTTATGGGGTTTATATATATAAAAACTACACAGAGCGTAGTCTTTCAGTCATTTCAGTTACTTGATAGTGTTGGTCAAATCAAGATGCACTAGTAGTGTAAGCAGGGGTGGGACAACTCCTTCGTGAGTACCCAGCTATTGCTTAACTGAGAGAAGCATCATTTCTCATCCCTGCCCAGGAAAATCAGTGCTCCCTACTACATTGTGTATGTTAAAAGTGCTTGGATAGTGTTAGTGAATGTGTGAATTAATTTTGGACTTCTGTGGTAATTGCCCACTGAAGGACCTGCCATCACTTTGCAAGATGATGAGGGTGTTGGGATGTGCTGGGTGACTGTCAGACCCTTCAGCAACTGATTAAAGTCACTGGTTGAACTTTCCTGACCTGGGCAAATGTGACAGACAGGGCTGCTGGTGGCAACCACAGGAACAGCAAAGGAATTGGAAAGGAATATATAAATGCCAGTGAATTTAACAGCAACTAGATAGAAGAATTTCTGAGAAGAGAGAATACACTAAAGGGACAAAGAAAAAGGAGCTTTACTAGGATCTAAATAAATTAGATGCATTAAGACTTTTAATTAATTTAAATTATGTTATATTTTATAATTCTATTTTTAGTTATAAATACATTATATTTTTATTATTTTAAATTAAATTTTGTATGTAAAATAAAAAATCTTTCTGTCCAAGTCCATGTGTAACCCAGTTGAGACAGTCCACTTCTGAAAGTAGGGCTGAAGGAAGGGCTGTGTCACTTTCAGTGTCTTTGAATGGTTTTGAATTTATTTTTTGAACACCTGCCTGTTATGTTGACACTCAGTACACTAATCTGAATGAGCATTTCTCCTGCTTGTATATTAATGCACACTGTATTGTAGTAAAATAGCCAGTGCATTGCCTTGTTACTGTAATAACGATGTAGTGCACATAAAGCTATAGCAATGATGTTTGCGTATGCATGCTTATGAGGTAGTGCCTCTGGGTTAATGTGAACCTTCACTTTCTCTCACACTGAGTTCCTCCACTATCAAGATGATTAATCCACTATGGAGATGATTAAAGGACTGGAGCATCTCCCCTATGAGGAAAGGCTGAACGAACTGGGGCTGTTCAGCCTTGAGAAAAGAAGACTGAGAGGGGATCTTATTAAAAATATCTCAAGTGTGGGACACAGGGGGAATTGGCCAGCCCCTTTCAGTGGTCTGTGGAGACAGGACAAGGGGCAATGGCTGCAAGTTGGAGCACAGGAAGTTCCGCACCAACATGCAGAAGAACTTTTTCACAGTGAGGGTGAGGGAGCCCTGGGACTGGCTGCCTGAGGGGGTTGTGGAGTCTCCTTCATTTAAGATCCACCTGGATGCCTACCTGTGTGATCTGTCCTAAGGAACCTGCTTTGGTAGGGGGGTTGGACCCAATGATCTCTGGACATGCCTTCTAACCCCTGCGATTCTGTGTGTGATTCTGTGTGCGATCACATGTCTCTGTGCAATTCTGCAACTACCATGTCCATAGAGTGTCACAGTAAGGACGGTGAAGAAGCAGTCCAATAGAAATGAGGGAAATTAGCAGTGATGAAACAGAGTGACTGGATAGGTTGAGAAATGTTTTTTAGTAAAAATCAAACAAGATCCTTTGCATTTGCTGCTTCTCTTAGTGTTTTGGGTAACACCTGTTGCATAGTAAAGATGGCTTTAAGTTATCATCATTGGGAAATTTTCATTATTGCTGCTGAAAACTGATTTCTGTGAATGACCATGTATGCAACCATATTGTGTTTCCAGTATCTAGAGTGCAGCTGAGGAACAAAAATTATCATCTGTAGAACCATCTTTGTACTCAAACACCTATGAGTTAAACTGCTCAGCATTCAGTTGAGGTGCTTGGGAAAAATACTTAGTGTTAGCCTAATCCTTTTTCTGTTGGAATTGGTGACTGTTTTGCCAATAAATTCAATAGAAGTGTGTCACAGTCACAATTTTTTATTTCTATGAAATACTTTTAAATACCAAAACCATATAAAAGAATCTCTTGATGCAGCACACTCCCAAAGCCTGTCACTGAACACTTGCTGTTTGTAATAGGAATGTTCTTTGTACTGTGTCAGTCACATCAAGCGAGGCTGAGTGACTGTGATGTTTCTAGGTGGCTTTACGAATGGAGTTTTGAAACCTCCCACAAAGCCCTAGATTCTGCATTAGCACACAACTGAGCAAAATGGTTTTCTCTCTCCTGCAAGTACAAGAAATTTAGATTACCAGAAGGTACAATTAAATTTTTGGAGGAAATCCTGACTATCCCAAGGAAATACCTAGTATGCAAGAGAACAGTTTTCTATTTTTATTTGAAAATTATGGATTTTTTCCACCTTTAATTAGCTAACAGTGATGTACTGCAGAGATTAATATGAAAGTTGAAATACTTTTTATGTAGTTGTGTATTGCAGATATGTGGAAATGGTGTATGTGTTCTTTGATGCATTGGAAAATACAGTTAACATACAGTTAGCAAATCCACAAAATTAAAATTAACATATGAATTGTTTTGCTTTGCCCCAGAATCTGGTGTTTATTATTGAGAGCTTTAGCAGGAAACAGAAGCAGTATCAATTGGGAAAACTTTCCTTTATCGAGCATGGCTTTCTGGTTTCGAAGTGGGGAACCTGGCTCTTTGGTTTCTTTGTTCCTCATTAGGCTACTCCCAAGCTATTTTAGCCAAACATTTTACATACTAATGGAGCCTGGGGAAGTGCAGTTGGCAGCTGTTCGTGGGATAATAATGAAACACACTGTTTAGTACTGCATACTGCTGCTGTAAAATGCGGGAAGTATTTTATAGCAATCATGGTGAGCAGAGCTGGATCCACTTTAAGCTCTCTTAAGTGCGTGAACCGTGAGCGAGGAAGTTGTGTTTCAAGTGAGAGTAACAGCCCTCGTTTGCTTTTGCAGGTAAAGAAACCGTGTACAGAGTCAGATGGTTCAGAGCCGCAGAATCCCAGGTATGATACCGGAGGGCAAATGCTGACTGACCGCAGGGCGGTGGCGGGGCACGAGGTGGAGATGTAGCATCAGAGTGCGAGAAACCTCTCTTGTGAAGAACGAATGGTTGGATCACTTTTTATGGGTTTCCATTTGGGAGGGTTTGGGGGTTTTATTTTCCCTTTTCCCAGTTAAAAGATGCAGGCTGGCATCTAAGTTGTTGAGTTTAGGTGGTGCAATAATGCTGAATTGTCATCCTCAATTAAAAAAAAAATCAAAATCCTAATAATTAGTGTAGGGAAATCTCTGTAAACAAATGTCACTTTCTTTGTTCATTCTTCTTCTGCATACTAGAGTCTTGAATTTAACTGATAATACAGCTCATTTAGGGAAATTCACCTTTATCAAAATGGCTTTGTTTTCACTCATAAAAAACATGCCATTGTGTTCCTACGTTGGATAGAGGCCATGCATTCTTCATAAAGAAACTTTCCAATTAGTCTTTGGTAATTTCATGGACACAAACAACTGGATTTACTTTCCATGTTTTGCATGTATATGTACATGTATGTATAAATTTGAGCAGGCAAAGTAGTAATTTTTTTTAGATATGCCATCAAGTGTCCTTCTTCCTGCTGATCAGTAAGATCTTGAGCAACAGTGGATGATTTTCTTCAAGTTTTGTGGCTTGAAGTGCTTTTGTCTTTTTCTTGATTCTATTTACATGACCTATTTCAATTTCACAAAAGTTCAGGAGCTTTAATTGGGAGGGGAGAGCCACAAACCAAACCTGGCATCACACTAATATTGTGATTAAAACTCAGAAAGGCAAAGTAATTCAAGGCCTGCTTGCAAATCCCATCCTTTACTCTGTCTTTATTCTGCTTTTGCAGCAGGATCCTGTGGGCATCACCTGCAATATCAAAGGCCAGTGTAATAGCTGTGGCTTAAGCCGCACTGTGAACTTCTGCATCTTTTTAATTGGTTTTTTCATGTCAGTTGTTAGTGCATCCTTTCATTTGGTTCGGTAAGAACTGAATGTATGTAAAGGAATACAAAATGTAATGTCCAAAAATGATTTCAGTGAATTCAGTAGCAGTTTTGCCGTGGACTTCAGCAGAGGCATGTTTTGCCCTTTGGTCTTCATTTAATAACTTCTAAAAGAAAAAATATATCTGCTGTGCTGCTGCTTTGGATAAAAATTTATTATAACAGTCAGTGTATTTCTGAGCACTTTGATGACATGGAGAATCCCAATTTAGCTGAGGGAAGTCTGTAGTTTAAAGTGTTTTGCTTGCCCAAATGAGACTGTTGTGAGATGAAGTCCATAGTTCGCTGTAGGTTCATCAGACTATGATATCCCAACAAACCTGAGGACTCAGAATATGATGTACTGCCATTACCTCGTCACATCAGGACATGTTTTTGTGAGCTGTAGTTAAATTCTTCATACCAAATCTGAGGAATAGGATATGTTTCTTTTTCCCCCCAAGCGCGAGAGGGAACCCATGTTGCAAACAGTCAGTCTGGAGGGTAAATGTGGTACTTTGTTTTTTTGTAGGGTGCATTTTCAAAGAAGAATGCTTTTCATTTCGATCTCCATAGCCTCCGTTTGAGGATATATCAGCTACAGTTGGGACTAAGGCTCCTGGTCTGAGCATGTGGGATGCTGTGTAGACAGCCTGGTGTAGGGTTTTGTTGGTCAGGTCTGGATTTGTGATGCGACTTGGTCTCGCAGGGGAATCTCTGGCAGAGCTTTGGCTGAAGTAGCTCTAGAGGGCACCGCGCGGCACATAAAACTTTTAAAGCCTGGAGCAAGGTAATTCTTCTTAACAAGGCTTAAGTGAAAACACTGCACGTAAAATGAAACATCAGCATAAAAATGAATACTGGAGACACACAGCCTTGCAGAATAGCTCCTGGCTTGGGACCTAAGGCCAATATCATTCATTTATTTAGCTAGCTTTATAGTCTGTTGGTTTTGGATTTGAAACTATTACAATAAATGCAGATGGAAAGTGTTTTTGCAGTAGGGAAGTAATTAAATTGGGTGTGGGAACTTTGTCAGGAGAATTCTTGGAGTGACATGTGTGTATCAGCAGATTCTTTGTCTTGCTTGGCCTTGGTTTGTCTTTTAGAAAGAAACATTCAAACTGCAGATGTGACTAGTAAATTTTTTGAAGGAAATTTCCTAACCTATGCAGCATATCAAAAAAATACTTTCCAGAAGTATCTGGTAAAAACAGACTATTGCCAGCATTTATTTATAGAAAATGGTTGTGATCTTGACAGACAGGTAAGCTGCATAGAGAGAAAGGGAAGAGTAGTTAAGAATTGAAGTCATGGCGTGGATGGGTGAACTGTAAACACAAAAGGGAACACGCATGACTCTTCGGTATCTCTGCCACAGATTTTGATTCCCAAACGACTTTGTCTTACAAATTTTGTCAAAGTTTCTTGGCAGTTATCCTGTGAATTCCCTATGAGCTGGTTGTGAACGCTTCCTTTTATCCCCAAGCATTTGGATATTATACCTAAATGGTGGTATTATACCTAATCCTGGTGGTGTTGTGGCTGCACCAATATTATGGCATTCTTTCTTCCTAATTTTTTAATAACAATCAAATTCACCCTGTAAATCTGGAGAGCCATGCAGTAATGCGAACTGCTTATAGCTTTCTGGAGCTGCTGGTGTGCAAGACGGAGGCAGTACACAGTTGGGACTTGCTAACCATCGTGCTACAGGTCTGAACGAGACAAGAGTGACACGCATGGCTGACAACTCTGGCACTCTGGCCCTGTATCAAATTTACCAGCAAGTTTAGGAAGACATGTTCCTGTATTCAGAGCTTATAAACACGCATTGCTCTCAGTTTTCTTACATGACAGGCATACTTTAAAATGGTACCAATCACAAGTGTGGTGAACAGCTCCTACATTAAATTCAGTGTTGTGGTGGTTTGACCCTGGCTGGAGGCCAGACGCCCACCAAAGTTACTCTATCACTTTCCTTTTCAGCTGGGCAGGGGAGAAAATAGATACTGAGAGGCTTAGGAGTCGAGATAAGGACAGGGAGAGATCATTCTGTAATTAGCACCATGGGCAAAACAGGCTGAACATGAACTAAAAAAAAAAAAAAAAGAAAATCATCCAACACACACATTTACACCCTCATACTCCAAGACCTTGCTATGGAAATGTGTAAAAGACCAGAATATATGTGATTCTCAAGTCTGGTAAAATGATAAATACCGAGTCCTAGACCCCTTCTCATACTAATACTGTGCAGCATGTTTGGATTGGCTGCGCATCTCAGGGCAGCATCTTTCTTTGAGACAACAGACTGCTTCATGGACACATCTCTGCTACCCCCCAAAGCCCTTAGATGAAAGGAATTGAGAACTGCCAACAAATACTGGGGTTTCTGGGCTATAAAATTAAATCAGGAGGGGAGAAATGAGGGGGAGAGAGAAAGTCCCTGCAAATGGAAATTTATCTGTGTCTTCTGCTGCTTCCTCAATGTCTACTGATTATAGGGAAAAAAATAATGTTTTTTTCTCTCTGGAGAGGGTAGGGGGCTGAAGAAGAATGAGGGGATTTCTCTGACACCTGACACACAGTTTCTTTTTTTTCCTGGAAAGGTATTGGAAAATGGCCATATATTTCATATACTTTTCCTCTTTAAACTGTCATCTTTACATTGTGAAGACGTTATCTGTGGGAGAAGAAAGAGAGAACTCGAAGATTTTAACAATTAGTTTTGTAAGCTAGGGATGAAAGTTAGCAGACAAATTAACCTGTGAAAATACATAGTGGTGTCAAAAAGACATCACTTGTGTATTCATGGAAGGGCAGTGGATCTTAGTTTTGGTAAGTTAAAGCCAAGTCCTATGGACTAAGAAGCACTCCATTCTTGTTTTCTTGTTGTGTAAGTGTTACTACAAGCCTGTGGATCTAATATCTCAAGCTATATACATTCTTCCTGACTTGGCTTTTCCTTTATTATACTTTCTTTTTATTATTTCTCAAAGCAAAAGAGAAAATAAACCACTCTTAAGCAACCCCCCAAGACTTTGTCAGATGCTGTAAGAGCTGTGTAATCATCAGAACCATTATAGCTATTGTGTTAGCACCAGCTAGACAAAGGCTGTTCCTATGTATTACTCAACTACAAACTCACCAATGATGATCGCACGTAAATACTGAATCATATGCACAGTTGCAGTTGCCAGATAAGCCATCCGGGAAAGGAGAGTGGGATTTTTTTTAATGTGCTTAAAAGAGGGCTCCGATATTTCAATTTAATAGGGGTTTCAGGGAGGCCCTTAGCATAGATTGCAGCTGTTCATCAGATGATTGCTGTTCTGTTCTTCCAGACCCACACTTCCTCAAAGCACACGACAGAGTATGATTGTAGTGATATGAATTCCTGTTTCTGTTCCTCCATCTTAAAAGTCTCTCTTAAAACTTCTGAATGTGTTCTTGTGTTTTCCCAGTGGTCTCATTTTGATGCCTACTTACAGTTTTTCATTGGTCAGGATATAGAGTATACGTACATGTTTTTAATGTATTTGCAAGCAAATACATGACATTGAATGCAGTGAGAACTACCACAGTTTTTTCATTCGGTTCACTGGACCAAGGTCTGTTTTCTCTGCAATTCGGGGGCACGTTTATGAATGTGATGATCACTATTTGTGCTGTACCTGAGCTGTGCCAATACTGCATGAGTGCATGACTGAGCAGTGTTTCCATGGGCATCCATATATTTGACAAAAATGAAAAGGAGAACAAGGTGTGTATTCTACACTACCTTGTAGACAACCAGATCATCAAAAGTTTTTTGATCTCAGCAGTTCAGACTGTGTAAAATACATCTGAGATTCCTCTGTCACTAATTCCCTCAATGAGACCTTCACAGTCTTATCTCGGGATGATGATGATGGTTGATTCTCTCAGTTATATATTGGCTTTGTTTTAATACCATGCAATATTCCATGTTTACCAGATCATGGTTTACCAGATCTAACACTGACAACTCCTCAACCCAAACCCAAGGTTTACAGGCATCTGACAGGTTCTGCAGTGAAGCTGTGATGCCTTTCCCATGACTGCTTGAAGACAGATGACCCTCTGCATACCCATTCCTGGGAAAGTGAGACCAGCAGGTCATTCATTTGCAGTTCAGCAGATGAATAACAAATGTTTATTGTGACATGGTGTTGAGGAGCTTTACAATTGAGTTGCTAGGCAAGAAAAGCCAGCAATAGCTGCGGAAATTGTCACTTAGGTTTAAGCAATTATAAATAGAAAAAATAAGTATTGTTTGTGCGTTAAAAACGGGCAAGGTCAAACTACTAAGCTTTAGTATCTGTTTTTTAGCCTCATTATGTTCCCTAATGTACTTCTCATCCGTGTCTTAGAAGTGTTTTTAGAAGGTAAGCATTAATTGTCTGTAATTGTATGTAGCTTATCTTGGCTAGAGGGTAATGGAAATGCTTTTCTGAATCAGGAGTGGTGTAGCTCCACTGTATCTCACACTGACTGATCATAATGATGTGATGAACGGGTTTCACTTGAGGACATGAGATACTGAGAGGACTCTGACTTAGGCACTGAAGGTGAGATTCTTCTCACCCTGAAGTAGATAGGTAAGGTAGACACTTCTGAGATGCCATGCATCTGATCTTCTTTCTATTGACTGTGAAAATGGCTTACTGTATTGCTCTTTGCCCAAGCAATCACGCAGACTCAAACAGCAATCCCCTGTTGCACTGCTGATTTATTACAGGAAGACCAGCTAGATACACAACATAAGCAAAGGCAACAAAAGCATTTATTTTGATTGTACAGATTCTGCTTTTCTACAGAACTGTTCAGTTCCAGAAGGCAATACATGCAATAATAAAATTATTCTTTAGCCAGGAAGAAAATACTTTGTAACTAGCTGCTAGTATTTCTTGGTTTTGGGGCAAACTGAAACAGAAATTTGCTATGAAAAGACAGAATAAATAAAGTTGAAATTGAATGGCTGCCACAAGTAACTTTAAGAAAATGGAAGAAAAAATCCAGTCAACAGGAGGGAGTATATGTCTGTCAGAATATAGCATTCTTGTCCGTGAGGCCACTGTAGTTACAAACACTTCGCCTGAGAGAAATCCTGGGCAGGATCATGCCCAGACTTCTCAGTCAAGGCAGCAGCTGGCAAAAAAAGCTTATCACAATTTTCCAATTCTAAAATAGCTACAGTGTGGAATAAGATTTCCCATAAGGGCCACGTTCTAGAGAATGTCTTCTACAAATCTGTTGCTTATTAAAGCATTGGTGCACATATTTAGTCTGCCTGCTGTGTGGTGGTTTGAGTCAATCAAAATAATGCTATTCCTGAGATGGCTGTGCAGATACGTGCGAGTGGGTGACACACAGCATCCGTGGCCATCGCACAACAGTCGCTACAAGAAGTGTGTTGCCTTGCTGCGGATGTCATCTTCTCGGGCAGCACAAGTCTCTCCTATTTTTAGAGCAGGCTGTGTGGTGTCGCTCTGCCTGCTCTGTGCTGATGTTGTCATTCGTTAACTTTAGAAATTCAGTCTTCTGATTACCCGGGGCCTACTGAAGCTGGTCACTGTCTGCTTGTTGGTTTTTGTTGGCTCTGGATCAAGCCCCCAAAGAGTTCTAAAAATATATTCAATATGTTTACAGAAATTACAATCATCTATTTAGAGTGCAAACACATGGTAACTGATGACATCACAGGGAAGTACTTGAATGGTTCATATTAACATACCCTGTGGCTTTAACAATAAAATTAATGTATTTTTTTATATTTCAAGTCTGTTACAAATTCCTGTGGATTTTTTTAATTGTTTTTGTTGGTTTTTTTAATTGGGCATAAAATATTTTCTACTCTATTAATACTACTTTCTCCGGATGATCCCAGCACCAGCCACATCATGTCAGAGTTAAGACTTCAATTAACATGAATCAGTAGTAAGTCAGGCTTTAGAATAAACAAACCCAACAAAATCTAAGTTTTGAGCACTTTTTGGAAATTTATTCACCTTATTGGAAAAAAAAAAAGAAAGAAAGGATAGAGAAGATTTCAGTGTGTTAGTAGATACAATTGGGAGATTTTGAAGCTACCAGTAAGTGCAAGTCCATAATTTTCTTGTCTGATACCACATAATATAAAAGATAAGAGCTTTCCAGTATGAGTTTGTGCTGCTGGAATACAAGAACAAACCACAACTATTGATTAAAAACCTATTTTAAAAATAGAAAACATCTAATACATCTGGAAATCAGGTAATGTCTCTGAGAATGTCTAGAGACCTATTCTAACACGTCTGAGTTTATTGTTAACTGTTGGCAGGAATATGCCCTACTTATGAGATAAAGGAGATAATATAAAATGCTGTGTAGTGCATGCTGCAATGTAATAATTTAAATTTTAAACATTAATTTTATTTGTTGTCTTGCTAGCAATGTGCTGTCATTCCTGTTTGTTTAGGTATATTTTTAAAGTGGATAAAATCCTATTGAATAATGGCTTGAACCACCAACTCTTAAAATACTTCATGACTACTTATTTTTTCTCAGTTTTCACTCAACAAATATATGCATTGAAATGCAGTTGGTATTTTACATGTATTTATTCCTTGTATATAACTTACATCTTACATACCTTAAACATATCCTAAACATTAGGCTGTTGAATGAGAGCTATTCCACTAGGTACAAGTATTACATATTTCCTTGAGTGGGGATTTGAAGCAGAGTATCCTGTCACCAGCACACAAAAATCTAGTCCCTTTTGCTCTCCTGGATTGGTTGTTGAGAAAATTTTCCATCGTCTTGAGTAATTCCTAGCTTATACACTGCTGTTACATGAACAGTGGTGGTGACTCCCAGGATACTTCTGTGTCCACATCTGTTTCAGAGTCTTCTCACCATTCTTCCTTCCATATGCCCTTCCTCAGAGAAAATGAATGTTTATGGTTCACTGTGAGAAGGACTGGAACCACCCCATATATTTGTATAATTAATGGTTTTGACAAAGTGCCCTGTGATTTTTGAGCCAACCCAAGAGTGCAAGTTATTTAGCAGCCCCCAGACACCAGACCACCCTCACACATGCTGAACTACTCTTACATGTTTTCTGCCGTGATAGGCATCAGGATGGTGAGTGTCCTTCAACCTAAATGGGAAGATGCTGGGAAAAGCTGTCATAAATTAAGCTCTGCAGCTGTATTGATAACTAAGTATTAATGGCAGTTAAGAGCCAAGGTCACTCCCAACAACTAAAACTAGAAAAGGGACTACTGAAGAACTGAAGAGAGGGCAGGGAAGGCTTCCAGAATTTAATATGTAAGAAGCACGTTGAAAACAACTTCCTCATAGTAATAACTTTAAACCAGGATTGGCAACCCATAGACAAAAATGCACACAGAAAATTTAACATGAATATTAAAATTAAAGATTCCTGAAAGCACACTGAAATATTTGATGTAATCCAGCAGTCATCATTTCAGAACAATTTCTTACCAGCACAGGTACAGCAGCATGCAGTGCAGTTCTTCCATCGCTATCTCCCAGCCCCTTTGTCACCCCTTTAATACGTGAGTGCTGTTGTAGAGCATAACTTGGGAACCACACACTGCCACCCGGCAGAAATGATAGCACTGTATGTTCTACTGCCTTTAATACTGGGTGAACAGGTGATGCAATGTAACGCACATGCTGATGGCAGTGGGTGAGTGCAGTCTTGAGGCCATTTGCAAGGCTGTTGTCATTATCCCCATCTGCTTTCTTGAGCTGAAGCTGCAGGTTTATGAAGAGAGCAGGACTAAAGCCATTCCAGGGGCTTAGTGAGCACCTGGTTGCCACTCATCTGTTTTGGACAATTGGATACCCTTGTAGGTGAGCAACCCAGCGTCCTCTTCACTGCTTGTTGATACCTTGCTTCTGTCAGGTCACAATGTGGGCAGGCACTGGTAGTCCAACATACACCCTGAGCTATAGCCAGTTGCATAGATAGATGGTATTTAAGTCGACTTTTATGCATGTTCTTCATGTTGCATCATAGACCAACCAGCGTTGGCTAGCTCACAGCAAAGTGCCCTTGGATTACCAGACATCAGTCTGGCAGTCACTGGCCTTGCTTAAATGAATTTCTGTGTAAAGTGAGTATGTTGCTGCTCAGCAAAGCGGGTGGGCAAGGTCCGAGCAATTGGCCTTTTGAAGGTTGGCATTGATTCTCAAAGTCAGAATTCGCTGTACTCCCCTTTCCTTCTCTGTTCTTCCTCCCTACCCACCCCCACATTTTGATTCATTGGTGATCCCCTATGTCATGGTACTTTCAAAGTACACTAGTCTTCCTGGATTTTAAAGAGAGGTAAAAGGAGTCCATGTATTTCTGTATCAAATAAAGTAGCGGTCAGAATCCAACTTTTCTGAACCTTGAGGAATGTCTTGGGATGGGACAAATACTAGTTTGAGTGAATGAAGATAACCTAAGATTACACCTGCAAGTATTTTTACTTAATCCAGGGTGTTTTTAGTGCCTCATCCTAAACATGAATTGGATTTTTAGGTATAAAATGACAGTGTTGCTTCTTCAAGTGCAGCACATGCAATCACAATGAGAAGGAGCTTTGTTTCTTTCTTTCTCCCTTGGTCTATTTTTTGCTCTGTCATATTACATTACAGCAGTACACAGGAGAACTAATTCAGAGTCTGTTCCAGCGTCTTTGACCTCTTGGATACCCCAAATATATTTTACCGTTAGTGAGACTGAATAGTCAAAGTATTTGGTTCCACCTACTTTGCACTTCAAATCCAGTTCAAAAGAGTCCTAGAAGAATACAGACATTAAAAGTTAACGGGCCATTTATGTCCAAATTCCCCTATTCCAAGACTGGTACAGGTTACTTAATTAATCATTTTTAAGAGTAAGTTCTTGGCTAGATATTTCACAGCCTGTTCAGACACATTTTAAATACCGTCAGTCAGTCTATGTACTCAGTAAGCGTTTACCTAGCCCCTTGCTGTTGGTATGCTGTGCTAGTATTTAACATGCCAAAAAGCACATTTTTGCCATCCTAGTGTACCCTAACCAGTCTTTAGAAAAAAGTAGGACAGAAGAAAAGAATGGACACAAAAAGTCCCTATAAAAGGAGACCACATGCAAATAAACTACTTGCGAGTGTGCAGTTTTCTAACATCTGCATCTTCCACACGTTAAACACACACGTGTGTTAAAACTGTTAGCATTTCAGACATGGTCTCCTTTCTTTGTGTTAAGGAAGCTTTATCAGAGCATGATTCTGTGCTCCAGCTCTCTCCACACATAGCTTAGGCTGAGCACCAGTCATCGTCATCCTCCTCTGGAAACAGAAGTCTGAGGATACAAATGACAAGTAGGGAAAGAGACTCCTCCACAAGCAGCATCTGGCTCTTTGGCAGATTTGTCAGGCACTTCTGCTAATGGGATCAGATTTGCCCAGGGGTCTTTTATGTGGTTACATTGCAGATGGTCTGTCTGTTCTATCTTCTCCTTTTCAATGCTTTTTTTTTTAAAAAAAAAAAAAAAGGCAAAAAACTTTCATCTGATCCTCAGAATTTACACACTCCTTTACAGCTGATAAGGTTCTTTATGGGTCTCATAAGATGCCTGTGCAGACTCTTTTCTGTTAGAAGTTGCAAAGCTTTCTGTATATCCAAATGTGTGTCTTGAGTTTTCTTGGCAATTGTGGACTTACTTCTCCAGTTTAGCTGCCAAGTGATATAATTTACTGTGATCTGAGTCTGTATTATTGTCAAATTTCTTTGGGAATTACTTTATGTCATTTGTAGAGCAGACGTAAATTTACCTCTCCTTGAAGCATGAAATATACTTGCTTTCCACTAGCCACCCATCTTTGAAAACCAAAGTTCGACTCTGGATTTGTTTAAATGTGACAGTGAATGTGATGGTCTCGATCTAATTCATAAGGGATTCTTGTTTGCCATTTAAGAGAGAGGCCCAGGACTAAAGTGGCAAGTCTGTGGGCAGGTACGTTTGGTGTATCTATGGAGAAGGGCATACCTGGTGCCGAAATAAATAAAGGAATTCCACAGACTGTCTTTTTAGCAGAATTACTTAGTGTGTGTGGCAAGCGCAGAAGAGGGAGAACATCCCATTTGCTGGATTTCATTTTAGTTCTGTCTCTGTCACTTTAATTTTTTTAAGAGTTTTATGGATTTTATTTGCTTTTCGGTGTAGAAGTAATTGGCAGGTGACTAGACATAAGATCATGTTTTATTCCTGTGTTATTTCAGGCTTATGTCTTATTTTCCTTCTAATTATGTAGATTAAACAGAAAAAACCCACCCTGTGCTCTCAAAGATGCAGTGCTTTTCGTGACTTTCTCAAAATAGTGCTAGAGAAGGATATTCACCCCCCTTAGCATTTCATTATTATGCTGTGTTTTACAGCAGTAATATTTTAACATTTGCTGAGAAATAAAAATAATAGAATTATAAAAAGCCGTCACCTCCTGCCTTAGTGCCCTGAATCGCAAACCAGGTTCTTAAGCACCGGGGAACCAACGCCCAGTATGGTGAAGCTGCAGTTGTCAGCCTGCAGTGTAGATGTGAGTGAACTTCAAAAACCCACAAGGCTTTAGGGTTGGTTCCTCCTGCCCTGCTTTTTCCCTGTGACCTTGACGGAAGGGGCATTTAATGATTTTTAAAGGCTAGGAGGTCTGTCAGAAATCACGGGGAGGTCAAACCAAGCTGGATTTTGAGAAGAGGGAGATCTCGAGGACAGTTTCCACCAGAGGGACTGGTTTTGTGTGTGTTACGTGGAGGCAGTGAGAGTCCAGGGCCATGGCTCTGCCCGGGGCAGGCAGGTATTGCCCTGCCACAGCCGGGGTGTTGGCATATGGGCTGGGCTGGAACTAGAGGTGTTACACATTTGCAGCTGGTACCTGCCGCTTCGTGTGGCTCAGGGGCATAATTTGGTGGGGGTGGGGGGGCGTTGTGAGGAGGAAATTGTGCCCTTGAGGCATCAGCAACACGTATTTATTGACTCTTAGGAAAATCACCTACTTCATCCCAAATTAAAAAGGTACATAAAACCTGTGCTTACGCTTTAAGTTTCAAATTATAAAGTGACTTGGGGAAATCAAACAGCAAAGCAAAATTAAATGCAATCATTTGATATCAGTCGTAAAGGTTGGCCAGCATGAATATATTTATCAGGGTATAATTTTCTCTCTTGCCTTGGAATAGCAGGAATTGTTTTGAATGTACTTCGTTATTAAAAGTAAATGCAATAATCTCCCTATTCTTTCAGGTGCATAGGTAAAGTCTCCTGGATAAAATGAAAAGCACTTCTAACATACCTTGCCATCCCGAGTGGTTATGCCCAGCTATAACCTATTACTTAACAGGAACGTTTAGATGCTGAAGCAGTTAAAGCATCAGGCAGTCAGAGAGTTGCATGTATTTATTTTATATTCTAAATCTAGCTGGGTTATTGTGACTGCGATTAGAGAACAGAAATAATTGGTTTTGACACAAACTGCTTTGGAGCCAACCATAATGTGCTCCACATGAGGTAAACTACGGAATATTTGTCTGGGGAGCCAAGGTAAAGATCAGGTTTAACTTTTAAGGGGAACTTCATTGTTGAAAGTGACATGCATTAACATTTCCCATGTTACGACTGCTTGCCAGTTGCTCTCTGTATTTCATATTTGCAAAAAAACCTCCCACAAACCCAAAAACAAACAACAGAGAAGACTCAGACTGTTTGCATTAAAACACAAAGTTTGAATGGAGCATGAGAACTGCAAGTTTTTGGCAACTCCTGTATTTTGCCCAGTCTGTCATCATAACTCATCCTTTCTGGAGATGGATGAAGTACTTGCAGGGCCCTGTAGTGGTGGCTAAAGAAATTAGGTTGAAATGAGGTATGATTGCTCCAATACAGCACACCTGAAAGAGCTTCTTTTCCCTTGAGGCACGCCTGATGAGGAAGAACTACGTTTCAATAACTAGGGTTAATAGACATTTCAATTCAGAGTAAGTCAGACAAAAGCCACCCTCTGTCTCTTGTGATGAAAATGTGAATTCATACTTACATCATACATCCCAGGCTCCATTGAAGTCAACAGCAAAATTCTTAGCCTTTCATCCTTGATTTCTCAACTTTCGATTTGGTTAAATACTATCTTACATGAATAAAGCTGACATTTTTATATATATATAATCAATAAATGCAGGTATGGATCAGGCACCAATGTCTGGGCCTTCTTGTCCCACCTGTCCCATCACCACTGGTGGTGATGTTTATGCAGCAGGTTAAGGAAATTAAGTATGCTCCCAGTTCCTCAAAGAGTACCTCAAGCTACTGAACAGATGAGCCCAGAATGAAGGATGCTTGAGATCTAAGTGGAAGTACTACCCCATTGCAGAAGCAGGTCTCCAGCACTCTAGGAAAGCGTCTGAGGAGTGCTATCCAAGAAAGGTAGTTGTACAATAACATAGTGATGAAGTTATTCCTAGAAATTCCTCTTTCTTAGGTGGATTTGGAGGACCTTCTGTGCTTTGATGCTTCTTTCCATCTCAGTCTGTCATTAACATGTGGTTTGGAAGACAGCATTTCCTCATTAAAGAGTGAAGATGCCAGAGCACCCCCATACTCGTTGTCCACAGGAAACCATGGCTCTAAACAGACCTTTCAAAACTCTCATCGTTTTACTTAAAATCAGACTTCATGTCACAAGGAGCAGTGCCTCATGTTTTCCCTGAGGTGGTTTGAAATTCTGTGCAGTAAGCAGCGTGGCTTTGAAGGCTGTGTCTTCCACAGGACGGATTAGCAGCAGGCTAGTAACTGTCAGAGCTGATCATCTCCACCTTTTACTCTATGTAAGAGAAATAATCTCTGTTGCTCAAATTAGTCTTAAAAACACTAAGGAAAGAGCGAGATTCCTCAGTCGATAGGTTTGCTACTGTTCCTTACCTCCAACCAGCTCACCTGTCATAGATGCAGAAAGGACTCTGAAATTCCCAGCACATTTTCGGATAGGAATCTCAACAGTTGTGCTGAAGTTGGCGGTGTGGGAGGGAAGGCCACAGCCTTGCTGTTGCCATTTCAGCCATCCCCACAGAAGTGTTTGTTATTTGTTTATGGCAGAGCTCATCGTGTTGTAAGAACCACAGAATGTGCAAGTGCCGATCCCATCTGGAAGTGATCAGAAGGGGAAATGGGAGCTGCTGGGCGAACTGCTCTTTGAAAATGTGGCCCTGTGATCCAAAGACCTGCATTTAGATCTTACATATCTGTAAACTGGTAGTCTTTTTTTTCCATGTAAGTTGGATACTTGACAGCTCCCCGTGGAACTGCAGTGTCATTATCGCTTTTGATTTATTTAAATGCTCACATAATGATTAAAAAATCTCCTTGAGTCACCTTGTTTTAAGTAGCAGGTTAAACATGAGTTTAACCTCCTGTATACGTGTTTTCTGTTCACACCAGGGGCTAGGAAACACGGAATGCAGCCCGTGGACAGTGTGCTGACCTTGTGGCCATGGACTCAGAGAACTGAACTCCGTTCTCTCTGCTATTCCATCAGCTCTTCGTCCTCACTGCTTGTTAGGTTAGATGTGGTCTGTCTGGCTCCTGGAGAGTTTTTCTCTAACCAGCTGCCTGTTTCTTTGAGAAGACGGGAAATACCTGTTCAGACATCACATTACCTCTTTCCAGATACTTCTTCCAGTGCCTGGAGCGTAAACCTTGAACTAAAATCATACCTCATCAAACCTGTGGCTGTCACATTTGGAGAGCCCAGAAGAGAGATCTCAAAGGCTAGCATTGCTTTGCATAGCTTTGCTTTTTCTGTGTGCATCACTTTATCACGTCAGAATATAACCGTTTCGCATATAAACCCATCATTCTCCTTTGTCAAATTCAACCACTCCCAAACTGCAAGGTGAGGAGGGGAGGTGGAGCCATGCAGAAAAAAAGGCTTCCCATTACCTTCATTTTCTGTGGCAAGCTGCCCGTTTCACTAGTGCAGACCTGTGTTTTGTAACTAAAGAAATATCCCGAGCATAGAGAGGGTGAGTTTATGCTGAGGTAAATAATTTAGTAAGTTTGGCCCCACCTCTGCCCATGACTTTCTCTTACTTTTTACATATACTTGTTGGCCTTGGACAAATGGAGAGATAAATTGTCTGATGGGAAAATCTAGAATGGTTCCTCGAAATTATTCTATGTTTTATCCACGAGTGTGGAAACGCAAAGTAATTTTATATTCTCTTTTAATTGTGTCAGGGAAATGACATTCATTCCTAATAAAAGTCAGAAAGTAGTGAGAAAATAACTTAATGCGAATTTGTGTGCAACTGAACTGCACTTGAATAGATGGCTTTCTGTGGTTTTCTGGAAACCGCATTAAATGACATTAAACTGAAATAAAATGTCTCAGTCAATCAGAAACTAGGGAAACCATACAGTCACTGACTTTTAAGCAAATAATAGTTTTCAGCAATTATACAGCATGACAATCCAAGCCTTTGAAATTTATTGCTGTGTTTAGTCATCACCAGAGAAAAAAACTAAGCATTTAACCTTTGTTTTATTCTTCAGGCAGGAAAAGGAAATCTGAGTTTTCCTTTTCCAACAGGAATAAACTTGAATTTGTAAGCAATTATTTTTCACAATACTTGATCGCATTTTCTCATTAGACCCATGAAGAATAAATCTGTTTCAGTAAAGCAGCATCTGCTTATTACAGTAGCAGTAATTTACTGCTAGATTAACAAAAACTATAGCCTTTGGTGTTTGCTCATGCAGTGAGAAAAGAGGGAAGAGTAGATGTAATGAAGAGAAAAAAATACCGTGACACCTCGCTGTCAGGAAGCACAAAAAATCTCAGGGTGGCAGAAGGTCAAAAAGATTGTGTCATAGCAAAAGTGGGACAAGTGGGAAAACTGGACAAGTGGGAAAGGGCTTGGGGAAGATGCAGCAGTGCTGTTAAAAGAACCAAACCCAAAAAGTCCTTTTTCTCTAGCTGCAAATGGCACAAAGAGGCAGCCAGCTTGCAGTGCTGGCTGTTGTCACAGAACCTGCCTGTTCTCCCTCCCCATCAAGTGCATCCCAAGCGCGGACACTAGCTGCCTGTCAGGCAGCCTCGGTAAAGTAATACTGTCTGCATGATGAGTTTTTTTCTCCTGGAATTAGAGCTTGAATTGAAAGACAATAGGCGTGAAAGGAAAACTGAGATATGGTCACAATCAGTGCCACTTTACGTCCCAAAGGATCGCCTGTGAAGTCCCATCTTCTGCAAGATAAGCTGTATGGTTGAGATCTAAAAAGCCATTAAACAAAATGGGGCAGTTTTGAGTTTTCCTGAAATTATTGTTGCTTTGTGCTGGAAGGATCCTCTCCCAGTTGCGATTATTGCAGTCCCTGGATAGGGGCTATTTCCCTGTGAGCTTGAACTCACAAACTGGAAAGCTTTGTGATGATATTCAGGTTTGTAATTAATAATCCATGTTTGTAAGGACTTTACTGTGGTCCTTACAGTACAATTCTCCAAATCCGACCTTCATTATATTTCTATTATTTAACTCTCTGGTGTTTATAAACAAGGCAGAAAACTCTTACCATTGCAGTTCTTCATTTTGCTAAGGTTTCCTCCCTGTGATACCCTCTGCCTGGCATTGTTCATAGACTGACAGAGGAGAAACTTCTTTTTGTTTAATATATATTAATGTGGCATTAGTTTTGCTTCTTCCTCTTACTGTTTTGATATGGAAGTTGACACCCTACTTACAAAACCGTGAGAAATAGAAATTACATAGCTAGAATCCACCTCATAAATGGCTGCAAAAAGTTGAACACTTGTTTTCTAGATTATTTTTTTTTAAATAAAATTAATAGAACTCTGAAGAGCATTTGTTGGTTTTATCCCTATGCCATGACATGTCTGTGCTTCTTCTTAGCAGTGTATCAGATCACTTTACAAGAAAAGAGGCCTCAAGGAGAGAAGCAGGAAAGCAGGTCTTGCTAGTGTCCAGCAGCGTTAGTTGTTTTTAACTTGCTGGCAGGCTCCTGGAACTCGCATGATGGAGGGTTTTGGGATGGGTTTTTTTTGTGAGATTAACTTGCAAGATTGTGGCTAGAATAGCAAAAGATCTGCTGCTTTTGCCACCTATTAATCTTCAGGAGATACAGAGCAGGGACTGATGAGCCTGGCAGTGCAAGATGGACAGTCATCTCAAGGGAGGAAATTTGTCTCATCCATTTAGCTGCTGCTTCATTATATTTCACAGTGGCAAAAAATAGCAAAGGCTGCTGTGCTCTGAGTAGAAGCACCTATAATAGAAAACATTACAAACCTGTATATTTAGGGCTGGTGTAGTGATTGTAATGTTACTCATTTGAGGAAAGTTCTTGGGCGGTGTGTTATGTTACAGTATCTGTGCGAGTTTTTGGCGAAAGATGTTGGAAAGATTTTTGGTGCATATTTATACACTTACACATAGGTCTGTGTGGATATTTAGCACCAAAGATTTATTAAAAGTCTGCATGCAGCTGTGAGTTAGTGTATATGATGTTTGTATGCATGTGTGTATTCCCTGGAAACCTGTCTGTCATCAAGAATCCCTCTCTCCACCTTCTGTGGTATTGCTTGCTGTGGACTTTGTTAAAGCTTTGGTGTTACTTCTTTTTAATTGTATTATTTACAGCTTGTGTAGGTGCAAGTAAACATGAAAAATCTCTAAATGTAAATATAACATGTAAAATACGGGGTTTGTTGTTTTGGGTTTTTTTTTTCTGTTTTGTTTTAAAGCACCTAGGAAAACCCTCTATAAATATATCATATCTATTGTTACTGGTTGCTTTAAAATTTGTTGCAGTTTTTATGTAGATTTTACTGAACTAATGACATTTGTGTATGTGCATCCATTCTGATTTATTAGAGTAGAAGGCTTTGTATGAGCTAGGCTGCATGTGGAAGAGAGGTGGGCTCAGTGGTCCTGTCCAGAACATGGCTGGAAGATCTGGCTAAAAAAATTCTGTGGGGTAAAAAACCAAACCAAAACCCCACCCCACTTCAAAACTGTACAGTCGGTCAGAAAGCTGTGCTGACAGAAGTAGGAAACAGATTTAGCTGAGTCTGAACAGATCTGTTACCCAACTTTCACATTGCTCTAAAAGTTAATTTTTAAATAAAGGGAAATTCCCTGATTGTTTAATTTCAGAAGCTCCAAGGTAGCTGACATCTTAATTGGATAAGGCTCCAGGTTTCTGTGAGAAAGTTTGGGGTATGTAAGAGCTGGAGTTACAACAGGAGGAATGTGAGAAAAGCAGCAGAAAACTAACCGAACAACCCAAGCAAACCCCCCAGATAATGTAAAGTTTAGTACATTCTGCTAAAGAAAATCATGTAGATTATTTGCCTTTAAGGAATTTTAAAAAGAAAAATCCTTTTAAATGCTTAGAATTTTTTTCTGACTAATTAATAAACCAAATGAAATTACTCAGCATTAAATAGCCTTCATCTAACCCTTCTTTCAGTTCTCTTTTGTTTTGGATTTACTGAAAAAATGCTGCACGATGAGGAATTAGTATTTGTGAAATACTCTATCTAGACTAGAATTTAAAGGGTTTCTTTCACATTGGAATTTTATGCTTCTGTAAATCTTTGAAAAATAATTCTGCATTTTCAAACTTGATAGAAAAGAAGTTTGAAATACAGTAGAAGTAGATTATGTAGCTAAAAGGTTTGCCTGTTAAGACATGATCTCTTCAAAGTACAAAATCTTCTAAACATGATTTACTTGCAGAATTCATTAATAATCAGTGGAATTTTGAGTTGTGGAATGACCCAGCTCATACTCCACATTTATAGTATTCTAATTGGAAATGCAAATGGATAACAGGGTTGCAACAACTCAAATTTTTCTGGAAATAGAATTTAAGTTGCCTGAAGAAAAGCAGCACACAAATGGATATGTAATTGTAATGAGAGGAAAAAAATACAGGACTTTTAAAAGCACAACCCTAGAAGCAAGGCTCGAACTTTGTACCTTTATAATCATACAAACAAAAGCTATACAGAAATACAGTGATGCAGTTGTCAAACTGGGCAACCATAATTAGCCATACTTAAACCTTCCTACCCAAGGCTGAGTTACGATGCTGGTCTCTGCACTCTAGGGGTCTGGGATGCATCACAAGTTCTGTTCAGCTGCCCTTGTAGAGGGAGGGGGAGGATTTCTCTCTTTGGATGTTCTTCCTTCACCCGTTTGTGAACGTAGGTTGACCCTTGAAAAGATGTCACTTCAAGCCAGGTAACAAATTGTGGAGGGTCCACGATCTTCCACGCACAGCCATCTTTTCAGTAGAAACCCACCTCGGTGTGTTGGTGTTGCCGGCATAGAGGAGTTACTGCCTGCGGAGATCTGGGAGGCTGCGCTGTACAAATGGGATGTTTTAGAGGCTTTTCCAGTAAGCCTCTGAAATGATCCACTAAGCATGTGCAAATACCAATTTTCAAAGACATAAAGCATAAGCCAAAGCAGAATAAAAGGCAAATCCATCTTGCCAGTTTTCAGGTTTTCGCTCAGGAGCTTGCAACCATGCACACTTTCTTCAGACAGTCCAGAGAAAATGAAAACGTCTTCTCACCATGTGATCTGTTCCCTCTCAAAAAATTATCTTCTAATACAATTTATCATTTTACTTAATTACTGTGGAAAGTAGTCTGAGACAATGCAAGAGGGGGAAGAGTGAAGCTCAAATAGTTACATGCCTGGCAAAAGAAACAAAGAATGGAAAATAAAGTTGTACAATGTAGGTTTTTTAACAGCTTTAACACTACACTTTATTCTGTCTAAATTGAACCACACTGCATTTACTAGAAAACAGTCTTTAATAAATAACTGCATGCGCTTAGAAGTATTAATTGGACCTTTGGAGATTACTCTTTTTTACATTTTTAGTGCAGGAAAACACATAGTGAACCCAAACCTGCTTCTGATTAAGTCAGTGAAAGCAGGACTCTGATAAACATTTAGTTTGACAAAATGAATTCAAGATGTTGGAATTATTTCATCCATTTTTTTAAGCATTTTTCCTGAACCTTCTATTCACTGAAACAGTAAGGCTGTTACATCCTCCTGACATTTTTTCTTAGGCTAAAGGTAAACTAAATGCATCCAGAAAGGTGAACCAAATGACATCTGTTACACAGAAGGTAACATGTGCAGTTGAACAAATAAATTACATAGGGATATATTAAAATAATCCCCTTACTTGTTCACACAGGGTAGAGCACCCAGGATAAGTATAATGTATACACATGGTTTTGTGAAACGTTTTATTGGTTTGGATATCCTTTTTATCCTTAATGGACTACAAGTAACTGCAAGTGCTTTTACTCATGCAGAGAAAATGTCTATTTATAAATGTACTACTTTTAAAATAATATTAGTTAATTAGCTTGCTGTGTCTGTGAAAGAGGATGCCATTTGCTATAAGGCAACTTTTCTGCATAAAAAGTTTCATACTGGTATGGAACAAAAACTGTTCCTTGTGCAAAGTTTGACTGTTTATATTCTTTGTGAAACAAATGGAAATGCAAGGTGTTAGTTTTCTGGTTAAGATGACCTGATTTGATTAAGAAAATCTGATTCATAGGAGAGTGAAAAATGTTCAAGATGGATACCTCTTAAATGCACCAGCTTGGTAAATCAATTATTTTGCTTAAAAAATAATGGTGAAGCATTTGCATCCATGGTCACAGTCTGTGCTTGCCTGAAAAGAAATTATTGTGATTTTCATGCTGGAGAAGAAAAAAAGCACATGTAAACTTTCTAAGCTAAAACTGCCTATTAGGCATCTCTAGGCCGATCATGCTTCAACAGGAAATCATAATACACAAACCGCGAAGTGAACACGTGGGGAGCATTACACTGTATGTGCAGTGAGACACGCTGTTTATTTTGTGTAGCATTCTCCTACTCCCTTAAATACATACAAGGTGGAAACTCGCAGACTTTCCTAAAACTTCAGCTGCACAGAAACTACGAAGCAAAAATAGACAGGCTAGTAAATCACTTGAGTTCGTTTTATTTCATCCAGCGCTGATCACATTTCCAGTAGACAGTAAATACAATGCACTGCTGACAGATGTGTAGAAATGTATATACAATTAGATGAAGAAATCCGGGTCAGCGCAGTTCAAATCTCAGTTTATGCCTTTGCATTTCCTTGAATATGGTTGCAAAATTGTTACCTGCTGATGCGTGGCCTCCTGCAATATCAGTTTTCCCCTGCTCATCAGGCTGCTGCTGAGGAGGCTGCCCTGCCAGTGAGCATTGGGGCCTTTCAGGCTTGGTTCGAGCATTCGCTGGAGTAAATGAGACTCTTTGCCTGGGCTTCACGTGCCTTTAGGTGCCTTGGTGCTTTTTTCCAGCTGAGATGTAGTATTTCGTAAATTTCCTGGAAGATACTCAAGAGAGCTCAAAATCTGTGTCGTGACTTAAATGAATGCAGTGAGAGGCAAGCTAAAGCACCTGGGAGATCCACAGAATTGGGAACATGAAATGGGAGACAATTTTGATCTGTGGTTGTGTTGGGTTTTTTTCCTTTTCCTTATCATGGAGAAAAAAAATAGAATCAAGCAGCAGACCTATATTTGATGGCATGGTTTTGTTTGGTTTGTTGTGGGTTTTTTTCCCCCACAATATTCACAGAGCACAGTTTCACAGACAATTTCAAAGTGAAATTTGCAATAAATGGTTAAGATGCTGGTGTTGCCTTAACAATTTCCCACTGCTCTTCTTGCCCAGAATATCAAGCAGTTATTCTTACTGTCCATCTCTTTCCATGCCATTTCAGTCTTCTACAAGGCAGTTAGGCTTTCACAGCTCTGTAAGACAATCTTTCTGTTGGCCTTTTAGTATACATGTGGTAAATGGTTCTCTGGACACAGACGGGCTGGCAACATTTCTTATACATCCCCAAACTATCTCTTTGGGGAAAAAAATCTGTGTGATTAATTTATAAATGAAGCACACAAAAGGCAAACACACACTGGAAATCAGATTGCAATTACGAGTTTAACAAGAAATGTTCCTTGTCTGCTTTGTCTGAGAAAGGCAGATCTGTTGTCAGAGAATGAAAGACATCTGCAGTTCCCCCAGTACAGTTATAATTCTGAAATCCATTGCAGTCTAAATCTACTTGAAATGTCACAAGTTTCTAAGAAATTACTCAGACGGGGTAAAAAAAAATTAAAAATCAGGTGAGGTAGTAAGAGTATATGCATTTGTTCGAGTGAAACATCTTCCAGATGTATGTGGAGGTTCTGTTCATTCACCTGTCTGGTCTGTTCCTGTGATTCTGTGTGAGGCAGCGACTGCTGGTGGTTGGAATACAGATAATGGGAGGCAGAAATTCCTATTCTGACTTTCTGTGTAATGACTGACTTTTCACTTAATTTCTCTTTTCCTCCAAGAAATACCTATTTACGTGCATTTATCCATTTATCCCTCTGTCTGTCAGCCATATATACACACTGTCCTATGCACATCTTTTACAAGCTCTTTCAGCAGTTTCATAAGCCTGTGTTGTCTCACGTTACCTAAAGGAAAAATGAAAAAGACTGGCCTTGTTGCTGTTAACATGATACTATTAGCTATTTTCTTAGGTTCGGAAAAAAACAAAGACCTGAAAGGAACCTGTATTGGTTTGTTCATCAGGCTGCATTACAAACTCCCTGTGTAAAAAAAAAAAAAAGTTGCTATAGGAAAAGTAGATTATTATACATAGTATTGCTATGCATTTAAATACTGTCACCTCCTTCTTTAACAGGTCTATGGAAATGCAAGATTTAGCCAGTCCTCATAACCTTGTTGGAAGCAGTGATGCACCGGGCAGTTCCAAACTGGATAAACCGAATCTCAGTAGCACATCAGTTACAACAAATGGAACAGGAGGCAAGTATAAGACACTGCTGGCACAAAGAAGGTTTCTGGCTAGTTTTTACCCATATGCATTTTTAATGTAATTTCAGTGATGAACATTAACCCAGTTATAAACCCAGCAAGAATTATGAAAAAATAGCAGTCGTGCCAGGGTAAATCTGCATATTCCAACAGCACTTCTTTGATTTGCACCAGTTAAAGTAAGAGGCAGAACTGTGCAAAGGCGAAAGAAGGAAAATCTTGGAATGACTGATTTGAACAAAGTGTTAAAGGTTTGATTATGCCTGTTGGTAATTTGAAATAGATTGCATTTTCAACATCATACTTCATTCCTGAGTAATAATTAACTCTTATACCCTAGGCTACGCATGTTTAGGGTAATTTAAAATCTCTATCGAAAGAAATGCATCAAAATTAGACTCTGGTACTTTTTTTTATTTTACATGATGAAGATGCTAATTCTATTTCTTGGCAGGTAACGAAAGTCAGTCATAAAGATATTTATATATTTTCCTTCAGAAGTAAGCAGCTATTACTGTCATATGTATTACTGTAGGGACAGCACTACCACACAGCTACCACACAAATATTCCAGTGCTTTCAAAGAAGAGATTCTGCTGTAGCTGAACTGGTGCAGTGGGAGGCAGGGTACCACTTTCTGAGGTGGAGCCCTGTTCCCATTAGCATCCATCAGAGTGACACCATGGCTATGAGTCAGGCTAGAGTTTCAGCCCTCTCTCTCAGAGTTTATGTGTTGCTATCTATTGTAACAGTTGGCCCAAGGATTTTTAATTTTTAAAAAATGTGTTCTTTCTGGCCAAAATGTAAAGCATTTTATTCAATTATACCTACTGAAAAAAATATCTGTCAATGTCAATAAAAAGTGTGTGTGCATGTGAGGGTAACAGAACTCCGCAGAGAAGGGTTCAACCATAAAGGTTCAACCTATTTACGTTTTTAAATAGGATCCTTATTCCAGCGTAAAGAGAAGGGAAAACCTAAAACATACCATTAAAGAACACTAATAACTAGGTGATTCTATATTATACTTGCATAAATAAACCAGTTAAAATAATACTCATAAAAACAATATGGTGCAGTTAAAAGACTTGGTTTAAATTGCAAAAACACTTACTTGCCCTGAAGACTGTTCATGTACCCTGAACAGACATTCGTGACAATGAACCATTATACCATTCCTGTTCTCAGGAGACAACATGACTGTGTTAAATACTGCAGACTGGTTGCTGAGTTGCAGTACTCCCTCCTCTGCAACAAGTATGAGAGAGACCCTGGTACCATGCATGCGTGTGGTGGTGTGTCCCCGGGACTGCTGTGTAACATCTCTCCTGATTTGCTCTGTTCTTTCCTTACGCGGTCTGAACAGTTTTATGAAGTTACTCGCCCTACCCTTTCTTTTCCACCTCTTCTCAGAGGCCTTTCCCTTGGCCAGAAAACTGGTAGGAAGTTGCAATAAATAGTTACCTTACCATACTTTGATGAGCAAGAAGAATTTCACCTGCTTAAAATTATCTTAACTGCCTACGTGCTCTGAGAGACTGGGAGAGCCCCGCGGTGAGCATCATTGCTGGGAACTACCAGTCGTCAGCATTGCTGGAATTCAGACCACTGGATTTTCCACAGAATGCCCATTTGTTTTATTTTTAGGTACCGCATTGCATGATTACCTGAGCACAAACCAAGGTTGACATTATTGTTGCTACTCCTACTACTACTTTCATTGTTAGTTAAAGCTTTATATCCAGTGTGCTACTGCATGTAACTTGCCCCTTTACAAACATTTGGCCAAATTTTTCAATCTGTTGTTTTAATTTATGAGTTTCCTCTCATGCATTATTAATTGTTATGAGTAATAATGATTAATGATAATTACATACCTGACACTGTTGCAGTACATACGGGATTCATCATAGGTGTAAACATGCATCCCTGTGGCCCTCTACAAGCCATTACAGAGGTGCTCAAGCTGTGCAGGTTTGGACTAACATCAGGAATATCTCAAAAAATTTCCTCTTACCAAAACCCTCAGAATTAGGTTGCCACATATCCAGAGAGAATCTACCTCCAAAAAACTTGAGGCTGGAGCACAAAAGATTGTTTGCACTAAAATAAGTAATTCCATATGAGTGCTGCTGCTCAGTTACAAGAATTTAAGTTTAAGGATGGACTGAGCTAACATAGCTAAAATAACTGTCACCACAGTTAACTGTTCAGCACGTTCAGATAAATGTGGAAGGTAATAACTTAGAGTACTAATTATCAGTAGTGAGGAAATGTAATGTGAAAGTCCTTGTATTAAATCTGATAGTAGAATGTTTAGGCAGTAGAATGTTTACATCTGTGCTTCTAGTTGAGTATATTCCTAGGAAAACCCTTAAGGCTTGCTAAAAGAAAGAGGGAAATAATTCCTATGACAAGCTCTGTTTTACGTGAGCTTTTAGTCAGACTTGTTTGCTTTAATAGCTATTGCACTTGCCCTGTTTCATGTATAGCAGCAGCATCTCTTGCTCCTAAAACTCTGTTCATTTTCAGTCCTTAATATAGAGTTTCTTTAGGGAAGAAAAAAAAAAAGGTTGGCAGAGTAGTAGTCATGCTGGACTGCTAAGTCCTTTCATCAAGTGAAGAACTTATATTGTAGAAGCTGCTGCCTGTTGGGAGCTGTATTCTGAGTTTGTTCTAGAATAATTAAGTCTGGAAGGGATCCGTGCAGGTCATCTGGGCCAACCCCTGCTCAGAGCAGGGCCAACTTTGTTGTTAGATCATGTTGCTCAAGGCAGCATCTAGTTGAGTGTTTAATATCTCCAAGGTGGAGCTGCAGCGGCCTCTCTGGGCACCTGTCCCAGGGCCTGACTACTCTTGCAGCGAAGATTTTTCCTCTTACTGCTAATCGGATTTTTCTCTCATTGCAGCTTGTGTCTGTTGCCTCTGGTCGTTTCACAGGCCCTTTGAGAAGTGTGTGGCCTTGTACTCTCATCACTGCACCTTCCCATTAGACAGCTGCTGGCAGCAATTAGCTCTCCCCTCAGCCTTCTCTTCCTTGTACATCAAACGCTCCATCCCCTGACCATTGTGGTAGCTCTACTGCGTTAGCGTTTGCAGTCTTCACTGTTAGCCACACTCAAAGAGTATTTCCAGCGTGGTTTTACTCTTTTCAATATTGAAAAATAATTAATCCAAACTTTAAAGGATGGACTATTAAATGTATAGTCTTAATTATTCATCCAAAATGCTCATTCAAACTCTTAGTCTTTGCATTATGTCTAGAGCAGTTGTCATAGTAGTAGTATCAGAACCATGCTTTATCTTGCATGTGTGAATCATTGGGATGATTCTGTGGTTTTAATTGTGTCAGCTTTTACTTCATTTCAGCTTAAATACCCCCAAGGTTTTGATCCAATGTTAGAATTGGGGGCTTTGTGTTTATTTTTTTTGGTGGTGGTGGTGGTGGTGGTTTTTGTTAGCTTAGTGGTTTTTCTTGGTTTAATAGCATGCAACATAAAGAAAGAATGGTAAATGTCTAGCTACACTGAGGAAAGACCTTGATGAATTCCTGACTCCGATTAAATCTGAATGTAACGAAGTAGAACTGTTTAAAGACAAGCACTGTAAAATACTTTCTACATGTATTTCTCAACAAAACCCAGTGCCAATATGATGTTTTTCTTCAAATTAAGTACATGAGAGAGTTTCTTCTGGTTTAGATCCTTTACTGTTTGACAGGGAGAGTAAAAGATGGTGACTGTTGGTGCTGATGGAAGTGCACTGCAGCTGGCATTAACCAGAACTAGGCACAACTCTAAAGTAAACATTTCAATTCATTAGGGAGGTTGGGTTTTTTTTTAATAAAACAGGCACATACCGGAGTGTCTTTCTGGGTGCAATACTGAACATAGGTTTGTAGCTTCATATGGGTAATGGTAGAATACCATCTTGAATAGAAACAGGTAAAGGTACTAAAAAATACAGGGTTTTTTCATGTGGGTAGATGTCCATACTCTGCAGAGAAGAAACACGCATCTTACAAAGTAAAATATGACCAAAGCTCTTCAGATGGGAAAATACATGTCTTTCCAACTTAGTATGGGTTTTTTCATTCTTCTACTGAAGTAAATGCAGACATCTGCATATAGTAATCAGAAAACAAATTCATTTAGCTTCTTTTCGTGCTTCAGACCAAGAGCCCTGAAGTTCAGTGGAGGCAATTGTTTTGTGACAAATGTCCTTTAAGCTTTTTCTTGATGTATAGTGTATTGATCTGGTGAAAATAAAAACACATCTTTCTCTTCTAAATAGAGAAATGAGAATGGTTGATTACACTTTTCTAGTTTTTTTTGAGAAACTTGGAAGATAATAGTCTGCCAAATGACAAGGAGAGCAGAGCAGCTTGAAAAATGTTGCTAAAATTCTTCTCTGATGATTTCATACTGAATTTATGCTTGCAGAGAATTTATGGGTGCGGCATAAACGAGAAGTGATAATGAAAAGAAGTCTACATTTAAAAGACTCACATTCAAATATTTTTTATGTCTCACAGTAAATGGAAATGTACAGTCGTGTAACTTGTGTAAGAAACTGCTACTTCTTTTCCTTAGCACTGGGGCACCAGTGACACTCTCGCTGTCATGGAGACAAATGCATCCCCATTTTTTCAAATGTCCCTGACTTGACAGGTGCCCCTTTGAATTCGGTGTAGGTCACTTGTGCACTTGTAGGCATCTGCAGCATCCCAGGGGACTTACTGAAGTAAGATACCCTAAGCAGGGTGATCAGAAATTTGGTGTGATACGGTAGGAGATGTAACTCATGCAGGGCCTGTCACAGGCATCCATACTGATAGCTCTGCACTTCGCAGTGAGCTCCTTGTCGTGCTCACAGATGCAGGGAGGAACAGCAGTATGGTTCTGTAGGTGGTGTTTTGCCTTGAGAAAATCAAATCTTTATTTAGCTCATCTGCAGACCATAAGAGGGATGAGGAATTTGAAGGCAGCTCAGGCTGTATTTGGACTGAATCATCCTCTGGAAGTACCTGTCTTTCTAAACTGGACACAAAGGGAGATTAGTATTCACCTCTTTTATGTGCTTAAGTTAGATCACTTGAATCTGAGCTGTAGTCTGTAAATACATTGCTGGCTCAGACAATGAAACTCCCACCCTCCCTTTACTGCTACCAGTGAAGTCAACCATGGATGGATGCAGTGATGATGACAGACAAGAGGTTTGCTCAGCTTAGTAACTAGCTGGCAGAAAATGTCTTTGCTTGGCATGTGTTAGACCTGCTGATGGCCAGCCTGGCTGCCACAGCAAAGGGTTCTCCAAAAATCCCATACCATAACCTTGGAATTTCCATACCTGGTGTATGGCTGTAGTAGTGGCCCATGCAGGTCCCCATTGCCACTTCACTCTCTGCTCCCGGGCAGCAACCAGCCCTGTGGTATCTGCAAGTTGCTGATGTATATGTGATAAATGCTCTGGCACACACTCGATTGACTTCTGCAAAGCAACTGTGATAATATGTTGATGGTTTCCACATTGCCAGTCAAACTTCTAATAAAAGCCACAGTGTGTTTGGTACTGCTGTTTCTTACCCCACCAATTAGAAGGTTGATTCCCAAACTCTGTTACAAAAGTCCTTGCCAGATGGTCTTTTGAGGTAACATACTAAACTGTGAAACCTAGATTGCCTCTGTGGTGCGTTCAGTTTTAGCTTGGATGGTAAGAGTGCATGATGATCTGTAAGAAATAATTTGAGTTCACAGTGGACCCAAATGTTTGGTTACCTCTGAGTTAGAAGCTGACTTCTCGTGGCTGTTGTTTGTGTCCTACTCTAGTTCTTTTGGCTTTTTTTTTTTTTCCTTTTAAACCTCTCTCTTCATTTATGGAAAATTGCTTGCTGGTGACCTAGCTCAAAAAGCCCCCCACAGACTCTGTAGAAAGGGAATGGGAAAGGTAGAAGGCTGGCACTGTGAAAGTAATTTGCTTCTATATGAGCATGAAACCATATTATTATTATTGTTATTGTTTCACTTGTCAGGCAAAACTAATCTTGTTATATGCTACATCCCGTGACAGCTATGTTTCCTTCCTCTCAGCTATGTTCAGGGAATTGTTAGAATCAACTGGGTTTCAGTTGAAATCTCCCCAGAAGATATTCCCGTTGCTGAAACCAATAGATAGATGAATGCACAGATAACAAGCTGTGGAGATGCACAGCCACTCCAGACGGAGCAAGCGTAGATCATCTTGGTATGGTTGGAGAGTGAAGGTCAAAGCTGTTGCACCGCATGCTTGTTTGAGTTGGACTACCGCTAGTGAGACTGGCATGAAGACTCCAGTATAAATTTAGAAGTAAAATCTCATGTCTACTTATTCTTCTATGTAGTGTCTCTTCTTGCAGTCAAAACAGAGCCCATGAACAGCAGTGAAACAACAACAACAACTGGAGATGGATCGCTTGACACTTTTACTGGGTCAGGTAAAGCCATAATAAGATCACCTGTTGTTAGATGAGCATTAGTATAGCATTTAATAACCCGCTAATTAACATTTCACTGCATGGAAATGCTCTTCAAAAACTACAGCAAAGTAACATTTTAATACATAATACATTTAATACATAATAATTGTAATTATCATTCTTCTTACTATTATTTCCATTACTTAAATGAAAATCTACAGTTGTCATAAGCTATGATCTTAGAAAAGCTTTAATGATGCCTAAGATGATTACTGTATGCAAAAATAGCCCAGTAATAATTTTATTATTGGACTGCAGATTTTTCTCAGTGTTCATCTTTGTGATTTTAGGAAGAAAAAACTGGATTGTATTTGTAACAGCCTTTCGAACTTGTAGGATTTTAAATCTTATGGATTATATTTCAGTGCTATTTTTTTTTCCTATGAGCAGTGTGTTAGTTTAAACACTGACAGGATTGCCATAAACTACCTTCTTTCCATGAAAACACAGTCTGTACTTTAAATAATCATAAGTTTCAGTTACTTCTTTAGAAATTCAAACAAACAGCAATTTTTAAGTCAATTCCTATAAGTAATTGAAAGTTGATGAACTTTATTATTATTATTAGTGGGATATTAATAAGGAGATGAGGCAGAATAAATTTTCCATCTGAAAGTACTAGTTCAGTGATGGCCTGACTGAAATGTCACTGAAGCCAGGAATCACCACTCCTCACTGATACTTGGGAAGACTTACGTTGTCAAACCCTATTGTGAAATCACAATGTTTCTATGTAATGAAACTGCTTCAGAAATTACTTTTCTGTTTCTGGAATTGTTTTGGGGTATTTTTTAGTAAATGAAGATATACTCTGAAAGTGGTTATTTGGAGAAGTGTTTAGAACTAATATAGTGTCTGAAGAAAAGGTTTTTTGTGACATATAAAGCAAGCCTATATATACTTTTTCTGGTCAGAAAAAATGAAAAACATTCTTCTCATTAAGATTATCCAGAAAGGAACCCCAGCACCCTAAAGTCTTAACAACTCCCATGAATAAATTAATAGTCTTTGTTGAAAATTAGCTTTAATATTTCACTCCCTTGTTACTCTCTCCTAAAATTGTATTAGTAATGATTACAGATTATAAAATGTCCAACCATATATGTGACTTTGTCACTGGTAGTGAAATTTTTTCGGGTTCTGAAATACGTTCAAGACATCTGAGTTGGATTCTATGTGTAAAACATGGGTAAGGCTACATTTTCATGAAAGGGTGCCAAAAATTGCAGCCTCCAGTTCAGGTTTAGATAGCTAAGTAACAGCTTGATTTCCCCAGGTGCCACTCACCCGTTAGCTTACATTGACTTCAAAAGAAGTGTTGAGATCTCTACACTTTGGAGGTTTGGAAACAATCGGTGCCTCCAAAAAAAGGAAGGAATTTGAGCCTTCCACAATAATTTTTGTCTGTTAGCCACCTGCACACTCAAAAGAAACACAAACCTTATTCTCAGTTAAGGCCAGACTCAAGTATTAAATGGGAATGGCCATTCTCAGTGGGAAATCGATAGTCTGCCTGTCTGGGTGATGTGCAATCTTCATCATCAGAGCGAGAGGCCGAGCTGCCTCGAAAACATGCTGAGCCTCTCATGGAGAATAAATCTGTTATTTTCACAATTGCTTTTTTACTGGTACCTGCAAATTGGACAATTTTCTTGGCTTGGTTTTTTGGAAGAAGTGCTAGGGAACAATAAAAACTCACCAGAAAAAATATTTCTTGTCTTTTTTAACCCAACTGGTTGCTTGGGAAGTTTAATGTGTTGCCAAAGACAGTAAATACTCAAAAAGTAGAAAGATGTAATTTCAGGAAAACCATCTGCAATAGAAAATAATTCATAACAAAGCCTGACACTGAACAGGTTTTTTTTCCTAATAATCAGTTACATACGTGTGTTATTCTCAACTGTGACAAGGTGATAATGCTGGTACATTTCTGAATCTTTCAGAGCACCTGTGAGCTCATTTCTTGAGGATGCCTAGACATACAGGGTTATCTCCTACTCTGTCTCTTACAAGCATGGGTCAGAAGGACTCAAGCATCCTTGTAGGGAAGGATTTAGGTATCTTATTAAATATTTTATGAAATGAGACATGGGTGAAAAGAGAAATCCTTGCGCTGAGATCCATTTGAGAGTCTGCTATGCATAAATCCTCTCTTTCAAATATTCTACCCATTAAATTGATTTCCATGCTCTGAGGGCAGTCAAAACCCATGATGTATCCTGAAGCTGAGCAGAAGGATGAATCACAGAATCACAGAATTTTAGGGGTTGGAAGGGACCTCGAGATCATCGAGTCCAACATCCCTACCAAAGCAGGTTCCCTAGGGCGTGTCGCACAGGTAGGCGTCCAGACGGGTCTTGAGTATCTCCAGAGAAGGAGACTCCACAACCCCCTGGGCAGCCTGTCCCAGGGCTCCCTCACACTCACTGTGTAAAAGTTCTTCTACATGTTGGTGCGGAACTTCCTGTGCTCCAACTTGCAGCCATTGCCCCTTGTCCTGTCTCCACAGACCACTGAAAAGAGGCTGGCCATTTCCCTTTGTGTCCCACACTTGAGATATTTATAAACATTAATAAGATCCCCTCTTAGTCTTCTCTTCTCAAGGCTGAACAGCCCCAGTTCATTCAGCCTTTCCTCATAGGGAAGATAACCCAGTCTCTTAATGATCTTTGCAGCCCTCCACCGGACTTTCCAGGAGATCCCTGTCTTTTTTTTATACCAGGGAGCCCAGAACTGCATACAGTACTCCAAGTGGGGCCTGACCAGGGCAGAGTAGAGGGAGAGGATCACCTCCTTTGACCTGCTGGTCACACTCCTTTTAATGCACCCCAGGATCCCATTGGCCCTCTTAGCCACCAGGGCACACACGAACAAGCCCTGTGTGAAGTAGCTGGCTCTGTCCCTAATGACCAGCTGTAACACAGAAAGGGATAGTTAGACAGACTGTATGGGTGTAGGGCACAAGACACAGACTAGGCTTCACAGGTAACTGTGGTGAGCCCCAGCTTTTGACTGACAAGTCGAAAAACAAAGCTCATTCATCTCTTGTAGCACAACAGTTGCCACAGTGGCCTTGCCCAGGTCATTGGATGAGCTCTTGCTCAGGGCTGCACTACAACTCATGTATTGCAGCTCAAGCGCAGGGCTCCAGTTCCTCCATCCTGCAGAGCTTTCTCTGGGAGAAACCGTGCATGTGAGCAAGGGTTAGCCAGGTGGAGAGTCACATTGAGAGCCCCCCTCCTCCTCCTCCCAAGAATGAGAGTTGGTAATTAATATCGTAGTACTGGATTTGAAGCTTTGCGGCCCTGCAGCAGCCTCCCATCAGGGTGGGTATTCACAGGATGTGGAGAGCTGGACAGCCTTGAACTGAACATTTTCATGCTCCATGAATTTGCTGCAGCTGCTGTACTGTGAGTGCATGCATTCTTGTGTTCATATTGCATACAATGCTGGATTAATTTGGGAACTGTTTATCATTTTGATGGAGCAGAGAGAGACATTTGAAGTTCTCGTCATCCTTTTTACTTAGTATTTATTGCACACAGAAAAGGATACGGAAAACAATTTCTGAAAGCTATAAAGGCGAAGCTAGAATGCCGCTGCTGTATAACCTACATTTGCTCCCCTTGTGTGTAGACATTCTGATTTGTTACTTAAATGAGACCCTTTTAACCTAACCTCTTTGAGCAGAATTTTCCAGATGCGTAATGAAAAAATACAAAATTTTGGCCTGTGTTGATACACTGAGCCACCTTTGTCAGTTGAAGTTTTAGGGTAACTGAAACGAGATGGGTCTCAGCTTCTCATCGCCTCTGTGAATCAGTATTAGTGGGGACTGGAATATGCCATTCAGCACCGTAGTGAGACTTAAGAAATCAAGGGCCTTACACCTGCCCCAAAGAGCATTCCTCTGGTAAATTTGAGCAGGGAGGACTTAAAGATTGTTGATCTTTTCAGAGAAAAAAGAAAAAATACTTTGTTTTTAATATAAGCAAGTGTTTAGCCCCACTCATATGAAAGGCTCCTTAAAGTGGTACAGTTATAAATACCATAATGAGCTGCTTCCACCATCTCCTCCATTGCAAACAGCTCTCAGAAGCAGGGGTAGGAGGCTATCCAGAAGTGGAAGTTGTTAAGTTTGGTAGAATTGCAAATCTGATCTCTGAGATACAGGCATATTCCACCGGGTCTACTCAGCCATAGTATTGTCTTGTGGTAGACCTATACCTCCTGTTTCTCAAACATCTCAGGGTCTAAAATGTAGTTCATAAATCAGTGGGACAAGCTACTGGAGAAAGAGTGAAAGGAATGGACTTCTTAGTTTGAAAGGTACTCAGTTTACTTTGGGGGCACTCACCCCTTTTTCTCTGTCTTCCCTGCAACTACTAGTATCATCAGGGAAATTGAAGAAAAAAAGAAAAAAAAAAGGAAAAAAGTATAAACCTATTTCCAAATTTGTAAAATAAGTTATATGCAGAAATAATAAAAAAGAAGGCATGATAATTTTTTGCTGAAAAACATTAGGTTTTGATGGCTCCAGTGATTTAAGTGAACATTCATTAATTTTCTGTAGTTTACATCAGGTGTGGTGGAATAATAAATGTGCTTTAACTAAACTGATTAATCAAGTGAGCTGTCATCCAGCAAATGATGAGACAAGAAGTGGAGAAGTACAGGCAAAAAAAGATCGATAAGCTGATAATGGATCACGAAAGTTCCTTGCCCTGACAACCACCAAGGTCACTGTTAGCCCTTGCTTGTCTTTAGAAAGGTCGCAGGGGTACAACAAGGAAGGCTAATTACTCCTCAAGCCTTAAATAACGGAGAACCTTTTTTAGAGTTCTATGGACTGTTGGTATATACAGCTGTATTGCTGTATATGTTGATATATACAGCTATAGGTTCTTCTAGCATGGGGAATGCATCTAGCGGATCACTTTGCAGATGGAGCATAAACCACAAAAAAATCCACACAAAATTAAATTCAGCATACATCTGTCACAGGCAAACACTCAATGTCTCTTAAATCAGCAACTCTTATACCTGCCTACCTATGAAATCTGGTGGCACATGTTCAAAAAATTATTACCCAATTTTTATTTTCAAGCCATACTCAGCTGCACATTTAAAAAAGAAACTAATTGTTTTCTTCTACTGTATTTTCCTTTTAAGTCCTACATTTAAACCAGCTTTAAAAATATGAAGTTCTGCATATGTTCAAAGCAATAGACGTTAATTAGGCCTGGATGTAGAAATACATCATGTTTCATAAAATAGTTAGGAACCTAAGCCTATTTGTCACTTCTATAATTCTGAAAGTTCATTTCTACTACCATTACGAACAGCTCAGGAAGAGGGTACACTTTGAAGTACAACTATGATTGATTAGACTAAAGAAATTCCAGTGCTTCATTGTGTACTACTTTAATCTTTTGAAAAGTGAATGAACAGCAGATGGCCTAATAAAGACACTCTGTATGTTTGCCCAGTATGGATTTGCTCTGAAGGGATTGGTTCAACACTTTAGAGTACATATATTTGGAATACATCTGTCTTAGTCAAGACAGATGGCTAAAGGAAAGAGAAACTTCCAAACACTTGGAATTAATCCAGTGTGAGCACCGCTTCTGAACGAAATTTTAATGGGATGTGACTATTGTTCTGTTAGCTTTCCTGGAAGAATGCAGATGTGAATAGTATAGGCATACACAATTTTGATGGCTACTAACTAAAACTGTTTATGCTTACTTTGGGAATAAAAACATTGTTGTTAGTGGCTATGTTCTAGTCTGCCTGTTAAGGAATGGTGTGTCTTTTCTAGTAGTCAATCTGGTGTCTTCCCATCACCTAGAATGACTCAATTAACCGCACCCATATAAAACGTATTTTTCCTACCCAGTGTCAATATTAAGCCTGTTAATGTGAGACTTTAAAAGTACGTGTATGTTATTTCCATCCTGTGCAATGCTGTATGTTAAATCACAAGATTGTTTTTAACAACCTATTTTAATACAACTTGCAAATCTAAAAGATCTGTGGTGCATGGATCAGATTAGGTATGAAATGGCCTCTGCAATATATTCAGAAACATGTCAGTCAAGCTGGAAAAGCATGACGTACCCGTAACAGCTAGAGAGTTCTACACAACGATGAATGGGTTTGGAGTTTTCTCATTTTTCCATTAAGATGTTATTGCAGTTCAGGTGACACCTACTTGCTTGAAAAGATGTCCACTTCAATAAGCTTCTCTGCTAATGTCGCTGCATTAGTATTCGGACTGTTGGGCGGTGTTGGTCTCCTGATGTTTCTGACTGCTGTACTCTTGTTTTCTGTTTTGCAGTAATAACAAGTAGTGGCTACAGCCCAAGATCAGCGCACCAGTACTCTCCGCAGATCTATCCCTCCAAGTTAGTGTCTGCACCTCTTCTAGACTTCAACAGGGAATTGGCCTTGTGACTGTAGGCAGTTCTGTGGTTTGTTGCAAACAAGTGTTCATCAGCAGAAGAAACAGAGAGAAAGGAAAATAGCTAAGCCTCCGTGCTGACTCCGTAGTAGCTCTCTCACCAATTTTTTTCCCCTCACGTGACTGCAGAGTAAGATCCTGCTCCGTGCAGTACGGTATTGCTGCACAAGAAATACACACGAATATCTGCACGCAGCAGAAGGGAAAAAACCAGACTGTTACATTCTAGGGCATCAGGTTTGTAACAGTGCTGGCAATGTATACAGACATATTTTGAAGACAGTTTATATTTAGAAATCACAATTGCAAGTGCAAGATGCGTACCCTGCTGCAGACCCTCCCAGCACCAGTGTTGCCAAACGCTTCCAAACATTCCTTAGTCACAAACCAGCCTTTCCTCCTCCTTCTCCAGTAACATAAGATTTAAAAATCAAACAAATTGGATTAGCTTTTGATCTCTTTTTTTTTTTATTTCTTTGTTATTTTTAGGCATTGTTAGGAATAGAACTTTTTTTCTTTTTTCTGAGGAAAAGAAACTCTTGGGCCATCACATCCCAGGAGTGGGAACTTTAGGAGAAAGCACCAAATATGTTAGATGAAACTGCTGCAGTTGGGAGGCTGTTACTTTGCTTGTCCTACCACCGGCAGTTGTGCACAAGCTTGCTTTATTCTAGCATGCCATCTATTTGTTCCCATGTATTTGATACAACTATCTCTGTGACTTCGATACAGAGAAAACATTGAAACTGTAGCTGATCAGTCTTTTTCCAGTTTCTTTAACAAATTTGGATTCATATCATGATAGCCAATGTTTATTGATACAGAAGGTAGGTGCCTGCACTAAGAACAGTCCACATTATTCCAATTAAAACAGGTTTTGGCAAACAGTATCTGATACTTTTGGCTAAATGCATTACAAGTTTTAATAGAATTTTTAATCTACTGTAATAATTTATTGGCATCTAAATTAATGAGTAATCCTTTTCTGATAGTAACTCCTGCCAACTGTACTGAACTAATTAGAAAGAAAAAATAAAAAAAGAGAATCTGAAATTTAGTCATGGCTTTTAATGGTCAGGTTTCAGTTAGCGTAATTCTGCAGAGTGTGTTTATTCAACTTTTGGTCCATAAAGTCTTATTTGACTTACAAACAATCCAAGACAAATGTTTCTCTGTATGTTTTTGCAACTCTGGAGGGCAAAAATTTTAAACTTGACTTTATTCAATCTCTCCATAAAACCCCAGTATTTATAAATAAAAGACCACTTCTATTTTCCATTCTATTTTCCTAGCCCATATTTTCCAAATGTTTAAAGCCCATCTGGTTGCCAAAGTATTGCTGTCAATATTTTTCATGCCGCTTTCAATGGGCATGATCCATCTCCCATTGGAGCCAGAAGCTAGATGTCTGTTGAGTCAGAACCATACACATAGGACAGCTGTGTGTTGTAGGTTTGATGTTCACCCCTGTATTTCCTTTATTATTTTAGTCCATTTTTCTCTCCACTGGACTGAAAAAGCATGAGGGCTTTCCTGATTTAAGCAGATTAATCTTGGCTCAGAGGGGTCAAATCCATATGAAGCCATATAGCAGGGCCACATTCCACCTAGAGCTGGGCACAGTAGCTTGAGAATTAAATTGTAGTGATGGGAAAGCACAGAATATTCACCACGTCCCGGGGACTGTGAGCCAAAGTGTTTTTCAGCTCATTTCAGTGGGTGATGGAACAAATCCCAGAAGAGGAACAGTTGGTAGAATAATGAAGTTTGGCAGAATAAAGATGCCTTTGGATATCTTTAAAACTTTTTTCTTTACTTTATTGCTTGAATCAACATACAAAGTATTTATTGCCACAGTAATGCTATTTTTCCTGATATTTAGGCCCTATCCACACATTCTTTCTACACCAGCAGCTCAAACAATGTCTGCCTATGCCGGACAAACCCAGTATTCAGGAATGCAGCAACCAGCGGTCTATACAGCATACTCACAGACGGGACAGCCCTACAGCTTACCCACTTACGGTATTTGGCTTCTTACTACTTCACCTTATGTAGAAGTAAGAGCAATGCTGATATGAATGTTTTTGATATTTTTAATTTTTTTAATGTTTTCTTCCCAACTGTAAGAAAATATTTTAAAGAATCAGTTGAAAATTAATTTCTTATACAGATTTGGGTGTAATGTTGCCAGGCATCAAGACGGAAAGTGGGCTCTCACAGACCCAATCACCACTGCAGAGCGGGTGCCTCAGTTACAGCCCAGGGTTTTCCACCCCACAGCCAGGCCAAACACCCTACTCTTACCAGATGCCAGGTGAGTAGCCACCGCCATCAGGGCTCGTCCCGTCCCAGTGCTGCCAATGGCCCCCTCTCCCCTTGTAGTGACAGTAGGTTTTCCATTAATTTTTGTGAACTCCGGCAACCACACTTATCATTGGCAGCTACTTTTAGCTCTAAAATTTGAAGCTAAATTGTTTTTTTTTTTCCAGAACCTATGTGTACATATGCATTCATTTTGGGCTCCTGTTAATTTAGATCTGGTCGTGCAGTGAAGTCCTTATTTGCACCTTCGTGTTTTTATGAGGTGAAATCTCATGGCAGGACTAGAAGCATTTGCTGAATTTATTAGCAAACACAACTCACTTTTCCTTGTTTCCATGATTCTGTGTATGATGTAATTTGATACTTGTCTCTCTTTGAACTAACATAATTTGTTAGAATTCCTCCTTAATTAATATTTAGTCTTTTGTTGTTTATTCCATTATTAGTTCACTTATTACCCTTTGATCACTGATAAGCTGTTTAATTTGCGTAACTTTAAAGCTTCTTATACAATGGTAAATCTTTTAAATATTAAAAACTACAATATGAATGATCTGACTTCTGTTGAAAAAAAGGACACGCCTCATTACAGATGAATTAAAACCACCTGGATCTTCAAAAAATTATTTTTAAAGTTTTCTTGTCTCATAAATGAACATACAGTAAAGCATCAGAATTTAGGAATGAAGGCAAAAGAGAAAAGCAATATTTGAGGAGAGGTGAGGCATTGCAATAAGTTGAAAAATGCTTTCTCCATCAATGTGATGCCAATATCTTCCTCATATGGTGTGAAGAGAAATGTACGTCTGTATGCGTGGAAGTAGCATTTCATCTCTTTTAAAGTTTCACTACCACGTCATACAGTTGTTTGTTCTTCTGATTTGTCCATATCTTAACATGGAAATATGTATTTAGAATTTTCACAAGAAATTTCTCATGGTTAATTGTATTTTTCTAATTTTAGGTTCTAGTTTTACACCATCGTCCACTATTTATGCAAACAATTCTGTTTCAAATTCTACAAACTTCAGTAGTTCACAACAGGTATGAATATTAACATTTTTGTTCATCAGTTACAAAAGGATTTATATAACTCCAGCGATAGCATGTTATTTTGATTTCGATCTGTTCTGTTGAGTTAGACTCACTGTGGTTCAATGCTGTTTTCTGTGGGTTCAGTGCTGTTTTCTGTGGAAAGCAGTCAAAATCCCAGTGGAAGTCTCGTTGCATCATTTGGCACTTAAATGCTTCAACAACCTCCCTATAGTCTTTTAGTAAATATCCTTTAAAAAATAGCTAAACTAAAGGCCCAAAGCTCTTGCAGAAGTCATATGATTGCACACTTAGAAATAATGAATGGAAAAATCACTCATTATTTCACTTAATTAAGCACTCTGCTGTATTTGCTGTTTTAGGATTATCCATCATACACAGCTTTTGGCCAAAATCAATATGCACAGTATTACTCAGCATCAACGTATGGTGCATATATGACCTCAAACAACACGGCTGATGGCACTTCATCATCATCAACCTACCAGTTACAGGACTCTCTTCCTGGCCTGACTAGTCAACCAGGTACAGATCTACATTCAGGTGAAAACATTTTTTGTATTTTATTCTGTACTTGCATAAAGACAAGATTTCCATACCTTGCTTGTTTCAATACAGACATTTTAAGATCATGCCTTTGAGAAAACTTTATCATGCAAACCAGCCAAAATAAAGTCGATGTGTTTTTTTTTTAGTTTAGTTAGGAAACCTGTCGAGTTTGTTAGTTAAATAAATATCTTCACAGACTGAGCTGGTCGTCTGCAGTAGAAGGTCTGAAAGAAGTTACAGCAGTCTGGTAGGCATCTGTTAGTGCCGAAAACAACCATATGGTGACAAACCTTCAGTAGATTTTGAAATAAAAATTGAATGAGCTCTGCTCTTACTGACAGTGGAACAATCCCGTACCTCACCTATATGTATTGCTGTAAAGAATTTAAAATGAGATAGTAGTGTTCATTTAAATATGCCCCAGTCATGCTAGCAAGACTGCACGGGGTTTATTCAAGTACACGCAAGCTGTGTTTGCTAATTCACAAGCCTGGGTAACTAAGAAGTTATTAGCACAAGTCTCTTTTTTAGAAATAGCGTGGAAGTGGTTGGAGTTGCAAAAAGGGCGCTCTCGGGAGACACGAGGAGACTGACTTTGCCTGCCCAACTCTGCCCTCTCGTGCCCATCCACTAGAACACAGTGTTTTGTTCACATGGGTCTGTTCTTGGGGCACTGCAGCTCGATAATGGCAACTCTTCAATTTTTTTCTTATTATCGTTATAACCCAGTTCACGGTCATTTATCAGCTCCACTCTGTGCGTTCTGCAAACACGAATATTAACAAAGATTTCTTTCTTCTTTATTTTTTTTTCATACTACGTTTCTAAGCTCCTGAACATTGGACCACTTCATTTCCCCCCACTTAATACATAGATGGGACTAAAGTAAAGAAAAGTTAAAACTACGTACTTGAAATGATGGATAGTATAGTGCAATGCTATGAGGATCTTGGTAGGCTAGTTTGGAATTCACAACCAAATTACTCAGACAAGTGTGGTATCTTTATTGGGTGAACAGAGCCTGCTTATTCATGTTCACTCATCTGTATTGTTTCTATCATATAGGACGTTCTTTAAGATGTAGTTCAGTATTGTGTCATGATACTCATAACCTAAGCAGCTCGCTAAGGCAGTGCATAGCTTCTAAGGGAGAGGTTATTGATTGGCAGCTGCTTGGCTCAGTGTTGCTAGACTAGTCTCTTCCAGGGACCCTGGTATCACTCAGCAGCGTAGGCTGTGCCTGCCTCACCCACAGACTGTGAGCACTTACAGAAAGACTAGCAAACTGGGGTTTGGGTTAGGCTCTGAAAAGGAAGGAAATGGGCTTTAATCACAGTATCAACTCATTGCATAAATCTTCCCCAGTCTCATCCTAACAACTGCAACATCTCACTGAAAAGTACAATAGAAAAACTGAAGTAGTGTAATAATGATCTTGTACAAAGGAAGGGAAACACTGTGTAGAAAAGTATAAGGCCTCATACTTCATGCAAGCTGCTTAAATTTACTAAAAAGGATTGGAATTTTAATTGCATGCATGGAAATTTTTCCTTGCCAGCTGTTTTCCTCAGGCTGATTTTGAAAGTTAATGTGTGTGTGCATGTGCTGAAGCACGCCCACATGTGTGTACATGCATGTTTGTGATGTGGTATGGAACGGATATGGGGAGATACACATTCCCTTGGATTTTGATGAAAGTGGAAAAAATCACTCAGTAGTCTCTGAATGCAAATTTAGGAAGAAAAAGCTAGGAGGTAGCTTGAAATCAAATGAAATTTCAACAGTTGCATCATATCCATTACAGGCACAGATCATAGGTGTTTTAAATGAGTGTGAAGAGTTCTCACAGCTGATGTTCTGGTGATTGGGCACATTCAGTGTGCTTGTTTCTTTGTTATTTCTCGGTATTTTTATTTGAGAAAATCAGACAGTGCTTCCCATGTTGTCTCTCCCTTGTGTATCTGTTTTTCCTGTGAATTATGTATAAATTGATCATGTATGACAAACTCCCCAATATTGAATAGCATTGAGAAGACAAAGGAATCTTAGGTAGCTTGGACAGGTTGGAAAAATACTGAAGGCTTCACATCTATGAAACACTAAGGATGTTTCTTGTTTGTGGGTTGTTAAAGCATATGAATTTGTTTTCCTGTTAAGCAGGCTGTGCGATCTGAACTTACAAATCTGCCCACGCACTCCTTATTTCTGTGAAGTGCTGCACTGATCATGCGACCCTCTGCTGAGAGTGCAACACCCACTGTGTGAATACATGGCATGCCTCTGGCCTTCCGTGCCACTGTAAAAATAAATCTCCGTCAGGGAGGCGCAGAGTCTTGGAGATCACTTCAGATGCAGTAGGTCGTACCGCAGAGCTTCTGCACTCACCATGTTCAGGGACTGTCTAACAGGCCTTTATGGCTCTGTCCTTAAGACTGACTTACTCCAACTAAAACCTGCAATTCAACACAGCAAGGCACTTCACTTGTCTGCAGTCTCTGCTAGCTATTAATTCACATAACTAATCAAAGCCACTAGTACCCTCCACAAACACACACACACAGAGGATTTCTTGTTTTCATAATAAAGCCCCAAGATCAAGAGTTAATATCAGTTACAACTTTATTTATTGACCAAGTATAAGAAAATGAGATTAAAATTGAGACAGACTTTACTCTTTGTGCTACTCGTAACGAGTAGTAACACACTACAAATCAGGAAAGAAAGAGGCTTGTAATGCCATCTTCTGGCTGGTCTTTCTGCTAAGAATATGTAACAAAAGTCAATCCATAAAGTATGAAGGCGTTCAGGGACTCATTTGTCCCACATCTGCATAAGACTCAGATCCTTACCCTTCTCATGGACTTCTCTGTGTTTGCATTGTGCCTGCCTTGCATTAAGATTGTTCAAAATGCATTTGTCACCACAGGGTATCTGTGAGACAAAGACCTGTGCTCTACAGGCACTTCACCTTATATCAGGATATATCAGAAGAACCCTTCAGGGATACTGCCTCAGAAGAGATATACATTTGAGTATACTCAATGCATGCCTGAGTAGATTTAATCCAGGGTGGATAAAATTCTAGCAGATGAAATAGGTCTGTAGAGGGCCTGGGTAAAAGCTTCATGTTTAGGCACCTCACGTTCATATGTCTGGGGTCAAGCAAGGTAATATCGTAGGTTATTAGCTCCGCTCTGGCTACTGCAGCACAGCTTGGTCTCTCTTAATTTGGTGAATTCAGTGGTAATCATGAGTAACAGTGAAGTCACCCTTTCAGCTTCACTAGGAGATGGCATTATAAAAAACAACACCAAAGTCTATATGCAGACTGTGCCCACACCCCTTTTCTCCTGGTTAGGTGGCACAACTGTGTTTTGACAGGGTGGGGTGGATGTTCACATCAAGTTAGAGGTGGGAAGCAATGTTCTGGATGTGAAAGAATGCCTCCTTTTGTAACCGTGGTACTGTAGCTCCCTGTGGTCGAACTAGTGCTGCTGCAAGGTCTCCACAGCATGGAGGATGTGAACCAGTGCATGAGTATGTGTATGAACATGGGTGACAAAGTGGTTGTTCCATGTTCTGGTTTTAAAATTTTACTTGTGATTTATTGGATCTCTGATGCTGCTCACAGTTCCAGTGGGAGAAGGCCATGAGTTATATTTATTAGGTGTGTGTTGAATATTGGAAAAGCTCAAAAATTTCAAGCATTACAATAGCAATTATTGTCTAATATGAGCTGCAGTAGGAACTCTTCATAAGGTTTTTGGTAGTCTGTGGTACTAGAACTTCTCACATTCTTTTATGTTACATGGCTGAATTTTTAATAAATTTTCCTTCTATTATCATTGGCCTTATTTATAAAGCATGTGGAGGATAAGAAAATGCAGTTGCTTGTTTAGCCTTCTGTTGGTACAAAACAAATCGGGCAATTAAACCTACAGTTGTTGAAAAAACCATGCACTACTGACTTCTGCAGTTTTAAAATAGATGCATACCTCGCGTTCAAGTAAGAGACAGCTGCTCATTCTGATTTAGAGATTACAGTAATGAAATAAAGTTGGCCTTAAATATCTAGAACTTAGAAGGTACGGTGATAAGTTGCAGTACCTATTAATGGATAATTAAGCAATCATGTACAACGTTGACCCCAACAGAAGCCTGGGGCAACTGCTAATGGTTAATGCTAAATGAAAACTGAAGTTACTTACTTCATTCATTGCATACTTCCAGAGATTTAGAATGGGGCTTTTTAATATATTTTAATTTTGGTCAATTGGCATAAACAGAGTCATTGAGAACAGATGTTTTAATACATTACTACAGAAATGAGTCTTGGTTTTGTTGTAGAATGTTGAAATTTATAAATATGAAGACTTCTGTGGTAAGAATCTAAACATTTATCTTCACTTAGTTAATTTTTTGCCTTTTCATTTCTGGGGTTTTGGGTTGGGATATTTTTTCCACACTGTCAGAAAAATCTAGGAAATGATATTTTCATACAGAAATCTTGCATTCTTGGAACTGCTTTTGAAGCCAGTGTAGGGTTTTGCTGCACAAGAATCCTGATTATGAAACGTCTTTTTTGTACATTTTGTACACTTAACAAAGTATATTTTGCTATTCTGCTTAGGGAGAAAGAGCAAAGATAATGTGACCTTATTGATCGCTCCATTACCCGCAGTGCCCTTACTGACATCAATACTATGCTGGGAATAGAAATAATTAGTCAGCAAGAACTCTCTCTCCGTTCTGTAGGGACAAAGTGAAAACAGCATGGGAACGTTATTCATTAGCTATTATTATTGCTGCTCAATTTTCCTGTCATTTCTTGGCAAATGAGGAGTTTAGCTGAAAGTGGAAATGCTATGGAATGCATGTTATATGCATGTATCCAAATTAGGGCAGACCTACCCAAAATAATATCTGGAATAAATTACGAAATCACAGTTATAAAAATCTCTTCTTAGCTGCTACCTGAAAATTTGGCACTGCTCTGCACCAGCAGAGAAGCACATTGCTTTTGCAACATTGAACTACTCATCATCTAGTTTGAGAAAAATGTAGTAGCATCTTCCAGGTGATAGCAGAGTAATTTGAGTACTTTGCCAGGAAGTCAGAGAGGGATACTTGATTGTATGGAGAATTCATCTACCAATTAGGGGCATAAGGATGTGGATTCTGAGCCATGAAAATACGTCTTTATACTTCATATATGTCAGTCATTCAGTCAAATAAACCAATGTGCCCTAGAGAAGGCAGTGTAACCTAGATATATCCTTCTCCAGGTAATTGTCCATTCAGGTCAGGAGCTAACTTTCTTCTTGTTCTCCCTTTTCCTTGAATCTTGAATTCTTTCCTCACAATGTCTAGAGCTCCCATTCAGGAATGTGACATTATGAGCTTACGTCTTACTCTTCCAAGAACTACAACAGTATTTTTCCAGTCAAGAAATATAAATATATCTTCCCAGTGTATTTATTTTCATAATCTTCTGTATGTGGTTCATTGTAAGGTATAAATAAATTATGGAAGAAATAAAGAATTTAACTATTGTGTTACATTATGCACGGATTCTTAATTGAGACTGCAGTCTATTTTTTCTTCTTCCAGCCTGCTAGACTAGAATTGTTTTCTTTGTTGTGGAGGGGGAATGAGATGAATGACTCATAGAGGATCACAGGAGCATTCAATCATTTGCACTGGAAGGGACCTCTGTGCGTCTTGTGGTCCAACCTACTTGTGGACAAGTCAACTTACATCATGGTGCTCAGGGTTGTGTCCAGTTGAGTTTTGAGTATCTCCAAAGGCAGAGAATGCACAGCCTCTCTGGGCACCTGTCCCAGGGCCTGACCACTCTCAAAGTGAAGGATTTTTATGTTATATCTAACAGGAATAGCCCTTGCTGTGATTTCTGTTGTTTCTTGTCCTTTCTGTGTATACCTCTGTAAAGAGTCATTCAGCTTTTCCTCCTATGTGCTCCACTACTTCACTGTCTAGGTGGCCCTCATCTGGACCAGCTCTAGTTTGTCCGTATCTCTCTTGTTTTATGGGGGCCCATTTTTCCAGATGTGTTCTTGGCAAGTTCAGAACAGAACAGAAAAATCACTCCTATTGATCTGCTGGCCACTTTCTCTGTTGCCTGGTGGACCTTAGGGACCACAATGATGCTCCTTTGTAAAAATGAATAGTATTCAGATTCCAGCTCAAAATCAGATGCATCAAAGATCATTCCTGGGAAATGTTTGTACTAAGTGTTAATTTATTCTGCAAGTGTACCCTCATGACCACTTTAACAAATATTACTGAACTGGCCCAGAAACACACTATTAAATGTAGCACAAGGACTCCCTTGAATCAAACTCTGTAGTAGATGTCAGATCTAGGCTGTATCCTTTCCTTTTTTTAAGGAAGAAAGATCAAATTTTTAGTAGGATAGATAGTGAAGGAGGACTTACGTCATTTAGCACTTGGGAACCTAGCCAAAGGCATGCTGACAGTACAGTGATATGAAGAAAACGGTATTTTCTGTTTACTGATGTCTGGCATAAAAATGCTTTATAAAGCATCTTCAGTGTGTCTGTCTTACTTAGCTGCTGGTTTGTGATCACCTCTAAAGCCCTTTGTTACCAGCAGAGGCAAAGTAGTTTAAAAGGGTAAGTCAGGGATAAGTCTCAGTGTCAACAGCAACTATGCCATGCCAGACAAGAGGTCCTTCTGACACTTCTCTCTGACAGGAGGCAATAGCTGATACTTAGAGAAAGCTGGTCAGAATGCAAGTATGAATTCACTGTCTTTCTGGCAGTAACTGGAATACTGCGTAACATGAAAAAAAGTGAACTCTACTGAAGAGCAGGTGACATGGGAGGAAGAGATGAAGCAGGAAGATGACTGGCTTTTCTGGTGCAGGGCTGAGTGCCAGAGGGTGTTCTGGTAAAAGTAATGTAGAACTTGGAAATAAGTCCAGCTGAACTCCAAATGGGAAATTCATTACTTTAACTTTTACTTTTTTGGGGCTGTTGGTGGATGAGAAGCTCAACGTGAGCCAGCAATGTGTGCTTAAAGCTCAAAAAGCCAACTGAATTCTGGGCTGCATCAAAAGAAGGATGACCAACAGGTCAAGGGAAGGGATCCTACCCCTTGCTTTGGTGAGACCTCACCTGGAGTACTTCATCCACTTCTGGGAGCACCAGCGCAAAAAGAACATTGAGCTGCTGGAGCAAGTCCAGAGGAGGACCATGAAGATGGTCAGAGGGCTGGAGCACCTCTCCTATGAAGACAGGCTGAGAGAGTTGGGCTTGTTCAGCCTGGAGAAGAGAAGGCTTCAGGGAGACCTTACAGTGGCCTTCCAGTAGTTAAAAGGGCCTACGGGAAAGACAGAGAGGAACTGTTTAAAAGGGCAATTAGTGACAGGACAAGGTTTTAAACTAGAAGAGGGTAGATTTAAATTAGATATAAGGAAGAAATTCTTTACTCTGAGGGTGGAGAGGCCCTGGCACAGGGTGCCCAGAGAGGCTGTGGCTGCCCCTCCCTGGCAGGGTCCAAGGCCAGGTTGGATGGGGCTTTCTTTACACAACCTGGTGTGGCGGAAGGTGTCCCTGCCCATGGCAGGGCAGTGGAACTGGATAATCTTTGATGTACCTTCCAACCCAAACCAATATGTGATTCAATGAACTAAAAGACTTCTCATGGTTTGAAAAGTCATGAGCATGACTTTTAAAATACATCTTCCTTGGATATATCAATATTTTGCATGTGCTCATGTGTACTTGTATGTATTTATAATGTCTGCATATGTGTCTTTTTAATCTTTCTCTTATTCTGCTGAGGTTTATAAGTTTTCTTGGTAAAGTCAAAAGGTGTGACATCTCTAAATTCCATCTATGTAGATAAACCATATTATTGCTCATTTTATATAACTCTTTAGGTGCATCTTGTGGTTGAGTTTCCTCATTTCTATGAGGAAAAAAAAAGTTTATTATTTAAAAATCCAGCACTGATTTTGCCATGACTTTACAGGGGAGTTTGACACAGTGCAGAGCCCTTCCACGCCAATCAAAGATCTTGATGAGAGAACATGTAGGAGTTCTGGGTCAAAGTCTCGGGGTAGAGGGCGGAAGAATAACCCATCACCCCCACCAGACAGTGACTTGGAGGTATGCCTGTGATAATTGATGAATGGTGATGTGGAGGTTTCTTCTGATGAAAAGTAAATTTTGAAAACTACAGCTGTGGAAATAGCTTGAGGCATTTTAGAAGACATCATGGACTCAGTCTCACTAACTGAATATAACAGATAGTAGTTGCTGTTTTAACATACTTGTACAGCGAGACATTTCTGTTCTTTAACAGTGTTAAGCAGAAAAGTAAATGTGATTAATGTGATTCAGCCTTGCACTTTTTTAGCTCCAAGATTGTATGTCTTTCAGATTTCCATTGAGTAGAACCACAAAACTATGAGACATTTCTGTATTCAGAATTGTCACGTTTTCTTTTAGTTTATCAAACTAGAAACATATTTTGCTCAGCTTTATTGCATGTATTTATGCAAGTGGTACAAATACCCAGGCTCATTTGGCCATGGCCTTTCAGAAACTTACGCACAGGTTTGTCCTTGTGCTTTTAAGTAATGTCAGAGGATGTCAGTGAGGCAGCTTCCATCAGTGAAGTTACGGCTGCACTTAAGCATGTGCAAGATCAATGCCTTAGTGAAGAAATCTATCTGCCTAATATATGGGGTGATGATTTAAAACACAGGTGACCTCTTAGCAGCGGAGTAATTATAGTCTTATTACTCCTGTGTTAGCAGTGTGCTGCCTTACAGTGACAGGAGGAGGAGGAAGTGGGGTGCCTGTGTGTGTGTGAGTGACACACTCCAGCTTCATCGTCAGGGGAACGTGCTGCCTGCCGGTGCAGTGTGTCCCCTGCTGCCACCAGAACAGTGCTGGGAGTGAGCAGCCCTGACCAGCCCCGCTGCTCTGCCTTCACTGACCAGCTCTGGGCACAGCAGAGGACAAGCCTCCTGCTGGGACCTGGCCGGCCACACAGCTGCTCCTGCATGGCAGGGTGGGCTGCAGTGCTAGGCACTGAATGTAAATGCCATTGCTTTTATACAGAAGCTTACACATTGGAGGTTTTTTTTGCTTTCCAAAGGATTTAATTTTTCCAGTGAAAAGACTCTGTGAGTTCTTGCTTTTCGTTTTTCCTGTCACTTTTTAGTCTACCAGCGAAAATTAATCCCTTATCAATATAAGGAGTTTCTTTCTCTTTTTTGGAGTTAGAATAACCCATTTTATCCTACAATATTATTTAAATCCTGTATGACATTATATGTAGCATAGAGCACTGTTACCCAAGATTTAATTTTAGCTATAGAGAAGAAATAAAGAACCTTGAATCAATAAGATTTCCAGAGAACTACCCGAGAGTACTGCTTATCCTCAAGTTAACAGTTATGTTTGACCCCTATCATGTTTCTGAAATCCATGTTATACAGCTTTTTTGAAAAGCTTTTCAGAGGACAAATAAGAAATGGTTAAAGAGTTCACAAGTTCCTCCTCTTCTGCCTTTTTACCATGCATGATACACTGTTCTCACTGATTTTCAGAGGAAACCTTCTCAGTTAAGTGACTGATTAAATTTTAGGACTCAGGTGACTTTTAGGGCCCCTGGGTGGGATGGTGGTGGGACTTTGATGTTACTTGCTTAATAATATTATCCCTATTTCTGTTTTCAGCGTGTATTTGTTTGGGATCTGGATGAAACAATCATAGTCTTTCATTCGCTGCTTACAGGATCCTACGCACAGAAGTATGGCAAGGTATGTGAGCCATGAATTTTGTGTTGGTTCTCTGTATCAGAGCTACCTGGCCTGCACATGTACATGCTTTTCACCTACAATGTTCATCATGGCTTAGGGGAAGGTAGAAGTGAAAGTGTAGAGTAAACCCTATTTTCAGAGGTTTAGTGTGAAAAACTTGAGGAGAGAAATGAGAGACAGACCCTAAGCACAGTATATGAAGCAGGTCTGAAACAGATGCTGCAAATGAGGGAAGAGTTTATAGAGGAGCAAGGATGAGTTCCCGAGGTACACTGGAAGAGGTGTAGCAGAGAGAGAATAGGGGTAATGGGCAAATGCAAATAACTATTTGGATGCGAAGAGGAAGAAAGAAGAAATAAACTGGAGCAATGGCTGAATTTACAGGGAAATTGATGAATCAGAACGAGCAAGTAATAGACAGACCAGGTTCAACACCAACTGCAAATGTGCTTCTTTGACTCCCCAGCTTTTCCGTTGAATCTTAGATTCCCTTGGCTGGCTCTGGGATGAGTAATGCCAGGGAGTGAATCCCTTTCCCAAGCAGATAGTTGTAACTCATCCTCTGCCCTCCAATTAGATCCAAAAGCAGTTCAGGCCACGGATAAGCAAGGAGGAGAGCAGAGAGAGGCTAACAAAACCTGAGGGAGCAGAGGCTCCCCTGCTGAGTCAGCAGCCCCAGCTGGGCTGAAGGTGGGAGCCCAGGACATGGCCTCTAGGGCAAAGGCAGAAGGGATGGGTGGGAGCACCAGGAGGAGCAGCAGGAGCAGAATGCTGGGAGGGGTAAAGATAAAAGCTTGGGTAAAACAAAAAATTAGGGCAAATGTATGGAAGAAAGAAAATGGGTGAGGGGGATGTTTCTATATATATAGGTTGATTTCTAGGTGTTGGGCCATTCAAATTAAATTAATAGAAAGGTATTTCTTTCTAAGAACATAACCATGTCCATCCCATGTCAGATGGAGGGCTTGTTAAGCCTGTTTCCTTCCTCTTTATCCCAGCCAGAATCAGATGTTTAAGAAAAGGATGTGAGAAACATAGAATATGCTCTCCAGACCCACCTCCCCAGCCAGTGGGTTAGAAATGTCCTAAAGCAGAACCTGTGGATTATTATAAGCACAGATGGGCCAGTCTTCCGTGTTTTGCAGCAGGCTTTTGTGGTTATTAAAAGAGAAAGTTAGGAGGAAAGCTCACAGGCCCAGACAAAATCTGAATTTCTGGAATGCAAAGATAAGGGTAGTTACTCATGGCTTGTGCAAAACAGCCTTGCTTGTTTTGCAGCTTCACAGTGCCAAATGAGTACACATTTCAGTACTCTGTCAAAAACTCCTTTTCTCCTCTTTTTCAAACAGTGTAACAACAGTGACTTTGTCAGAACTGTTTCTAAATTACACTTAACAAAACAAGAGAGAAACGGAGCTGAACGACAACATCTATATCATATAGAGTGTAGCCCGTGCCACAGAACGTGTTGAATTGCCCCAGTAATGCAGTCATTCCCTTCATCCCTTTTTTGACTGTGCCTTTAGGGTGTTTACATCTCAGGTGCCATCTCATATAATCCATGAGTAAAGTCTTAGTCAACTTTAATGCAAAGTTTTAAAAATCAGAGCAAATCTTGTAGCTCACAAAGTTCTATGGAAACCTTTGAAAACTGTTTTAGATACAGGAACAGAAATGTAATTCCTCTTGGTTCCCCATTTTTCTATGAGTAGGGATATTTGAAAAAAAAAACAGTACCACTGTTCTTTATGAATACATCTACTGCTCAAATTGACTCTCCATAAGAAGTCCTTAGAAATAGCAATGGCATATTAACAGCCTCTAGTACTGACAGCAGATACTGTGGCTTGTATAAACCAAGAGTATCTTAAGGACAAGTGAAATTAATGCTGTTATACTGCTGAGATCAGCATCAGTAAACAAATGTCATGAAGTACATGAAGCAAAAGGAGAGGAATTCTTAAGTAAAATCCTCTTCTTACATTTTCTCTTCTGTTTTATTTTTTTCTGTCTTTTTTTCCTTTTTTTTTTTTTTGACTGATAGGTAGCATCCACACAAGTAGGGAAATGTGTTCATTTTCAGAGACTGTACAAGTAGTAAACCTTTTCCTTTTGCAGTGACTTCTGTTGCCATATTTATAGAGAACTTGTTGGAAAAGTACTGAGTAATTAGCAATGAAACTCACATGAGTAATTACCTATGAAACCCCTTGACTGCAAGTCAGTTAGAGCACTAGGAAAGGGAATACAGGGAGAGTTTATCATGAGCAGACTTTAACTTTTGCGTGCCACTGAAGTGTTGCCTAAACTTAAGTTGGGATGTGTCTGAGCCTAAGTGCATAAGAGGTTAGACATGGGAGAAGGGAAAGAGAGCACTGCTGGACCTCAGTCATTCTCTGGTGCATGAACTCTGTAGCAGATGTGGCCCTTATCTTTTCTGCATATGATTTCCATCTGTAAACAAGGTGTAACTCCAGACTGAAGTCTGGATTGTTATGAGACTTGAGTTGCTATGAGAGCAAATAGACTTTGGATTATGAGGTTTTCATCAGAAGTCTTGTAAGCACATAGATCTTTCAAAAGTGTTGAGAGTGCTGTTTTTCCTGGAGAGGTGGTATAAAATTGTTAATTCACGATGCAAAAAGTTTCAGGGTGGTGTAAGATTATGGTGATAGTAAATGATTTAATGGTGGTGATTTGCTATCTGATTTTAAAAAAATAAAGGCATGTAATGTCACACAGATGCTCAGCTGTGCACTCTGTGTTCTTCCATATGTATTTTGTGAGCTCATTTTGGATAATGTAATCAGGTTACTCCCAAAAAAGAAACCACAAAAAAAACCCCAACCCAACAAAACAAACACTCACAGGAAAAGCAGAGTTTTTGCCTTCCCCCATATTTAAATATTGTAAATTAGATTAGTGAGGCTGTAATGTGTACATTGCTTTAAGGGAAGGCATCTTTTTTTACCAAGTGTGCTCACTTCATATTTTCAAGGAGATGCTGTATTTAGAGCTAGTGTGAATATACAGACATGCAAGGATATTCACCTTCGGTTCTTTCCCATCTGCTCCTTGAGATTTAAACTTCCATACCCCTTTTCCTCTAGCTGTTTACCTCATTTCTAGCAGTACCTGGGAGAAAACAAAGTATCCAGAAATTAGTCTTTTAATCTCTCATCTCTACTGCGATTTAGGCTGCATAGGGAATGAGGTGCAGCTTGGGGAGGTGGCCACTACACTCAGGGCCAGGCAGAGGAACCAAAGTACGAGAGCGGGACCACTCAAGTGCTGCAGTGGTACCAGGAGACAGTTTCTCTTTCAAAACATTTCTACAGTTTAACAAGAGATTGGGGTAAAAGAGAAAAACAAAAGGCAAACCTTAGGCAATGGGGGCATTTGTTGGCAGAGAATATGTGAGAAGGCCTGGGTCCAGTAGACAAATTTCAGGTCATGTGTTTGTGAAGAGAACAACAGATTTCAGACAAACACCTGAGGGTAGTCACTCTTCTTGGTTATACTTGTCCATCACTTTGCATGGTTTGCTAATTGCCTGATTTCACATCTATATAGGTTTGTGGTAATAGCTATGTTAAAAAAAACCCTAAGGGATTTCCTGAAAGATTTAACTTGCTGGATGCAGATGTAAACATCTCATTTAAAACGCGAGGCAAATCCCTGCTTCTTGTCTGGGTGCCAACTGAGTATAGCTTTAAACTCCACTAAAGTGGACAAGATTTGGCTAGAGGTTGGTCAGTGCATCATTCTGATACTTAAAATATCAAACTTTCACAGAGGAATATTCTGTGGCTTGCTGTTTTCTATCTGTGGGTATTTCGGAACTCTATGATCCTTGGGGTCCCTTCCAACACAGACCATTCTATGATTCTATGATTTCTGTCTGACTTTTGATGTAGTGGTTATTTTATTGGGCTGGTCAGAGCTAACATGAAAAGAGAATAAAAACTGCACTGCACCTCTGTTAGGTTTCAGGGACACTCTGCAGCCTCCCAGCAGTAAGAGTACCTCTTGGTGCTCAGCTCCTTTGCTCATCTGCTTCGTACTTCATAAAACTAGTACATTTCTATTTTTAATTACTTACTGCAGTAGCAAATTATGAACATTGGCATATGAGCTGTTAGTTATGACTTGTGTGGCTGATGATGGTTTTTGCAGCTGAGCACCAGTTGGCAGATACAGTTTTCTACAGTGCTGAGGTCTTAAGTGAGGATTTGTTGATGTGACAGGACATATGTTAGGAGATGTCATCATCTGTTAAAAGTTTATGAGGTACATTCTTACTCCCTGTGAACAGTGTTTATTCTTTGTTCCATTGCATTCCAGTTATTCTTGCAGACTTAAGGCTGCTTAAGCTGGAGTTTTGTCTCCCTCTGAGCATTTATACTTCATTCATTTCTCCCCAGTCAATGCAGAAGGCAGGGATGCCCAGTTAAATGCTGTGATTCAAGGTGCAAATGCTTAAAAAAGAATGAAAGTCCCTTTTGATCTTAGAAGAGGGAGAATGTGATTTCCAATTGCAAAAATCAAAACAGATCCACATTGATGATCACATTTTGACATTTTTGATGGCATGGCCAGTGACAGAAAGATGTCAGGGAGGCCACATTAACCTTGTAAACTTCTCTGGAAAGGGCTCAGAAGCTTTTTATTGATCACTCACTGCTTGTCCAGTCACTAAACATCGGTCGCCATTAGTACCCACAATGACATTCCCAAATTCACTCATAAATATGCTTTTGTCCACCTGTATTAATAGTGTGTCTCTCATGACCTCCAGTTGCCCTCTCCATTGACTCCCTCACTGTCTGAGACCTCCGAGTCCATTTTCCTACCACCTTCTAAAGAGCATGGAACAGAAACTCCCTATGGAGTACGTGAGTTTTCCTTCAGCAGACACCAGATATGGTTGTTAAGAAGAGATGTATTCTCTTCCTCCCTTGCCACCCACATGAACCTCTCTTGGGAACAAGTGTCCCCTATGAGAGCGAGACCTGAACTTAAATCTGAGATTCCTATGTAATGTAGGGAAGTGTCCTTAAGCCAAAAATATTGGTAATTAACTTAAGCATTTCCACTTTGTCCAGAGATTGGGTTTAGTTTAAGTCTATTTGGGACAGCCACCCATTGGAAATATATTCTTAGAATATTATTAATGTATTTTGCTTGTTTTCTTGCTTATTTTTAAGTCTTCATGCGTGCAAATTCCTATTATAATGAATGCTACCTGACAGTCTATTTGTCTGCTTGTCTTTTTATGTAAGTTTGGTGTGTTTGAAAAAAATTTTCCATGCTATTAAATTATTTTTAACATAGTGTGCTGAAACCAGACCTTCCAAGACAATATTAAATGGTTCTTTTCCACTAATGGATACCAAGATTTTGGGACTTTACTCCAGTCGCTTTCCTCTTGGTCAAAATTTTAAATACTGATCCTCCCAGGATACTTTTTCTAAGTTTCCCAGGAGGCATTCCAGTGGATGGACCAGTCTAGTACAGAAGTCCACCGTCAGACATCCTGGCTCCAGCTTAGTGCCTTCATACTAACATAACTACAGTCATTTGTATTTTGGTATATGGAAGTGCTGTAGCTGGTCCTGACTCTTTTACACGCTCATGATATCTGGCTAAAGTTATGCCTCTGAAGGCCAAAGAGTTGTGCTTTGTCATTCTGCAGATTCTGTGGAGAAAACATCCAGATTTATATATTTTTTTAATTTTGTTCTTTATAGGCCTGTGCAGAGTAGCACAAAATAGCATTTTGGCAGAAGTTCAGTCTGACTTTTATTCAGTGTCTCAATTTGCTGTGCTCAAATCTCTATCAGCTGCACATGTTTCTTGCTTTCTTTTCAACACTCAGTTCTTTGTGCCACTTGAGTCAGTCTGCAACTTCTGCTTCAAGTTGAAAGACAGTAAAACGAGGACTGGGATGTTCTTCCACATTGTGCAAACATTATAAAACCACTAAGACCCTGACAAATTTACTTACTCTATTTTCGTATGTGAAGGAGTGAACTTAAGATGAGCTGAACGTGATGTTTAATTCTTGTTAAACGGTTGCAGAGCAAGCTTTGGCCAGTTTATTAAAGGAAGACTTGTTCATGTCTTAAGAATTCAATTCCAGGGACTCTCCTGAGCAGAAGTTGTTATGGGGAGATCCCAGGCTGATTTCATGCTACGCTGAAATTAATTCTCTTTGCTTTATTTTATTTTACATAGTACCTTGCAATATCCTATACATGCCTTTGTCAAAACAGGAATATATAGGAAATCTTATTTTAACAGTAATAAAGTCAGGCATAGTTGGTTACAAAGCTACTACTAATAAGAAAATCATAAAAGCTTTGTCGCATTTACATCCTAGGCAAGGCAGGAAATTGTGATACATAGTTGGTAGTTTCTGTAAAAATAAATTGGATTATAATGGAATATGTTATAGCAAATTTCCGCATTTAAGGCTGCTTCTACCCAGGAAGGGGAAAAAAGAGGCCGAGAATCAAAAAGTCTGAGATTCCAGTCTTGGAAGCACTCCAGCGAATAACTTAGCTCACATAAATAATAATGAGTTACCACCTGTGCATAAAGTTATGCACATGCCTTAGTGTTCATAGGATCGAGGTAAAGAAGCATATTGCAAATGCTCTTTATTCTGTTGTATCTAGGAAGAAAAATTTATAATTTACTGTGTACAGAAAAAAACCACAAGAGAAAGCAGATAGAAACACATGTTTGCATGTGATGACATTTTGATAAAAGCATTATGGCTTGATGGGGAATGTTATGAGTCCAGAATATTTTGATGGTTTGTGTGCCAAGCATCTTACATGAGTTTTTGCAAATCTGTTAATGTGCATTCCTTAATCATCCCCTTGGAACACTGACCTTTGCACTTGCTGCTGCCTTCAGCCACGTGATTTTCAGATCCAGTGACTGTCACCGCAGAAGACAAAGTTATGTTACTAGGCACTGCATTTGTTTTCTACTTCTGAAAGGTAGTCTAGACCAGTTCAAGGGTCAACATAAAAATATTTCCTTTCATTGCCAGAGAATTGCATCTAACTTTGGATCATTACAATTTTTGGTACGCTGTTCTCCCCTTCAAGTCTGACTTTTTCATGAGCAAGGGTCAAAATATGCCTATGTTTCAGATTTTACCATTAGCTTTTAAGTGCCTGAGGGCAGAAGCCATCTTTTATTCTGTCGTTGCAAAGCCCCGGAGTAGCGGACGTCTGATCCTGATTGGGAAGCCTTTGATCCTAATACTAACAAATGATCATTTGAGGTTTTGTGTGATTTTGTTGCCAGATGCTGGTAAACTTTTAGACTTTTAATCTCAAGGTATTTAAAAAAGGATTTCTGAAAACTTGCTAGTGTCTATCAGAATTTAAATGATGAAATACAAGGCTTTTTTTTCTGTTTTCATGAGTAGAGGATCATGTCTATTTTAAAAGTCCATTGAACATTAAAAAAGTTAACCCCACAAGCTCAGGCAGATGATTAAGGCAATGATCAGACTAGTTACAAGGTGTCTGCTAAGCACCAGGAAATGTCTCTGTGCATTCTTACTCTAAAATAAAAGTAAGGGATGCAAACTGGCTTAGCCTCTTTCATAGCAAACCTAGAAAAGTTAATTATCTCACGGTTACTGTACACTACATGCTCTTAAGACAAACTGCCATTGAAGATCAGTAGATTTGTGGTATCTTGTTGAGGTAGAGTGAGTTGGCATGACAGTGTGGAAGCTGATCTACAAGCAGAAGCAACATTTTGAATGACTCTCACCCAGGGACAGGAAGCCTGAATTTCATAAGAAATGAAGGGATGATCTGTAGAAAACAAATTTACATATGCTTTTCCATTCTTGTGGACCGACTAAAGAATTGTTGTTGTAGGCACAGCAAGCACTTAGAACAACACTTACAGGCACCTTGTTGATTGAATACCTGCAATAAGATCATAAAGCAGAGCCCAGGAATTCATCAGCAAGTGCCTGCATGGAAGAGAGGTAGATGCTGAAATGGAGAAAGACCAAGTGCAAGGTTTGAGGAGAAATGCTGGAACAGCAGAAAGTGTGGGAAAATAAGTGATACAGACCTAAGCATAGGCAAGACAGTGATGATTTATCCAAAGTGAACCTCAATTTGTTGAAGCAGTTGTAGGTTCACATTACCTTTTTGTATTTCTGTAAGGTAGAGACATCAGAAATTAAAACGGCCTGTTAAAACATGTCTTCCTATCATGGTGTAGGATAATTGCTTACAAAGTATTAATTTGATAGAGATGACTACCTTTCCTAGTCCAGTTTAGCATGACCTTGGAGAGAACTTCTGTGTGCCCAAATGTTGGGTAGAAATGTCAGGAGATCAGAGGATGTGTGAAGTGGGCTTGGTGTCACATGGCGTAATTTCATTCCTACCTCTACTGCTGACTTGGGTCAGAAAAATTTGTTACTGCTTCATGACTCTTCCCACAAATTGACGGGGAAGATACTCAGGAAGGCTCAGGGAAGAAAAATGTCATGTATTCTTATTATTATTACAAATGTGGGGTTTCTTACATATGCCTTTGGTGAGAATTTCCTTCCCTGTTTACAGTCTGCTTTATGCAGGTTCATGTGTTGCCACCAGTTTTTCCTCTGTCATTTCAGCCAGGTTACAAATGCCTTGACTTTCAAAAAGCTTGATGGTTCAACATCCCTACCTCAAAGTTCTCACACAGGTTGAACAGTCTCTTCTTGTAGTGCTGCACTAAAATAGCTTAATACTGAAAGGATTTTGAGAAATTCGTTGCAGTGTTATTTTTTCAAAACATTTTGTATGCAGCAGTTTTTAGAGCAGTTCTGATATAACTTAAAGTTATTTGAGTAGTTAACCTTGCTTTCTGTTTTTTAAGGATCCACCAATGGCAGTGACCCTTGGACTGCGAATGGAAGAAATGATTTTTAATCTTGCTGACACACATTTATTTTTTAATGATTTAGAGGTAAGAATCAAAGGAACATAAACACCATTAGGCCTGGGTTTTTAACATATTGTTTTTTCTGTGCATTAGTGTCTGTTGTGTGTGACATGTTCTTCCTATCTGGACTTTGGGATTTTCCAGATCTGTTAATGTGGAAGTGACAGTCTTACAACCAAGTGTGTCAAGAGATGGGGGTGTGAAAAACAATTGTCAAACTATCGGTTTTCAAACTTTGCACTGGTCTAAATCAGTTGTTTTGTTACTCGGAGTGGATCCCAGAGTTCATTCCATTTTGCCATTAATAGCAGTTGGAATTTTGTTTTAAGTGCCAGAAAAAGTTCTCTGAAAATTAATTTTTTCTATTTGCTGGGAGGCTGATTTTTCTACGGTGTACTTCACTTGTTCCTTTGTCTTCTGTAGGCAATAAGAAAAGCAGAATGTACCAGGCTGCAGTTGTCTTTCTTATTCCTTGCGGACCTCATTTATTCTTAGCTCTTTTTAAGTCCAGAAACTGGGATCTGCCTGATTCACTGCCTGATTCACTGCCTGAGCTTCACTTCCTTCTTCCAGCAGCATAAGGAAGTCAAGCTCTGGACATGCCTTCGCTAGTCAGATTTTTATTGCAGTCCTCATGAGTTATCATTTGACAATGCAAGTGCTTTTGGTTAATGTTCTCCTTCTGGTGCCCCATACCAGAAATAGATTCCAAATGAATTTTCCAAAGCATCGCTTCAGTTTCTTTTTCAGAAGTCCTTTGCCCTGTGTGTCCAGATTTTATTTGACACCCAATGAACTTCAAGCCATTTGGTAGCATATTCCCAGTTTTCTTCAATCTTGTGTTGAGTTCAAGTGGAAGAATTCAGCAAAATGGAGCTTTGCCCGCTTTCCATACCTCTTTATTCTTGCTTATGGCCATTGAAGCCTCATTCCTCTCTCTCGTATTTATGTTTTGTCCATCTCAGGCTCAGTTGTCATAGGAAAATCATCACATTTGGTTTATGCTTCATAAGGTGGTTTTAATACCCTATCCAAAAGTTCATCTCCAGCTCATTCCAGAGACTGAAAAATATCCAAACAGATTTCAGTTTTAGATAAATTTAAAAAATACTTCTCGGGGACTGTCTTAGAGAATCTCATGACTCAATCAATTTGTTTTGATTAAAACCAGTTTCTATGTGCAATTATCTTGTAACCTAGAAATCACCTTTGTTTCAAAACCAACTCTCTTATAAGATGACCAAAATTCCAAACTTCTTGTTCTCAAATGAGCTGTATGCACAGATTTGGGCATGTTCAAGACAATCATCAATTTTCTGTCTTCTTAGCAAATAAGACATAATTGCATGGCATCTTGTGCCAAACTAGAGAGAGGCATCCTTTAATATGCAGATGAATAATCTGTCTGCTTAAATATGTTTGCAGAGCACGTGCACATCTGCATGATGACTGTGTTACGAATTCTGAGAATTCCCCACTTCTGACCTGGGGTCTCTCACTCCATCTCTCTTTCTCTGCCTTCCACTCTCCATCCTTCCCCAGGAGAGGGAAGGTGAATGCTGAGCTGCTGATGGTCATGGCCATCAAGACAAAAGACCTTCAGTTCTTACCAGAGGAAGTGAGATATGTCTTTATTCACTAGACAGATTACTTATCCTTTCATCATCTCACTTTTTTAATGCTGAGCCATCAAGTCCCATACCTTCTGTCTTGCTTTCATTTTCACCCCACAGTAAACCTCATTGCTCCAGACATGACAACGGTAATACACTAATTAACCTATATTCCTGTAATACTGACTGCAGTCACCACATCCTTTAAGCTCTCTTCCTTCCCTTTCTTAGTTGCAAACGCCACATGCCATTGTCTAGTAATAACAGCCCAGTTATTGAAAGCTATCAGATATAAAAATAAAGTTTTCCTTCCTCTATGCAAACCTGTCTCACTACAGTGAGTGCTGATGCAGAAATTCCAATCTGCTGAGACATTCCCTGCTGACCCAGTAACCCATGTTCTAATCAGCCAAGCTGCATTTTTATTTCAGCCTAGGCTGTCCTCCAGCTATTTCATTCTCAGTGTATAAATTTTAGTTAGCTTGAGAAGTATCGCCTGGGAGGGCAGTTGGTTTTTTGCCATGAGAATAGGGGTCTGGTGCTCTAGAAAGTTCACGTGCCTAAACAATTCTTGGAGATGGGACTTGTTTCTGTGATGATAGCACCCAGGTTAATGCATTCTGTTCTCAACCAGGTACGGAATAAAAAGAAGCTATTCATCCTATCTGAGCATTAGTTTGAAGACAGATCTTAACAATGTTGGTAGGGCATCCTATGCATGCAAACGACCCACTTTCTACAAATTGCAGGCAGGAGTTCAGACATGAATCTTTCAACTCTGTTATCCCCCTCCACGCTCAGGATAATGAAGAAATGAATATTTCAAACGAACTGAAAATCACCATATTTTAAATAAGTTTTTGTCTTTTTTTTTTTCCTCAGTAGAAATGAAAATGAGAAATAAAAAAATAGGATTTAAGTAAGTCTCAGAATGTGAGAGGCAGGTCAAATTACTTTCAACAGAGACTGAAGCATATACATAAAAAGGGGTGTTTTGTGTAGCCTGAGAAAGCATAGTGCTGAATGTCCCCTCAGTGCTAACATTTTTGTATTCATTATGGTGAGTCAGTGTTTTTACTGGATAATGAAATTACTGTCCATTCCAGAAGGATTATTTTTATGGATGATTTGTTGATTCTGTACTCTCAAATTTTCAGGCTTTAAAAATTGCTACAAACAATTAAGAGCACTCAGAAATAATTTAAATGAGTATTGGTTCCAGCAAAAGCCAGTCATTGTACCTAGATTCCTTTACTCTAGTGTCAGTAATAGGAAATACACTTTATCTGACCTTGCACTGACAGTGAGCCACTGTGACTTGAGTGTGTAGCCAGCACTGTGGCAGATGTGAGAAGTATTTCACCTTAACATTTAAAGTGAAAGGCAGCTTGCTTGCTAAACGTTTGGTCTCTTTCACAAGCAAACTCAGGTCCAGTGCTGTGCCACCAGTTTCCCCTTTCTCTAGGGAACAGTAGAGAATGATCTCAAATCAGCTCAAACCATCTGCTTTTTCTTTTCTTCCAGAAGTTTTCTTTCACAACATATAAGTGAATTTGTAAAATGTAAGCATTTTATTTTAAGTAGATGAGTAAACAAGAAGACAAAGTAAAATGAAGCAAGGAGTGCTGAGTTTCATGCTGGTCAGCAAATGCGCATTGGCAGTAGGGCAAGGAGGTGAGCCATAGGTCCCAGAGGAGAAGAGAGAGGAAGGGGGAAAAGGAGGAAGCTGGAGAGTGCTATTTGGTTTGTTCCTCTTATGTGGCTAGAAACCTTCTTGCAGGAAAAGGGGGCAAGGAATCAGAAAACAGGGTGCTCCACACACATAATGTCCTGGAGTCAATGAACAAACTGTGAGATAAATACATAAGAGTAAAGAGCCGAGCCCTTGCCACCCGCAAGCGGCAGCAGACACTCCTTATACATCAGGGCTTCTGTGTGCCCTCCATTTAATTACTGCACCTCCAAATCCACAGGACCAATTTTTTTAACTTTTAAAATTATCTTACACTTTGACCAGTTCCAGGGAAATCTGTGTAGGTGATTAGGAAGCCAGATGTTGCTCAGATATTGCAAAATATAGAGCTAGAATTTGTCCCAGTGGGGTGCTCTGTCTGATTTTTGAGTTTCTGTCCTGCTTCGGGTGGAGTATAGTTGCTTTTTCTTTTTCTTTTTTCTTTATTTTTGCTTGAGTGTAAATAATAAATAAGGATAAAGAAATTAATCTTTTATTTCAGCTGCCACTTCTTTTCTTTCTCTTTTCATCTGCTATTTACATCCAAAAGCAGCTTCTTTCAAATATTCTACAGTTTAGAATAATCTCAGGCAGAACCAAAAAACATCCATTTTTTCAGTGGGAAGAATACTTCACTTCTGTTCCTTGACCATAGCTTTTTTGTGCCTGTCTTAATGGGTTAAGCCAGATGAACAGTTTGGCCACTCATTCTTTTAGTCTTGAAACAAAATTTCAAATTATGATTGCTTCTGTCATGGAATGAAGTTATGTATTTGAAAATGAAGTTATATGTATTTATGTTATACACAAATGGCTCATTTATACTTTTAACAGCTTGCTACATGTGGATAAAATTCTGTTAAGTTTTAATTCAGTGCAAAGCAAACAAAACAGAAATTAGAAATGGTGATTCCCCAAATTCACAATTTAGGACTCCTGACATACACACTGGAAATCACTCCCCTGTTGAGATTTATCTGGACAAATTAGTACTGGTACGAGACTGAGATCGGAGATTTAGAACTGCATACTTTCTGCATGTCACAGAGAGTCTGAATTGTCAGCAACTTTATTTGAAGTAGGTGACTTGGGTGACTCCTAGTTTGAAGCATAGAACTCAGCATTTTGAAAGCTCTGCCTCATTTTGTCTTGGTAATGAGAATAAACTATTTGAAAACGTTAGGTGGGGATTCATTTTTAAATAAGTCCTTGAACCTTTTCATAAATTATATTATGTTAGCAACAGCTATTTTAAATAAAATAGAAAAGTAAAGTCTCTGGAGACCAAATTTCAGGTGTGTCTTGGGTTAATATGTTAAGTCACTCTAGCAACTACAGAAAACAGTAATGTAACACACCTTCATCTCTACTGTTGCAAAATGGGTGGACTCAGTTATTTGTGCTTCCCCTATGTTTTCCTATCTTTCTGCTGCAACCACTGTGCAGAAAAGGATATTTGATTGCTATCCAACTATAAAAAGAGCTTGGAGGGGAGTCAGTCTTCCAGTGTACCTCAGTTCCCTGGAGTTACTTCCATCCTTTCTGATACCAGGAAATAACGAGGTTTTCTGGGCCTGCCTGATTATCAGTCATTTTCCAGCCAAAGGCATTTGGATAAATCAAGGAAAGAATCTGATAAGCATCCAAACTCCAAGAGACTGAACAGAAGTTACGTGCCTGTTGAGGTTGATCATCGCTAGCTTTTAGGATGTTGGGAAATAAAGTTTAGGTGATTTTGGAATATCAGTATGGTAGGAGTTGGAGGGTCTATTTTAAGGAACGGTAGGAAGCCCCAGGTGTACGTATGCTGCCATCTCCTGGTGCGGTTAGTGGCCTGCACCGATCATTTCCAACAGCTGCATTAAGCATATAGTGAGCATACTCTCTTATTAGATAATTTATAATTTGATTTATTACTTTCTTCCAACAGGAGTGTGATCAAGTTCATATAGATGATGTTTCTTCTGATGATAATGGACAAGACCTAAGGTAAGATAAATTTTTTTCTTTTTTTTTTTTTTAATTTAAAGATTAATTAAATTGAGCACTTACAGGAATACATTGTATTTATTTTTACTGTATTTTGGGTGTTTGCAGTACCTACAGTTTTGCAACTGATGGCTTCCATGCAGCTGCAAGTAGTGCAAACCTTTGTCTGCCAACAGGTGTAAGAGGAGGGGTTGACTGGATGAGGAAGCTGGCTTTCCGTTACAGAAGAGTAAAAGAGTTGTATAATACTTACAAGAACAACATAGGAGGTGAGTTTAATTATCAAAACCAATTTAGAATGCTGGTCAGGTTAAACTGTGTGGTGATGAGCTCCCACCCTGGGAAGGTGCCTCGAAAGCCACAGAGTGAATAGAAAGTGGTGTGACAGGGCTTTGGGATATTGAAAGCTACTGGCTGTACTGGCAGAGCCAACATTATGCTACTGTGCAGGAGAGCCAGAGATGAGGAAACTGAGCAGGCTTCCATTTAGCCTTCCACAGAGCCAATTTTTCTTCTTCAGACCCAGCTTGCCTGTACCTGCCTTACTTATTGGCTAAGTCATTTACCTCAGATAGGCTGCTGTTCTAGGTTAGAGGTTGTGTATTTCCTGCAGCACAAATTGGTTTCCACCTTGCATTTTCATGATCGGGTTGGTGACTGCACACTGTCTGCTAAACTCTCTGCTGGGTACCTGCTTGTCTATTTTCATCAGTCAGTGCAAGGTAACTACAGCAGTGACACACCACTAGTTCCTTGTCTTTACCGTGCAGCTTACAGAGTTAATTGTATTAGCAGGAAATCCAAGTCTCATCTGGACTGAGAGCTTTCCCGTTACTGTTTTCATTCATGGACTTGCTCACATCCATGCCAGTGGGCTTGTAGGAAACCAAGCAGCAGAACTGACAGACTCTGTTCTGGAGAGTCCTGTCTGACCTGCAGATGCAGTCAGCCCTCTTCTGAGGAGGGGCCTATGTCAGTTGGCTCACTCAAGAGGAGACTGAGACAACAGGGAACACTTCCAAGTCTTCAGACATTGCTACAGCCACAGTTGAGAATAAGATGAGGCCAACCCAACCAGGAAGGAGTCAAAGTGAACACTTTCCTATTCACTTACTTCAGTCTCTCTGGGAGATACTGCTACTAACATGGACAGTGAATTTGTTGTTACTTTAAGCATATTCAAAACTATATAAACCTGAAATACATATTTTCTCTTAGAAGATTAGAGGATGAAGGATGAAGCAATAGAAGCAAAGGGTGATAGTAAATGGCTGGCTGCCTTGCCCTTCACTGGTGTCATGAATGGAGTTTTTATACATTAAGAATACTTGAAACAGTGTTATCAAAATGTTTATTGGGTATCTATCTCCTAATGCATCTAAGATTCTAAAGCTGTTCCATTTCATGAAACCTTTAACATTAGTAAGATCTTAAGTCCAAGAGCACATAGTAGGAAAACGCACTAAGAGGAACAGTTACTGCAAAGGCAGAGTGCAGATAGGCGATGCATTGTATTAAGGTTTTTATTCTTTCCTGTAAATCCTGCTTCTGAAACATACTCCATCCTTAGTGAACGTCCCCTCTTCTTCTTAGTTTTTTAATAATCTTTTTTATCACATGTTTCTCTCTATTTCAAAATAGCTGTTGGAGGCAACAGAAGGCTAAGTCTAACTAGGTACTTACAGGTTGCGTCATTTCAGAGTTTTGAAGGCAGTCATCACCACTTCTTGGGAATGCAGGGTGTGAAAGAGAAGAGGGATACTAAAGGTTGTGAAGCATGTTTACCTGCTCTTTCAGCACCAAATCTAAGTTTAAAATAACTTGATTCCAAAGAACTCATGTCTCAACATTCAACAGGCTGGGTATTTTTAAAAATCTGATCATTCATGTCCAAAAGGTGCTTTTAAGGACTAACCAAGCTATGAGAATGTAAGACATACAGCTGTTGCAGGGTTGTAAATGCTATAATAGCAGCTGTCATTGCAAAGTACAACAGGTCATGAAGAGTAAGCCATCAACAAACAAATGTATTTCCATATGTGTAACCTGAGGTTCTCCTCTATACACCGTCACAAGCAGGGCAATTTTAAATGTGCCGATACTGCAAAGGCAAGTTTATTCTGAAGTCTCTTCATCTGCCTCTCTGTTGATGGCATGGGTCTCCTTGTCACTGCCTCTAATGATTACAGAGCAAGATGTATGTGAGGAGTTAGTTTAAAAAATGTGTATTTCTGAAAGATATATTCTTACTAAAGTAAGATGAATAGGCAAAAAAATCAGGTGAATATTAGTGTCTACAATATTCTGACATTGCTTGATATAGTAGAGTGCAAATAAAACCAGAGAGTAATTTACAGGACTTTGAAGACAATAGATTTTGACAATTTGTGATCAGTTTAGAAACACTGACCATAAAACATACACAATCCAGCTAGTACAGAATTTAATTTGATTTTCTTTTTTTTTCTTTCAACATGAAAGGCCTCCTGGGTCCCGCTAAAAGAGATGCATGGTTGCAATTAAGAGCAGAAATTGAAGCTCTAACAGACTCCTGGCTAACAAATGCACTTAAATCATTATCAATTATCAGCACAAGGTATGTATCTGAGTCTACTGTAAAAAATGTTTCTAGTTTTGGACTTGTAGTGGCTATTTTTTTACTTTTTAGGTTACAATAATTTCGTGCCTTTGAAGAACACAACAGGTCTTGTATGACTTTTGAGTAGGACATAAGAAAAATTCCATAGGAAATGATTTCATGTTCAGTGATTTCAGCATTTATGAAAGAGAGCATGAAGTGTCTTAGGAAATGTGAAAAATATCCCTGTGTACACTGAAAGAGGATTGTAGAATTCTGAGCCAGCCTTTAATTTACTATCTTCTGGGCAGCATCCTCTGAAATCCACATCTCTCTGTTCTGTCCTTCATTGGTTTTGCCTCTTCACCTGAATACTGTATAGATTTCAGAACACAGAAGCGTTTTCCTTCCTTCCTTTCAGACAAGTCAGTATCCTTCAGGATTTATCTTAAGTTTTCAGAAAAGCAAAACTCTGTTTTAACTGAGATAAAAGTCCAGGTTCCCAGTAATGAGACATAATAAAACTGTGAACAGTGCTGCTGGTTAGTCAGCCATGCAGTGTGTATCTCATCAGAAATCTTGAAAAAGTTCTGGTTTTAAACCACAAAATTAGAGCACTGTTAATCCATCTTACCTTCTGAACACATCTGGGAAAAGACTCAGTGTCAAGTGGAAAACGGTGTCAAGTGGAAAAAACAAACTCAGAAAGATGTGAAAAACTTACTTCCATATAACATCTTCTGCAATATATTTATCTCTTAATTGATATTTATTTAACAGTGTCTTAAACATCTTGAGATTAAAAAAAAGTTTAAAAAAAACCCTGTGTAAACCATTGCATTTAGGTCTGCATTTCTTTCCGAATCGCTAATCTTCAAAAAGACATCTGGTAATGAAGGCCAGTTGAGCATTGGAGGATGAGTGTGGAAAATGTAGCAGTTCCTCAGTTATGATAAATAATGTTCCTTCATCTTGTCTTCAAAGAATCATACAGCATTAAATCTTCAGAAGCTACCAGTGAGGCAGCTGAACATCACCTATGTGTGACTGGCAGGAAACAGATACATTAAGGCAGAAATAGAAGCCTAAGGTCTATTTTGTGGAAGAACCAGGATGAAAAAACACGGATATTTGCTGTTGGCTCTGTGTTCACATGGTCATGTTTATGTTCTAGCCCAAAGTAGCCTGGATCTGAGTTATCTGTTGTGCAACTGCTGGCACCAACTGCTCCATTCAAGTTTTCACCCTCACCACTCAGAGCTATCTCATTAACATGATGATTCCTCTCTCTCCCTCTCCTCTTCTTACTCTTGGAGCATGAAGAAAGTGATGCAGTTGTGCAGAAATGTGTATTGCCTGTTCATTTCCCTTCATGACAGGAGTAACAAATGACAGTTTTGATTTCTCCTAACACTTTTAGTTGGCTGGTAGCTTCCAAAGCATTAGAATGGCTATTTTTGGAGGCAGTTGGTGATCTTAAGTGCCTGTATTTAGTGAACCCATCTTCAACGATCCATTTTATGTGAACCACTGTGGAATATTTCCTACAAATTAGGCCTGCGTATTTTTTAAGGGATTTTTCCAAAAGTTTAATGTACATTTTTCTGGAATTGATGGTGCTGAGCAACACTGCTGTGTTGGTGAAAATAAATGTTGAAGAATCTTGAATATGTTCTCCACAGCTGGTTCACCTCACCAGCATCTGGGTAATGGTTTAGACTATTTAAACTTAATCTATTTCTCTCGTTTTAGGAGTAACTGTGTAAATGTATTGGTAACAACAACCCAGCTTATCCCAGCACTTGCAAAAGTTCTGCTATACAGCTTAGGAGGAGCTTTTCCTATTGAAAATATTTACAGTGCAACAAAAATAGGTAAGAAAATTATTCTTTCATCTATTCTGACCTCACTGTATTACCAATATATTTTTGCCCATAATAGGTGGATTCCAAGCCACTTCCCTGACACTTAGAGCATTTTAAGATTTAGGCATATGTTTGGATGTGTTTATGTCAAATAATTCCAAATTCAGCTTATTTTCATTGATGCCTGAAGGAATAAAGGTCCCCATACTGATTAAAGGCCTCAGAAATTCCGAAGTGTGGTGCAGAAAACACAAAAGGTGAAGAAAAGAATGAAGAAAAGTGTTCTGTGAATTCCAATCTAAGCAGAACTTCTGCTAAAATAGTCTCAGCTCTGACCTCCAGCTCCACGTAAGCTAGGCCATCACTTCACAAGCTTTTTCTGGAAGCACAGTACATCAGCGATGGTAATGACAACTGTTACCAGCAGAAGCTGTGTTGATGGATGCCACAAGGGCACCTCTCATGCATTAACAGTTTGGAAATCTATGAGTTTTGGAAATCGCAGCCAAAATTTTATTGTAAACCAAGACAAGTTGTTCCTGTGAAATCTGACACAACTTACAATGACTGATAATTCAGGAGGATTCATGATTTACCAATTATTAATTCCAGAATGCTCAATTTCTATACCTATGACACATGGAGTATGACACTACATTGACAAAAGCATTACAATATATTTCCAAACAGTATATGGGTGAAAATATAATGCATATTCCCACAGTGCCAGGAAAAACTATTACCTCAGTCATCCTTTAATTAGATGCATCTATCCTCTAGAGAGAAATACCTCAAATGCTTCAGAAACTTCATTCAGGGCACAATGCATCCCAAATACCACACAGACCTGAGAAGCATTTGGAATGAAGGTTGTCTGTCATACGGCCTGTACATGCTGGATTCAGTCACTGAGATTGCACTTGGACCAAAGGAAGGACCATTAAGAAATAGTGCTGACAGCACAGAAGGGGGTGGTGAAGTCAAGCACAGTCTCTGGGGGCTCTGTCAAAGTAATTCTGCACCAGGAATTCCTTCTGGGAACAGCGTGGCCACTATTACACCCCTGCCAGGAGCACAGCAAACTCTCTTGGGTACAAGATCTCTCTCTACTTTTCATCACAAGGATCTCTGCACTGTGCTGAGCCCAGGGCTGTAGTCGCAGCTGTTGCTTGCGCATACTGAAATCTCGTCCTCACTCAGCAGTTAATACTCTTGATGCTTTTCCGAATCATAAGCACTTTTTTGTGGGCCAGCTCAGGGTAGAGCAGTAAGGATCAGAGGTCTAGAAAACATAGGCCTGAGAAAAGAGACTAAAAAAACCTAGGGTGGGGATAGACATAATAACAAACAAGGGAAAAAGCGATTGTAGAGTGGAAAGAAGTAATTTTTCTCTATGTTGATGGGAGATACGACAATAAGCAATGATTTCTTTGTAATAGGGCCTGTGTAGGTAGCATGTCAAAGAGAAGCTTCTTAATGTAAAGGGTTCATTAAACATGGAGATTGCCTGTGGAAGCAGTGAAATCACCATACGAGGACAGAACCCACAGTATAATGAGAAGATGGATGGATAATGTTTGCTTGTTCCCTTTCAGTCCTTTTTACTGCTGTACTGGCATAGCCTGCTTGCTTCCACATTTTTCCAGAAAAGCCAAATGCTTCATGGAAGTTCTCCCAGGAACCTGTTGTCTATTTGCTCATCCATTGTTCTCTGAGCACATTTTCCAGTGCTGCATCACCCATTGCTACAGATACACTAGAATTAAAATTGATGCTTTCTTTGGGAAAAAAAAAATTACAACAATAGAGAAATGTTCAGATTCTGTTTTTAATTCACTGACCTACTCCTTTTTCCAGCACTGTTAATTCCTTTATCATGGAGCCTTTCCTGTCACTCTTGAGAGATGTTCTGGAGCAGCCTAATGTCACTGAGAGAACTGCTTCTCACCAGTTTTAGCTCTAAATCCCAAGTCTGGGAACTTTATAAAAGTAGCAGTAAGAATGTCTTACCTCTGCAGTTATCCTTTTAGGGCTTCGCCATAACTCACATGATAGCTTGAATAAGTAGTGCATTGTTTTTCAGGCAAAGAGAGCTGTTTTGAGCGTATAGTGTCCAGATTTGGCACTAACATAACTTATGTTGTGATTGGAGATGGCCGAGATGAGGAACATGCAGCTAATCAGGTAACTTCACTCTGAACTCTTATCTCATTTATCTTCCAGGAAAAGAAAGTTGCTTTGAACGAATAATGCAAAGGTTTGGCAGAAAAGTAGTATATGTTGTAATTGGGGATGGTGTAGAAGAAGAACAGGCAGCAAAAAAGGTAACCTGTCTCCTGAAATGTTGGTGTGATACATAGCTACTAATGCAAGCCTTTCTGTTTGCATTTCTGTCAGTGTTGCACAGTGGCAGAATGACTTTTCAATCCACAAATGCAAGGCAACAAGAGCATGATAAGATCAAAACTTAGAGTGAAATGAACCATTTGGATTCTAGCATTTGCTTCACTTCAATTTGGGAAGAGAAAAATGCGGAAGTATTTTTAAAATAAATGAAAAATTATTGCAGCAAAAATGTCTGACTAGCTTCAAGCAAATTAGAGATGAACAGAAGAGATAGAAAGAGCTAAGATGGTTGGGTGGTGGTTTTCTTTAAATAGTGACATCAGGGAGGTTTCAGGCAAAGTGTTACAGAGAATGTGGAAGAAAATCTAAAGGACTGTTCAAATTCTTTGCTAACATGGATGAAGATCTGTAGTTTACTGGAGCAAATGTGGTAAACATGTCATTTGCTTTAAGAAAGACTTATCTGCAAAAGGAAAAAGAACACAACAGAGATTGTGCACCAAATCTGTTTCTAAAAAAAATGTGCCTTCAGACATACTAAATTTTCTCATGATAATAATTGAAGTCTACATTTTACCAGATAAGATTTCATTGTTCAGAAACAGATCAGATTAGTAATTTGCACCACATTTCCCAGTATAACCTTGGAAGTGTGCAGAAGCTGAAAACTTTCGCCTTGCGATGTCCGCACAGGACGAGCGATGTAACTGCCATTGTGCTAGGAGCAGCAAAGTAAAGTTCCCTTTTCGTGTGGAAGCAAAACACAAAGAACAAAAATGCTCATTCCAAATGGTTCCTTAATATAGGTACAGTACTGGTGACGGGTCTTTCATACTTTGTGCTAAATAAAGGTGGTTGGACTGTGTACTTTGCAGTTTGGCATGCTTTTTTCTTAACGTTGGCTATATTGCATGCATAGATAGAGAATTCAGAGAGATGGATGAATACAGCACATTACAAATAGATCTGAACACAACATGAAAGTGGGGGCTTTTTTCCTCTCTGACAAATTGCTAATGGAGAACAGTGCATATTTCTGCATCTCTCAAAGACACCAATGCTTACGGCAACATAGATGATCTTTTTTAAAACAGAAATGTGTTATTTTCTTCTCCCAAGAGATTTCCTTTTTCCCCCTAGATGGAGAAAAACATAATTCAACTCTATTTCAAAGTGTTGTGTGTGAAGCCTCTTTTAATGAAAGTCTTACAGCCCTTTCACTGATCTTTTGGTATTGTGCAAGGTCTGAAGGGTTTTCCTACTAACGCTCCTAGCAGTAAGCAAATAGCCCTTATCTTCCCAAAGAAACTCTTAAGAAAGACTATCAAATCATTTTACCTTCAGTTGAAATATTAAGCTCAGATCTATTTTGGTCTGATTTTTGTCAGTACTTTGCTAGCAAAAATCAATCCAGAAACAAAGCAGTGTAAAATACGTGGCGGTATCCTGACTCACCTGGTGTGTCATGTACCGCCCTGTGTCACGGTGTTCATCTTTCCTGACCTTTTCCCCCCTTTAACAAACACAGCACAACATGCCTTTCTGGAGGATATCCAGTCATTCGGACCTCTTGGCTCTCCATCAAGCACTGGAACTAGAGTATTTGTAACTGTGTTCTAAAGTTGGCGATCCTTTTTATATATATATATATACATATATATATATATTTCAAGTACACTGAATTTTTATGTGTGATTCAATGCCTCTGGCTTTACACATATGAATTGTCTTAAGAAGGGAAGAAATACTTGGAATTAAAAATTCCAAATTGAAGAATTCAGATTGCTGAATGGAATTAAAACATTAGTGCTACATAAGGAAGCTCTATGGTCTTATATATGCAACATTTTTAAATGAATTAAAACTGTGGAGGTTGCTGGTACACACCAAGTGAGCCCTGACAGGAGTGAACAAAGGACTCGAACTGGCAAAGCACCAACATGCGTTTCCAGCCAACAAGGTGGTGTTCAACAACATTCCTCAAAATGGGATATTTTCTCAGCACTGAGGTTTGAACCAGACTTTAGCCTACCTAACCCAGAAAATCTGAATTGGAATGCACTCAGACTGTATAATGACAATCCTGTCTAGACCTGTAATTTGTGTAAATTATTGATGAAAATAATTTACTGTGACTTTATTAGCAGCTGATTTTGGAAGTGGATGCAATTTTTCTTTCTTGGGGGGGCAGGGGAGGGAGAGGGTTATATAATATTGTCTCTTTTATAAGTTTGGCAAACAGAATGTGCATAATGATGTGTTGTGCCTTAAAGAGAAGACTGTGTTTGTGTGTTATAATGTAATTTTGGTTAAAAACTATGTAGATAAACAAAAACAAAAAAAATGTTGTGATAATTTTTGACATGACCAAATTTGAAATTCAGAGAAATCAAAGAGCAGGGCTGCACCAAAGCACTTAAGTATTTGTTGCAGTGAGAAAAAATAATAAAGGAAAGTTTGTGTTTTTATTTGGATTCTGAATAATTCCACTGATTGTTTGAGGAAAGTTAAAGGTATGTTGGGAGGTTGATACTGGGGACCGCTACTTTGAAAGCTAAAAAAAAAAAAAGTGTTTAACACCTTCAGCATCATTTCTTGATTCTCCAATAAGAGAACTAAGAGCCATATTAATGAATTACTTAGTCCACAGAAAGCCATACAGAGAGTGCATCTGCTGTGTGTAAAAGAACAAATTCCCACCCAGCAGGCCAAGTGTGCAGGTGGCATTACTGAAAGGTGAAAATGTGGAGTGGAGCCCAGGTGGGGAATAAAGCACAAGATTGTTAGGATCAAAAATATTACTAGAGAATCTCGTACCAGTCAGGTGCACAAATGATGCTGTATTTAGCATATTCAGGATCAACACAAGCTGTGGAATTGCTGTCACAATGACATTGGCCATTTCAGAAGCACAGTCCATTTGGTAAATACAACAGCATTTTGGTAGCTTTTCCATTCTGTTCCACATTGATGTGTATTCTGGTTTGGGTCAACATGATTTTCCTCACCCAGTTTTGATTGCACAGCATGATTACACAGGAGCAACCCTAAATGTTTTTTAACCAGAAAATTCAATAGCATTGTCAGGCATCTGAGAAGAGAATAAGGAGGGGATGATTTTTATTTTTTTTTTATGAAGAAACATTGAGAAATAGATCACCTTAATTTCATAATAATTACGGTCCATACAGTGACAATTACCTTGTGAGTTTTGAACATGCTACCTTTCCGCTTTGGAAAACAGGCAAAGTCCATATTGCACACAGGGTCCCCAGTGCTCCTTGTGCAGCTTGAGTGCTCTGAAACAAGTGGTCTGTCTCTGGTGGGAGAAGATGGAAACTGCTTTTTGATTTCTAACACTGTGTGTGGAGACACCTGAGGTTGCCATGCTCTGACTGTGTGAAGAGATGAGTGCAAGAGAAGATGTTAAATGTACACTCCAGGATGCCTACAGAAGTGCCGTAGTCAGGACAGAGGTGAAGATCTTCCTTTCTCTGTGCTGTGAAACGACCATATATCTAGTTACCAGTAGTAGTAACTTTGTTGATTTAAACTTTGTAGGTTATGTGAAAGTTAGTTGGTAGGTGAAAGCCTGGAGCCACTAAAAGTCCAAAGCAAAACTCCTCTATAAATCCATTAAAATGGTATTTCTTTGCTGTGTTTGCATTGGATATACAAGTCACTACACAAAAAACTAGTCATCATTTCTTACCACTGGGCAGTTTAAAGCCATCCCATGATACTTGCCACATATGAAATCACTAGCTACTTTGGTGATAGATTTTTGTGTCAAAAAGAAAGAATGATGTGTAGTTCCTTTATACTTACAGTACCTGTCTCATCAAATTTGGCCTGGAAGTACATGTTTCATAAAAAGCTGTAGTACTTCCTTTTTGTAGTTTTTCAGGTGGGAAAAAAGGTGTTTCTACAGCAATAGGAAAGTTGTTCAAAGACCTTCTCCAGTTCCAGAATGATAACATGGCACGAGGATCTCAATATAAAAGCTTTTATAAAACAAAAAATTTGTATGGTGAACTAGCTTTTTTTTTTCCTTCTTTTTTTTTTTGACGAGTCATAGTGTTATTTAAATGCATGAAGCAATATTATTTCTCAAGTTATTTGTTCAGCTTTTCAGTGTTCTTTTCCTAACAAGATGTAAGAACAAAAAATAGCCCAGCAACAATTGTTGGTTCTTCTAAAAGGTTTGCGGTGCCTTTGTTGGAGTTGTGCTTAGCTGTCTGTGGGAGGTATGGCTCAATTAATATATTGGACTTCTAGAGAGGAGGTGGAGGCAAAAGGAGGGAAGTTTAACAGAGCTTGACAAAGTTCTGATTTTAACTTGGATTTTGTGCACTACCATAGCAAAAATTAATTATAATAATAAATTATCCATAAAAATGTACATCCAAAGAAAGTCTGAGGATTTAGCTCAAAAGCCTTTGCAATGCGCAAGTTCTGAAACAAAATTGCAGAGCTTAAATAGTCTCTTGCTAAGTAAAAATCATGATGTATGTTTAAATAACAATGTGTAGCACATGGCTGCCTTGTAGAGAGAAATTACTCTGATATATTTTCCTGCATGAACAGTACAGAGGAGAAAATAACCAAGGCAGACATGTAGTCACGCCAGGCTGTTCCAGATGGGCCTGGGCAGATTAAACTGGTCATTTTGACACTGAGTGCATTTTAATTCAACAGTGTATTAATCAGACACTGCCTTCCCTTCAGCCTCTCCTCAGCAACCAATACTGAGCACAAAGTCATGTTGGCAAGTATTTGGGGCAGGGGAGGTACAGGATGTAATAATGCCTTTTGCTGATACTCCGACAGCTCTCGGTCAGTACAGTACGTGAATGGTCACTTGGCGTTCGAATAGTCAGCTCGCAGGGTACAGATGTGGCATGACCGCAGTCACAAGGTGGTATCTTAAACAGACAGAACTCCCTGAAGTTCAGCATATCAGTGAAAGAGAACAGGACAAACTGCAAATGATGCTTCTTTTTAGATGCTTATGGAGATTGTGCACGAAGATATAGGTGGCAGCCAGCTCCCAGATCTGTTTTCATTAGAAACCACTCTGAGCAGCAGTGTTTGCGTCCAAAGCAGATGCGGAGTATGCTCCAGTGTAAGCACTGACAAGGGAGATGAGGCCAAATCAAAATCCTGTATACAAGCACACTTCGTCTTGGGGCAGATGAAATCCTGCAGCCAGTCAGCATTGCAGAGTTTATGGATAATACGGACTTGACCCACAATAGGAAGCGTAGAATTTAGTTGTGAGGTTTTATCCAGATCAAGGGTTTTGGTTCAAAAGTCATCTCTACTTTACAGGACTGATACCAGGCATATGCTCTAAATGAATATGGTATTTAGTATCTCTGAAGAGGAGCGGAAGTGACATGAGCCAAAATCCCAGCAATAGCAGCATTTTGGAGATATAATTGAAGCCAAGGGTCTCTGTCATGTATTAGCAGATTATAGTTTGTTAGGGCCTACATAATTTAAGAAAATGTAAATTAAAATTAAAAGCTTGTAAAATTATGTACATCTTTACTATTTCTCAATAAATACACTTGGAAATGTCATTTTCTGCACTATACCATGTTGTAAGATGTTTGGTTTGTGGTCAAAACCCTCTACACAATGTCTCTTTGAGGAATTAAGTGTGACCTTGGACTCGTATGTCCATACTGCCTTTGTGTTTCATGCCTGGAGCAACACTGTGCCCATGTGGTCTGGTGCGACTGGCTCACCTGGCTACTGTTTTTAGGGTGGGACCACTGGAAGGAACCATAGAATGTGTAAGGTTGGAAGGGACCTTTAAAGGTCATCTAGTCCAACCCCTCTGCAGTAAGCAGGGACGTCTTCACTAGATCAGGTTTCTCAGAACCCCATCAAGCCTGACCTTGAGTATCTCCAGGGCCTCCGTTACCTCCACAGACAACCTGTTCCAGTGATCTACCACCCTCATATTGAAGAACTTTTTCCTAATATTCAACCTAAATCTCCCCTTTTCTAGTTTAAAACCATCATCCCTTGTCCTATTGCTACATGTTCTCGTGAACAGCTCTTTCCCAGCTTTCTTATAGGCACCTTTCAGGTATCAGAAGGCCTCCCCGAAGCCTTCTCTTCTCCAAGCTGAACAAGCCCAACTGTCTCAGCCTGTCTTCATAGGAGAGCTGCTCCAGCCCTTTGATCATTTTTGTGGCCCTCCTCTGGACACACTTCAACAGGTGCAAGTCCTTCTTGTGGCGAGGGCTCCAAAGCTGGACACAGTATTTCAGGTGAGGACTCAGCAGATCAGAGGGGCACACTGCTGGCCACACTTCTTTTGATGCAGCCTAGGATGCGGTTGGCCGTCTGGGCTGCAGATGCATGAGCTGGTGGCTCATGTCCAGCTTCTCATTCATGAGTACCCCCCAAGTCCTTTTCCTCAGGGCTGCTTTCCAGCAGATCATCTCCTAACCTGTATGGATAACAGGGATTGTCCTGACCCAGATGCAGGACCCTGCACTTGGCTTTGTTGAACCTCAAGAGGGTCACCTGGGCCCACTTCTTCAGCCTGTCCAGATCCCATTGGATGGCCTCTCATCCCTCTGGCACATTAACCTCACCACCCAGGTTGGTATCATCAGCAAACTTTCTGAGGGTGCACTCAATTCCACTGTCAATACCATTAATAAAGATATTAAATAGTACTGGTCCCAGTACAGACCCTTGAGGAACACCGCTTGTCACTGCCTTCCACCTGGACAACAAGCCATTGACCACCACCCTCTGGATATCATAGAATCATAGAATCACTTAGGTTGGAAGAGACCTTTCAGATCGAGTTCAAACACAGGCTAACCCTGCCTAGTCCACCACACCTCTAGACCATGTCCTCAAGCACAAATACCCAGCCAATCCCCAATCCACTGAATAGTCCACTCATCAAATCCGTATCTCTCCAACTTAGAGAGAAGGATGTTGTGGAGGACCATGTCAAAGGCCTTACAGAAATCCAGACAGATGATATTCGTAGCTCTTCCCTTGTACACTGATGCAGTTACTCCATTGTAGAAAACCATTAGATCGGTCAAGCAGGACTTGCTCCTAGTAAAGCCATGCTGGCTGTCTTGAATCACCTCCCTGTCCTGTCACGTTCAGCTGGATGTCAACCAGCACCCCCAGGTCCTTTTCCACTAGGTATCTTTCCAGCCACTCTTCCCCAAGCCTGTAGCATTGTCCGGAGTTGTTGTGACTCAAGTGCAGAATTCAGCACAGCCTTGTTGAATCTCAACAACTGTTCCATGTGTATATTTGCCTTGTACTCAAATTTTAGGAACGAAAAGGTGTATCAAATATATGGTGAACAAAAATCAAAGAAGGCCTATCAACTAAGCAGACTGACCTATAGGAAACAGTAATTTCAACGTTGTGTCTCCCAGATGGGTTTGCATGTGACTTTGCAGAGAGGAACCAATATTCGGTACCATTTAAAGAGAGTGAGATAATAGGAAGTCAGAAAAATAGTTTTATCCCATTAAAACTGTGGCACATTTCATAACTTTTCCCTTTTCATATCAGAATAAAAACTAGGGGCTAAGGTATTAGGGGCTTTTACATAAAAGTCTGGGATTTGTCACAGCTTTAGCTTTGATTTCTCATCGCAAAGAAACTCAGGTGTAGACAACACACAACACTGAACCGAAGTAAAAACATACTGAGAACATTTATGGGTGAAGAAATACCTCTTCCTCATTATCAATTACCTATAATGAATCCCCAGCAGAAACTCAGAATGGAATTATTTGCTATGTGTCTTGTCCATTGTTTGCCAGTGTATTATTATCTCCAGGGCACATGTTTTTAGGGTTGAGTTCTTTGATCCAGTTTCTTTTTTTCCAAACAAATAATGGATGCAAAAACATTTTGCACATGTTTATAAACTTAGGGGAATTGTTTCTGTTTTCAAAAGCCCACACAGTAGAGAGAATGCTTACGAAGTCCGAACATCTCAGTAGTTTGTTTTTTAATGTCAGTTTCAACACCAGTTTCAGGGCTGGATTTTCCAATAACTAAATTTCTTATTTGAAACCACTAATAAAAAATTAAGAAGGGTTGGTTTTTTGGTTGATTTGGTTTGGGTTTTTTTTGAGGGGGGAGGTTGCTCTTCTTTTGTGGCGGGAGAAGAAAAGGTAGAAAACATCAGAGAGTTTCACAAATTGATTTTTAAGAGGCCAAGCAAAATCTTTTGTTGCACAAAGCACCATTTCTCAATTTGATGGGTGAATTATTCATCAAACTTCCATCTAAACATGGGTTATTAGAAATTTAGAAATTCATGCATGCACTTCAATAGGCCTGAAGTAAGAGAGCAGAGAAGCACGAAGGACAACATTTAAATGAACTGTATCATATCAACGAATCAGGCTGAAAACGGGTTAATTAGACTTGATTTTTCTGCTGTGCTCTCAGCATCTGGAAAAATGAAGTGCTTCAGAGGAGCAGCAAATGAAAAGTGATTCATGTTTCCTGGGCTACTATACAACCTACTGTGTCCTTCACCACAAAGCACACTTTTTCTGCATTAAAAAAAACCCAACAAACCCACAACTGGACCTATTTGGAAAATATTATAAATTGCTGACTCACTGAAACCAAAATGTGTTTTGGGACTGCACACACCAACGTCAATGAATGGAACATTTCTAGTCCTGTTTAGAGAAAGATTGAATCAGGAGCCCATCAGATCAGCCAGAAAAAAAGTCGGAGCCATTGCAGGAGTTTGGTGACCATAGCTCTCAGCTGGTGTAACAAACCCCAGTTCTTTGTTTTCAGCTTCTCTGGGTTAGGATCTTGGTTTCTAGCTTTCTGAACCAAAAAGGTCGTACAACAGTCCCAATAGTGAAGAGAAATGTTTCTGAAATCAGAAAAAAAAAAAGAGTGAAAGATAAGGGAAGAAGAATTTAAAAAAAAAACAAAAACAAACCTAAAACCACCTCTCTTCTTACCCAGCCTTAAAACCACTATGTCCACTGCGAAGTATTCTGGAAAAAGAAACCTTCCCAGAAAGGATTTAGCAACTGAGAACCTGTGGTTAGTCGGTCAGTTGGCTGCATGGTGAGGGTGAGCTGACAGCGTATGGGAAAACACCAGCAACCAGAAAAGGCATTTTCCCTGAACAGTGAGCGTCTCCCCTGTTTTACAGCACAGTCTCCTTGATACTATTTGTGCTCTGAACTCCTACCCCATGCAGCCACCCCTCCAACTCTAGTCCATGGGTTTTCACAGGCTGATCTCTTTGCTTCCTTGTTTCTCTCTGGTTTTACACCTTTCTGTCACCTCATTGCAGCTGCAGCTCTTTGCTGCCTGTGAATTTGCTAGGATCTCAAATAGCCTCTCAAGAGTATCATCTCCTCACAGTGTTCACAGGAAGGGGAAGACTCCAGTGGTATTGTGCTACACAGGCCACAGAGGTGAGTCCCTGCTGCCTTGCTGCCCTGCCCACATGGGATACCAGGGCTGCAGGACAGTGAGATCCATGCATGGTACCAGTCAGCCATGCCACTTCCCTTTGGTGGACACAGCTGAAAACCCTTCCCTCTGCCACTGTGGGCAACCAGCATGACAGGGAGTGACTGTCGTTCTGTTCAGAGCAGGTAGTCAGGAGATACTGTATGCTTTCACAGAGAGGCAGGATGCAAGGCAAGGCGAGTTGTCCTGCCAGGGTGGGAGCAGAAGCAGACAACTGCTAGTAAAGGCTTGTGCACAAAAATAAATGTAAGGAAGAAGCACACAGAATGGATGTGTCCCTTCACGGACTGGGGGGATGTGCTGAGTACAGCATGCCAGGTTAGTGTAAGGAGATTGTGTCTAGTATTGTGAGCCTCCAGGATAGTTGAGCAAACTCCTGGAACTTAGAAGGACTTCTTTGAAGGGTTTTTTTGAGGGCAACATGGTGGGTTAACCTTGGCTGGCAGCCAAACACCCAGCCAGCCACTCACTCGCTCCTCCCCCCAGTGGGACAGGAGTAATAGGAAGAACACTAATGAGAAAAGCTCGTGGGTGGAGAAGACTGGGAGATTGCTTTGCAATTACTGTCACAGGGAAAGCAGATTCCATTTGGAGAAAATTAATTTATTGCTCTAGAAAATAAATACTTAATCACTGCATTGCGTAGTGGGAAACAAAAAGGCAAACAATAAACCAGCACCTTTCCTCCCCCATTCCCATGCCCAGCTTTCACTCCTTCACTGCTGACTCCTTTACATCCCCTTAGCCACACAGGCAAGATGGGAGACTATGGCAGCTACAGTCAGTAAGTACAAAGCAGTTCCCTTCTGCTGCTGCTTTCTCCTCATGCTTCTCCCCTGCTCAGTGTGGGCTCCTCTCCACAAGCCATAGTTCCTTCAGGGAATGTCTACGTGCTCTCCCACGGGGTCCTCCACGGGCTGCAGTGTGTACATCTTTTCCACCATGGAGGTCTTCCTCTACCTCATCCAGCCTTGGCTTTCCCTCTGCTGCTTCTCACTATTTTGTTCCCTTCTACTCCTGTGTAGTGTTCTCTGCCCTTTCTTGCACACGCTTTCCTAGGCCCACCGTCATCTTGTCAGCGGGTGGGTTGGACCTGTCTAGAACCAGCTGTATCCAGCAGCAGGCAGCCCCAGCCACTCTTCAGAGAGACCACCCTGCACCCAAAATGGGGTGAAAAGTTGAATGTATCTCAAAAATCTCTGACACAATGTCAAATCTCTAGTTATGTATGGGTTTAATTGATGGTAGAAGACTTCTGGAAGAGGACAAGTTTTAGCAAGAGGAGACACGTAGACCTAACTGCAAGCAGAAGAGCATAAGGAGACACAGCATTTTCTTCTGCTGTCCATATTACCCAGAGCCTAGAAAAAGACCCCAGGAGTTCTGAAAGCTGCTGCTGAAGAAGTGCTAGATTAGGTCTCAGCAGGGCTAACTCCTGATCTCTGGCTGAGACAGGCAGGGCCATATCTTTTCACCTCCTGCCTATCTTGCATGGGTCCTGGAAACCTGCCCCAGCCCCATCTCCATTCCCCACCCCAGTACCATACCATCTCCATTCCTCACCTCAGCACCATCTCACATCCACTTCCCAGCCCCTTTGTAACCAGTTTGCAGAGGAGCACCTCATTTGCCTTAAGACACCAGGGCCACCTGAGATCCCATCAAAATTGTCCACATGCCCAAGATCCTCCTCCTCATGCCCATCACTGCCTGCCAGGCACCAGGATGTGAGTGTTTATCAGAGAACCTAGCAAGCCTTCTGAAAAGTACTACCCAAGCATGTGAAAGCCATCCCAGCCATTTGGCAGCTGAGCCGTTTTCTTTTAGCAATCCACGAGGACATGGCAACTCACATCCTCATGATGCCTGCCACATGCAGACAGTTAAATTAATTAATTCTCCAGGAAATAGTTAGCCGTTACGGCAAAACCTCAGTAACAATCAGCTGCAGCTGATTTCATCCATCACCATTGCAACACACTAATGGGCTAAAAAGATGGTTTTCATTTATTTATCAGTGTGCATATATATATATATATATAAAACACATTCTTTTTCTCCTGGAATAAACAGTTTATTTGGAGGGAATGGGAAGTAGTGAACAAAGACTGAAATGGGTGTCTTCTGAGCGTGCTATTTAGCAACGTATGAACATTCTCTTTTATTTACAGAGTGCTGTCCCACAAATGCATGCATATTGCCCCGTGAAACTTGCTTCAGCTGAAAAACTTGCTTCTGGAGGCAGGATCTGTCCTGGACCTGCATGGGTCTGTCTGTGCCACCTCCTTCAGACAGTCCTGACCTGTCACCTTCAAGCGGTGTTTTGCATAAGAAAGGTTTCAAACCCGGCTGGAGGTACTGGTCAAGCTGCCGTCTTAGTCTCTCCATATTCAACTCATTCCTGCTGCCCAGAAATGAGAGAGCAACTCTGAAATGCTTTTTAGCCACTGCTTTAGCTGCAGGGTGTAGGAGCTGCTGGTGTAGCTTGGAGTATCCCTGCAGTACCCGATCCTACCCCCTTTACTCCAAGCCCCTGTTCAAGGAGGACAAGGTCTTCACAGGCTGTCCTTGCTGCCCTTGCCACCATACATGGGAGCAGTTCCCCTGTCAGAGCAAGGCTGCACATCTGTGTGCTGGGGAGGTTTGGTGCTGTGGGTGACACCAGCACATCCCTTGAGCAGCCTATAATGCTATCTTTGCAAGAACTCATCAGCTTCAAATGCTCCCATGGAAATCTTTTTGTTTGATACGGGTTTATGGTAGAAGCCATGACTGGACCATGTGTTACACTTCTGCAGCCCATGCAAAGGGGCATTTACCACAAACCCTTAATGACATCTGTGCCTCACGATCGCTCATACTTAAAGCAAAACAAAACAAGGAGAAAAAAATGAGAGAGGGAGAAGAATGAAGCTAAGCATGGGGGTACTCCTCTCAAACAGCATATGGACACTGATTTATGAAATGCAATCCTACTCTCAGCAGTCACCACAGGCCACTGACACATGGGGGCTGATGGAGGTATAGTAATTAGCAAATCCAAACTTCTCCTGTTACTCACTGGGAGCTAGAATGAGGGGTTTATCACAAGCCCTGAATAGTCCTGATGAAGGACATATTCATATTTAACACTGAACTTCCTGGTGACTAAAACGGGGACTGTGTAATCACCCCTCCTACAGGGCCCCTTAAGAGGGGAAAGAGCCAAGCCTGCCCAGGTCCCTTCTCAAGGTGGCTGCTTACCCATCTCACCTGGACCCTCGCCTTGCCCACCATACCCTCACTTCCCACCATCTCCATGGGAAGAGGGCAATGTCCCGGGCAGCATCACACCTGGGGGCAGGCCCCAGGAAGCAAGGAGTGCAACGCCCTGTATTTTGCTGATTATCTCTGAGTTGGTTTTATGCTCTTTTTAGACTACATTGCCTTTTAGTGGAACAGGGGTTCTAGCTGGGAGGAACCTATTCACAGAGGAAAAAAACCCAACACCTAATTTGGGTCCTCAAGAAGCCAAGAACTGCTCAGGCCTCAAGTTATCCAAGCATTTGTTAGTGTTTTTACTCTTCTCTTTTTTTTTCACTTTACCTAAATGCTCAGAAGAATTTTCTTCACTGTTTAAACTCCCATTCCTTAAAAGCAGTTTATATTTATAATGGAAAGGCTGACTCAACCTTCACTCTAATAACCAGGAAAGCACAACAGTAAAATGAAACAACAAATCATTGCTCTGACAGTAATGAGACGCTTGCTTAGACATTTATCTGTCCTTTTACAAGGCAGTAACTTTATGGTTGAAAAGCCTTGTTTTTAAACTTTGTGTTCAGGAAGAAATTGCCAAGCCCTGGACAAAATTGCCTTGTTTAGCAGATGGTAACATTGTATGTAATTAATGCATTCATTTTCATTCTTAAAATCTAGTAAATGCAGCTTATTTGAATTTCCTCCTGAAAGCTAAATTTATTAGCTACAAAACATAGAGACTGTGCCAACTGTTTCAAGGAGATTATATCCTGTATTTTCCCCATTTTCTAACTGTTTTCCACCAATATCACCTGGGTGGCTCTTCCCCTACATAGAGACTGTGCCAACTGTTTCAAGGAGATTATATCCTGTATTTTCCCCATTTTCTAACTGTTTTCCACCAATATCACCTGGGTGGCTCTTCCCCTCTCTACAGGAAACTTAAGAGCAGGCGACAGCTTTCTCCCATCCCTTTTATTCCTCCATATGTTTTCACGATAGAGGTTTCCTTCCTTCACCTCCATTTAAAAAGGAGAAAGGCTGCTACTTGTTTGCTGAGAACAACTTTAAATTCATCAGCTCTCCCAGACCTAATAAAGTGACATGTTTACAATGTTAAAGGAAATCAGGTGTTTTAATGTTAAATGAAAAAAAACATATTTATGTAGTGTTATAATAATACCATTTTCCTGGCCTTTCTCACTCTATTCATCACGCAGCAATCTCTCCACAAGATGCTGTGGAGTCTAGCTGCTGGAATGCCATGCAACAGTAAGTCCAAATTCACCATAAATCACATTTCACAGCAGCTTCCCCCTTGCTGTTGGCAGCTGCAGCAGTGGGGCACACGCAGGGAAAGAGTCAGCCCCCAGGCACGTGGCAGCATGGATGGAGAAAGGAAACCCTTGGCAGGTGGGTACCGCAGATACAGGTCCCTTGTGCTGCTCAGCCAAATCCCGTTCAAACTAGGGGTCCCACCACAGAAGTGCTGCTGGTCCCTTTAGTGCCACTAGTCACTTTCATGCTGCTGCAAAAAGCTGGAAGCAGAAACTTAACTCTTACAGTTTGTTCATTCCCACACTCTGAAATACACCAACACCCACCACTGTGTTCATAGAGGTGTGCTCAGAGGTGTTAATGAGATGGTTGAGCTTTGCCTTCTGCTGGCATGTTTGCTCAGTGCTGGGTCCCAGCATGGTTATTCTCACAAATCCTGCAGAAAATAACAGTCAGTTATTAGTGAGTTACAGTGAGTAGGCAGGTAGAATCTGACTGGTTGGTATTTAACAAACAGAATTTTTCCTTTCTTTTCTTTCCATTTGTATTAAATTACCCGAAAAAGTAAATCATCCAGTTTCCCAACAAGCTGAAGCCCTTCATGGGACTCCCCACCAAGATATCATAGAATCATAGAATGGCATGGGTTGGAAGGGACCCCAAGGATCATGTTTTTCCAACCCCCTGCCACAGGCAGGGCCACCAACCTCCAGGCCTGGATCTACACAAGGTTGCCCCATCCAACCTGGCCTTGAACATGGGGCATCCAGCACCTCTCTGGGCAGCCTGTTCCAGCACCTTATCACTCTCTCTGTAAAGAACTTCCCCCTAATATCTAATCTAAACCTTCCCTCCTTTAGCTTTAAACTATTCCCCCTTCTCCTGCCATTGTCTACCCTTTTAAATAGTTGATTCCCCTCCTGTTTATATGCTCCCTTCAGGTATTGGAAGGCTGCAATGAGGTCCCCCAAGATGCGGTGCTCTGCCACTGAGAAAGCGAGGGAGAGAGCTTTCAGGGAGAGAGGCACAGCTTGCTTCTACCCTGCTGACTGGAAAGGCACTGTTGCTTTGTTCTAACATAAAGGTAACTGAGGAACTAAGTGATCTATGGTGGCACAGCATGACAGGATATGAATCACATTGCCCAGGTTAACCTCGTCTTACTTGGTGCTAAATCAAAAATGGAGCTTCTCATCCACCAATGCTCCCAAGCTCTTCTCAGCGCTGCTGTCGATCCATTCTCTGCCCAGCCTGTAGTGTACTTGGGATTGCCCTGACCATTGGACCTTTTCCTTGGTCTTATTTGACTTCATGAAGTTCACAAAGGTCCATGTCTCAAGCCTGTCAAGGTCCCTCTGGATGGCCCCCCTTCCCTCCAGTATGTTGACTGCACCACACAGCTTGGTGTTGTCAGCTGTGTAATTGGTAGCCATCTCTTTTCTCCCCTCCTGCTGAACCACCATCAGAATCAACTCTGTCATTATTGCTAGAAAACATCTGGAGAACATGTTGTCTTTCACTTCATCTGGATGTCATTGTTGAAGGGTAATTTCAAGCTTCCTTGTAACTCCCTCGGTAATCCTGAGCTTAATGTCTTTTCTTGCATCTTTAGATCTCAGAGCTGGCAGCTCCTGTGTCCAAATGTGCAAAGGTACAGACACTTGACACTCAAACTGACTGCTGGGGTTAATAAAGGAATCTTGTCTCTGCTATGAAGACTCTGTGATAGTGATCTCTGCAGTGATGTTATAGCAGTGACCTCTGAGGTGATACAACATCACATCACAAAGTATCTGGCTATAGAAAGCGGCCATTGGACACTGTGACAGTCCTTTAAAACAGTTTTAAGAGGATGAGGTACGTAAAGAAGTGGATGACATTGTTTTGGCATATATCTGAATTAAAAGATGGTGAACTTCTTCATCTCTGATAAATTTTGTCCTGATATATCATCACCTTATGCTCCTAGCCTTGTAACCAGAAGTCTTTTTTGAAATTTCTGTCTTGACTCTCACAGGAGAAAACTGACAGTCTGTGTCCATGGTGCCTTTTGTATATGGTGAGACAATGCTTTCAGGGCTTTTATCATGGTGGATTTCAGAATAATGTAATGAAGAGAAGAAGCCAGAACTCTTGTCACACTTTTGGGATTTATTAGAACCATCGGCAATAAAACAAATATGTTGATGTTTTCTTGGTTAAAACCAGCAAACTGAACCACAGAGCATGCAGACTCTGTAATGTCATCCTGGCCGATACCCTTCTTTCCTGTTTTTCTACCTTTGTACTTAGTGCAAAGTTCCTCAGTGGTTTTCAGGGTGTAGATTACTTCCCAATACAGAGCTTTTTCTCATGGTCCAGCTTACCATTCCACAGCTGATCACATAACTCCCCTTTCACAGCCACTGACTGCTAGATAACGTTAATGCCTAGGTTGGAAAAGCCATGGCTTGGTCATGCATTTTTAGCTTCTTCAGTGTAAAAAGGCTCACCAAAAAAAGAAGATTGTCGTGTTTTTTATGTATGTAAGCAGATGCTTGGGGCACCATCATCAGTCCCAAACCCGTAGTTGTAGGAATGGCTGCCCTCCACTTGCCTACTTGCAGACATCTCTTCAGATAAACTGATCTCACCTGCAAAAGACCTCTTTTGTTATTCTCTTTAAAACACAGAAATCATTACATCAGTTGTCCATTGAGAAACCATCTCTAATGAGGGTCAAAGCCTAGCAACAAGATGAGTAAAAGGCCAGTCCAGTGGCTTAAAACCCAGGGATGGCAATATTAAGAGCTGCACTCCCTCACCAGCTCCTAGGAGTCTGCCATGGCCCAAACATTCAAAGCTTGTCCCACCTTGGGGTTTTCCTGCTTCGAGGCTCCCTGGAAACTTTAGCAAATGGAAACCACTTTGGTCTTTATCCAAAAGTTATTCAGGAGAACTTAGGTAGGTGCCACGTGTTCTATGATAAGCTGTATCAGATCTGATTAGACCAACTGTACATCAGGTCTAGCCTGTCTCTGAAAGTGACCAGTACCAGGTATTTCAAGGAAAAAGGAAAAAATTTTCAGGAAAGGTGAAGAGGCTGTGCCCCGTGAACAATTTCTTCCAGTCTTTCAGCAGCTTCTGATTTAAGAAAGGTGCAGGAACTTGTGTAGCTAACTACCTGCACTGATGTAATTGATGGCATTATTATTCATTATCTAAAACCCCAATCTGTTCTGAAACTTGCCATGCTTTTTCCCTCAAAACTCTACTTGGCAGTCAAAATTACAGGTCAGCTATAACTGTTTTGAAAACATCTATCTTTCTGTTATGACTTTGTTCTCTAATTTTATTTGGTATTGCCTGCACAATATTGTGGGGAAGGAAGAACTGTGTAATATAGGGAAAGTAAAATAACAATAATTATTGCCTACTTCAATCAAGTGGCCATGGTATGTCAGAAAAGGGTAGTCATACTTGGCAATAACACTGTATTTTTTCTGGCCCATTCTTCCTACTCCCACCTTCCATGAGGTTAATTATCTTGCGTACTCTGTAGCACATAGCTGTGCATTCAGCAAAGATGCCTGAGATAATTGAAACGACATTTAGATATTGTACTGTTTCTCACCCCTTCTTGATGGTGCATCTCCATTCATACAGTATTTTTGCAATTTACTTTGTTGCTAATCCCTAACACACTTTTCTGGTTTGTTTTGAAAGTATTGTGCATTAGAAATTATCTTTTTTCTATTTAATTCTAATCAAGCACTTGCATTATCTCAAGATCATTCTTTTCCCTTTAAAAGCAATGCTAGCCACTTCTTTCTATTGATGTGTGTGCTAGCTGCTTCCAGTCAATAAAGAACATTGGATCCAGGGATTTAAACAGAATTCCAGCTGTCTGACGATGGCCCTTACAGTCTAAGTTTGAGGGATGCCAAAGCATAACCTTTTCACAATGGTTGAGCAAGTTGTGGGGGCAGGGGGTGGGGGATTAAAAATTCATTTCACCTCAGAATTAGTTGACCTTTGGGACTACTTGTACAGTTCCCTGGGATGTAGCAATAATGTTTTAGAGGCCACTTGAAAAGACGATTACAGTGCATGGCCCATTACTGAGAGGTAGCCAGTGTCTGAGAGAGTTACTTGAGAAAACCTCCTGGAATTGCTATCTCAAAAGCTGACGGTCATCCAATAAACTGAGATCACATATGTGTAACATTACAGAAGTGTCAGCTCCATAGCATGCTATCTTCAGGGAAGTTTTCTCAGAGTTGTGTAAGCAGTCTTGTGATTTGCTTGAGAGATGAGGGGAGACATGTGCACCGTAACTTTTGGCCTCAGCCAGAAGATGATGACTTCAGAGATGGTAGGCAATCCAATAAGTACATTTGCTGTTACAGTACGCCTCTCGGCCAGGCAAACGCTTCTGCTGTAAGCCAAATTTATGTCTCAGGAAAATCGTGTAATTTATCAGCAAAACAGACCAGACCTATTGTTGCCTACAGAAGTAACAGAAAGAGCCTTCAGAGGTGAGAGGAGCATGGTCCAAAGATTTTGCACTGCAGCGTGTGAGGCTTTTCCAGCTCTCAACATGTTAGGAAAGGCAGAGATAAATGGGCAGATTGGGATCTCTGTAACTTTATCACCCCATGCTTAACGAGGCAATGAGTTGGCCATAGAGATATTCCCAGGAGATATTCCATGAGATCTGTGGAGCCAGGACTGGATTTTCAAAGAAGCCAGGAGAAAAAGACGGTATTTTCAGTGAATGAGTTTCCTTTCTACAGAGATCATAGCATACTGAGAGTGGCTAATTTAGCTATCTGCAAAATGTTCTTGAAGACTCCCTGGCTTAAAAAAAGAACCAGCGTTCCCATGCCCTTCCTCTCTGGGCAAAACAAAATGTTGGCAACTTTAAGCAAGCTGTCTTCTTTTAGATACCTATTTGAGGTCACAAATTTTCTCTGTATTGATTCATTCTAGGAGAAGTGAAATGGAGCTGGTGGGCCAAACTTATAGGCATCTGATACCCTCAAATTCCTTGGACCTCAGCCATTTAAATAGTAGGCTTAATCATCGCATTATTCACAGTAGTTGATGGTCTCCAAAAGGCTTTGCCAGTGCCATTACATCTTTCAGCATAACCACCTTAATTGATTGAGAGCATCTGTTGGGCTGAGGAGAGATGTGAGGCTACATATACTCATTTCCTGAAAAATAGAGTACTATGAAATGCCTCTCTTCAATGTTTTCTAGCTACACTGACTTCTTGAAGACTTTATCACTACTCAGCATTTAGGTAAAACTGGTAGAAAGAACAGCAAATCAATGTGGGATGCAGTGTTGCAAATCCATCCAGTGTTCCTTCCAAAAATTCATAGTTGTTGCCATGTTTTCCCGTTGTCCATTTTATTCTGAGAGCTAACTGAAACTTAGTGGTAATAGCAGAAATCTAGATGTTCTAAAACATAGGCTAGAGTTTGCATCTGTAGGATGTAATAGACTTCTCAATAACTGCCTCAATGGAAGACATCCGTACAGGTTTGGGATGGATGTTTTATGGGTCCCACAGTTCAGCCCCTGGCAGAAACAAGCTGACACAAATGACAAACAGATTACGGATTTTCATTTTGGAAGTAGAACTGATCTCAGTAACATAATGCTCCTGCACAGGGTTTTGTGAAATGCTTCATACCATCCCAGACACCAGAAAAAAACATGAATGTAAGCACTGACTAGTGTACCCATTCTCCTTCTGGGCAGACTATTAGTCTGAGATAGACAAGCGTTACTAATGTTGGACAGAAAATACCAGTTCTTTTTCTCAAAGGTGATTTGGACTATCTATGTAAGAGTCCTGAAAAGTCTGGGGAGAGAAAATGGACTAAAAAAAGACAAATCCAGAGATAAATTTCCTGATTTTGAAAAATAATTCCAGGGAGGAAGGAAAGACCTTTGTGGAAAGTTTTCTATTGCATTGTTAAAGAAAAGAGAAACTAGAGGGTCCCAGGGACCCTCCCCCTTCACCTTGTAAGCCCCTGGGACTTGGGGGGTGCAGGAAGGCATATGACATGGAACCAGCTAAGGGAGGAGAGATGCTAATGGAGAAGATGTTGGGAAGTATGGCCTCTCCTCACTGCCTAATCAAATCAGGTGCACAAAGAGCTCTGGGAATAAAACTGGGATGGGAGAAGCACAGACCAGAGCTGGGACAGGGTTGTAGCATCTATTGTAGTGGCATTCAGCATAGGAATTGTCCCTGAACTGCTGTGCTGCTGGAAAGTCTTCATCCATAAGCTGGATTTGAGATGAAGAATGCCAGCCTCCCTTTCTGCCTCACACTGAACACCCTCAGAGAGACACAAGTTATCTCTTGTATCACTCAGCCCCTGGTAGCAGAGATAAGCCATGATGGATGAGAGGTCAACAGCTATCCCATTGTTCTTGCCTAGAAGAGTGAGGCCCGTGAATATTTCCAGTATGCTATTTATCCCTATTTCCCCCTTTTTTCATATATGTGTGGGAAGCAGAGATTTCTGCAGCTGCTCAAGCTGTGATTCTTAGTACCTGAACTATGGGAAAGTTTGGGTGGAACTCGTGAACCTCGTGCTGCTCAAGCGTTTATCTTGTTGCATGCAGCATTTATAACCAGTCGCATTTTGCCTGCTGCGAAAGGGAGGAGGTGCTGCTCCTGTGCCTGCCTTGTGCCAGCTTCTCCTTTCTCTGTGCCCTGTGCAGCAGCAATTACTGCCTTCAGCTAACCACCACCTGAAGGGAACTTCCAAAGCTTTCTGTGTTGGTCTGACAATGGATACCGTGGGCAGACTGTTGTCACCAGTGCAGAGGAGCTACTCCAGCCTTTCTTTGGCCTGTGTAGGTCCTGACCCATCCCCATCCCGTGGGCAGTGGCAGCAGGGTGTGCAGGCAGCCTGAAGGCGGTGGAAGAGGGAGCGATGATGCCCTGTTGCATGGCAAAGCAGACAAGTCGCTCCAGCTCAGCAGGTGCCGCAAGCTGGACCTGCTGCTGCTCTCCAGCCTCCAGCCACCAAGTTTCCCTCCCAGCGCCAGCTTATCGAGCAGGGGCTGTACAAGCGCGTAGCTGAGCGTGTTGCAAGGGATAGGAAGATGAACGCTCGCCGTGGCTGCGAGTTGTGCTGCCTCAGCCGCGTTTGCTCCGGGGGGCAGCCGTCGGCGGGGAGACACTGCCATCTCCCGACACCGCGCTGGAGGGCGCGGCGCTCTGTACCCGCATCTGCCGCGGATGCTGCGCCGCGAAGGGGTGAGGTACCTGGGATCCCAAGGGTGATTCATGCTCGCGTTTCGGTTATAAGGGGTGTTGGAGACCTGACCGCATGCAGCCTAGCATCCAGCCGGAGTGGGTCATGCTCCGGGCTGCCCGGGCGGTCACAGGACGATGTAAAAGCACAGCGAGACAGAGGTGATGCAAGGGAGACAAACTCAAGTGGAACAGGGGTCTTGGGAGACATGCAAAAAGACTTGTTGAAAACTAAGTAGGCTATCACAGGCCATACCAGACACCACCATTACCAGACACCACCATTAACAGCAAGGTAGACAGGAATCAGAACATTTCCTGCATTTCTTCCCACCTGCACCCTCTGAGCACTCACCTGGATCGCTTTCCTGGAGGAAGGGGGCATTTAAAGTAGACAATGGCATAATTTTTTCCTCTAAACCAACCCAAATACGTGCTGGAAGTCAGCAAAAAATTCACGCACCTTTACATTTAGCTGGTAAAAATGCCGCTCCGCATAGAGAAAACCAGAGCTTGGAAATGCTCTCACTTTTTTCCCAAGAGAATTCAGGCAAGAGGCCCCAAAAAGCCCCTCTGCGCTCTGCCCGTGCCTGCACCCCCCGCGCCCGTCGTTGCACCGGAGCACCGGGCCGCCTGCGGGACGCCGGTGGAAGCGGAGCTGGGAGCGGGGCTGAGGACCGGCAATTCCCCGCCGCAGCACCAGGGGTCATCCCGCTCTTTATCTCCAACCTCAGCCCGGCTTCTCGGCGCAACAGCACCAGCAGCACCTCTCACCTTCCCCTTCTCCCTTCCGACTGCCTACGATAAACCTGCGCTGCAAATAAGGTCGTGTTTAGACAGGAAAGTGGTGGGAATTTTGTCTGAGTAAAGACAGGAGGATCCGTCCCGGTAGAAAGGCTTTTGAGTAGTTTACAGTATTTGCCTGTAATTGTACACATTCCTTGAACAAATCGTGTCCATTCATTTATTATCTGTGCTAAACAACCCAGTAGGTCTAGTACACAGGTGTGTCACTCACCCTTGCTTTGGGGCTGGAGACATCCGCGATGGAATGTAATTTTTCCACCCAGAGATTAGTTATGTTAATGCAACGTCAGAGGTGGCCGGTTTGGGGAGACGTGGAGAGAAGGGAATAAGGGAGGAAAAATAAGCTGAACAAAATGTTCACACAAACTTGGAATAAAATTACAGAGAACAGGTGTTTGCTTTCTCCACTGACACACAGAAAACAGTGATGGATTTCGGGTTTTAACAATAATTCTTACTTCAATTTAAGTAATTCTCTATCTGGTGATAATTTGATCAAAAAGGTAAGGAAATCAATGGGAACTTTCCCCGGGCTTCGGATCATGTCACGTGTGTCAGCTGGATTTATTTGTCACGGGAGGAGTAAGGAGGAATAGAATGTTTAAGGCTGGAAAACCTAGGGCTTTGCCTCTGGTTAAAGCAGGTTACATGTCTAATAAATGTGCCCCCTCCTGTCAACTACTGTGAGTGTTTTCTATGGTGAATGCAAGGTGCTTGAGGCCCAGAGTCCCACAGGAAAAGAGGTGCAAGTTTAGGGGAAGGTAAAAGCTGCCTATGCATGTGTATGTGTGTGCATACACACACAGATACGCACACACACACACTGTGTGATGCTCTTCCATGGCTGCATATTTCATCTCATACATGAGCAATGCAGTACACAGTCTTGATGTGCTTTGGGCAAAGAACTGAGCCTTTCAAGCCCAACCATACCCACCAGAAAATTAACACCTGCATTCCTGAACTTCCTCTGTACTTCCCCCAGAAAGAATAGGTCATGTTTCTTGTGCATCTTCTTTTCTCTTTTCTCTTTTTTTTTTCTTTTCATGAAGAATGGCTAGAGAGAGGGATATCTTCAGTTCCCAATGTATATCAAAACATTTGTTCTGCTGTTCTCACAGTGTTAACTTTTATTTGTTATAACAGGCTCTGGTGCTTCAGTCCACATCTGTCCAGCACTTACACAGATAATGTAGCCTGAAACCTTTAATGGATGCCTAAGATTACACCATGTCGGCACTCACTTCTTGGCTTGTCTGAAAGTTTTTCATCATCTTGGCCAAGAGTTTCCATTCTCTTTAGCCCCCAGAAACATCAGGCAACCCCTGTGCAATTTATTGCAGTCTATAGTTTCTCCACATGAACGTCACTTCCAAAATATTCATTAGAAAAATTAGTCACTTACAATAAATGTTACTTTTTTACAAGAAAATGCAGCAATTATTTATTAAGCATCTGGATTTTTTCAGCACCACTTCATAATGGGGATGAGCCTGAACTGGAACACCTGATCTAAACCCTTCTCTGACTTTTGGAGACTTTCAGATCCAAGTTCTTTAGGGCTGGGATTGTCTTCATTTTGAGTCTTCTGCAGCTCTGAGCACATTGTTGGCACTTAACAAATAAACAATAGTAATCCAAATCTGGACCAGACGTTAATGGTTGAGTGTATCTGTACTCTATGAAAAATGTATATGTCTTACATGTTACCCATGCTACATCAAATGCTATATTGGACTTCTTTCTTTTGTAATCATAAATGTTTGGGATTAGAAATTTCATCTGCCAGCCCACAGCTCACAAGGTTGCCAGGAAAAAACACCATCCTACATGGAAGCTCCCTCTATGCCATAATCCAGAGGCATGGATTGGGGTGATGAAGTGGCTTTTAGATGGATGCCGCAGGGCAACAGTAACTTGAACTGTGGCAGCACCAGCTGCAAAGCCCATCAGGATTGGGTCCCAGCCTCTGGCCAGCAGGCACACCTGGCAGGGAAGGAGTGAGCTGCTTGTAATGGCACAAGGAAAACATGAACTAGTGGCAGTGTCTCATCACAGAAATGGAACCAGTTGTCTCGTTCATTCCCAGGTCTCAGAGAGGAGAGAGAAGGTGGCTTAGCCCAGGCTGGATTTACAGTGATATACCTTCACATCCTGAGATAAAGAGCAGTTCATGTAAGGAAAGGGATCTTGGGGAGCTTCCCCTCACTGTTATCAACTGCCAAAGCCTTCCTGCTAACATCACTTCTGCTTTACACGGGATGTGGGGGTTAGACCACTGTTTGGAAGTGTTCAGAATTGTAAAATAAAGAAAGAATGACTGAAGAGCATGTCACGTTGTCCTCCCTCAGGAAAGACAAGTGCCCATATTTAACAGGAATGGGCCCAAATGCAGCTGTACAGTAGCATTTACTATAATCTGTATTGCTTTGCTCCAAAAGCTATACTACATTTTCCTTAGCATCTGCTTTTGGATATTTGGCCTGCTATGTGCTTCACAGTGGAAATGAAGAAAGAGTGAAAACTTCTGGCAGTTTGCAGAGAACAGAAGGAGAGAACATAGATGGAAAAGTGCTCCAGCAGAGGTGGAGTAATGGCAACTGATATGCAAGGGGAAGTCATAGGAAACAATGCAATCTAACTTGTTCCAGCTGCCTGAGCAATCACAGGGACAGTGCCAGATGTAATATAGCTCTGGTTAGCATGAGCTGAAATGTGGGATAGCCTCCAAAAACAAGGACCGGGAGAAGAGAAGCAGCAGCTTGTTTGTGAACAAAAGACTAAACCATTTGGTTGCTAAAATACACGCAAAGGAGGTATCCCATCCCTTTGCCCCATGTGCAAATCTCATCTAATCTGGGGAAAAGGCGAAGGAAAAATATAATCCAGTTTGTGGTTGCGCTGAATTCATATGGTAAACACTAAAGGCCATGCTAAATGGAAAGGAGAACTTGGGGAGTGTTATGTTGGTTGTGCAGCAATTGAGTCCAATGTTTTAACAAACTACTGCTGCTCTGTTTGAGAAACTGCATTTTTTTAATGTGAATCAACCGGAACAATTCAGAACAAGAGAGCAGCTCTAAGAGACCCTCCATTAGGTGGTCAGTTCCTCCCATGATTATGCCGCAGGATGGGGGGTCTGAGTTACCTCGGGACTCGTTACCTAAGGTACAGACGGCCAAGGACTAAGGTCACTGATTCCAGCCTGTGTGCCCAAGGAGGAGACTAAATAATCTTATTCTGAACTCTCTTCTACTCAATCTAAATTTGTCTCAAATCACTTTGTACTATGTTCAGTCTATGTGTCTATGACTGTTGAGTTTACCTTTCCCCAGAGTCATTTAGATGATGAAGGAAACCCAGAAGGACCACGTAGATCAGGTTACCTCCTCTATCCCATGGGTTGCTTGCAACTGTTGCCCAACCTGGGAGAGCAGGAGCAGAGCCACAATGTGGGCAGGACAGGCAGCAATATGAATGTTCTCCAAAAGTGTTTTGCAAAAGAGCTGTACTGTAAGAAAGGATCATTCTGCCCCAGTTTCCAGAGCACATTAAGAAATAACTTCAAGATGTCTTTCCATTTTTAACTTGCTTGTATTGTCCTCATGAGGGTAGGATCCAGCTGTCCAAATTGCTTGAAGTAGCAAGTCAATCAATAATGTGGTTTGAAGGAAAGGATGCTGTTTTGGCTCCACTGAATTTCAAAGCGACTTGGCAATGATTGCCTTTATTAGTCTGCATTAAATCGACAACATAGTGTGAGATAGGAACCATTATTATCCTCATTTTGCAGAAAGAAAGGAAGACTCATACAATTTACTTACTCTGGGGTCTTGGTCCATTTCCATTCTTTCTCTGACACAGAAGTCACAGCTCTGAGGAGGGCAACTGGCACTGGACTAGTTCGGATCTGCCATTCATCACCATTCTCAGCTAAGAAAACAGGGCAGGACCAGATCGCTCAGCTTTGCCAGGGGGTGAAAAAACCTGCAAAGCAGAGTTAATCCTTCAGTGTTAACAACAGAAGGGGCTTCAACAGGAAAATCTCTTCTCTGCCCAGTTTCTGAGCACTGCTGTGGTTGTCCTTCCCGCAAATATGATCAATTATCGTATACTCATTAATATTTATAGATGTTGCCACATAATATAGATCTAGCTGTTCCTTCCCCCACAGCCACAGTCTATTTGAGGGATAAAAGCTGTTGCTTTCTTCCAATCAAAATGCCATCAGTCTTACGAGTATCAGATCTGCATTGAGTTCTTGTCAGAGAAACGCTTTACATTTATCACCTGGCATGTGCCACCTTTGTGCCCTTTCCCCCAGGGACACCACTTCTGTGGAAATATTAATAAATGACAAATTGCATTTGTGTAATCTTGTGAAATGTTTTGACTACTAAAGTTGTTCCATAGCAGTTCATTAAAGGACACATAAAGTATTTAAGTTTACATTTTATAAAAAGATCAGGAATGCTCTGGCTGATAGCTTTCTTTCTATTGAGCATCTGTTTCCTATTTTTTTAACGGCTTTCAGCAGTGGTTGGCCAGTTCTGTACTAATAGTTGATCTTAACCGGATCAAAACATTGTAATTTCTTAACAAAGGTTAGAGAGTGTCCTTCTAACACAGCTTCCTATGGCTCCAACCAGCAATATCTGCGCATCAACATCTGGTTTCAAAATATTAAAAATGATAAACATTTCCAGATACAATCCATCTGGCCTCCCAAAATTCTACATCTGCATAATTTTGCTTTCCTTTTAAAAACCAAACACTGGCTTAGTTTGGCCCTGCTACACTTCTGAAGAATCCTCCTCCTTCTAAGTGTGGGACAAAGCCCATGTTAGAGTTCAGTTGGAAGCGGCCATCTATATCTGGCCCACTGTTGTGTCTAACGCTGGCTGTGTTAGTCCGTGATGAGCGGAAATGCTTCGCTTGGTTATCATACGGTATCTGATTGAATCAGAAGGGAGGCTGCAGTGAAGAAGTCATGGTGAGCTGGAGGAGCAGTGAAGTTTGCCGTGCTGGCTGCGATCAGGGTTTTGAAAGCTCTGTGCTTGCCGCCCATCTGCACCATGTCAGCCCCCTCAAAGGCAGCACACCGAGCCTGCCGGACCGCTGCCCAGTGCAAATTCAATCGCAGTGTGTGATTCACTGCTTCGCTCCAATGTCTCAGGCTTTCTTCAGCAGCATATTCCTTGGCTCTAACACCCTGCAAGACAGGTCTGCAATACTGCAAGGGTCAGAGTAGTGGAAGGGGGACCACCCCTCTCCCTTTTGGCTGGAGATACTTCCTGTGGGATGGCTGCTGCCGCTGTGACTAAACAGCACCGGCCTACTTCCTCTGGCCTCTCTCCCCTTCCTTTTTATTTTCCATGCCAATACAAGGAGCTCTGTACTCATGAGTCCCGGACTGCTTTACCCAGATGGAAAGATGATTTGTATTTCATACGCAGAGAGAAATAACAAGTCATTCTTATGCAGATAACTGTGTGCAGAGTATGAAATGTCATTGGCTTCATTAGATTTTACTTAATGATGCTACTTAGTGTGTAACACTATGTATGTAAAGAAATGGTGAAATTAACAGTAGCATATGGAAATTAATAGGTAAGTGGGAGATAAGTGTTCCAAGTTCAGTCAAAGTCAGCTCATCTTATAATTTTTGTGTCCCTCAATGGTCTAGTTTGCAATGAGACAGTATTTTTCCTTGAGCTTTTCAAAAACTGAGCAGGTTCCAGTAAGCTCTGAAGGCAGGACACTGAACAGGCCCTTCACCCCAGCTGGAGTGCTCTAGCTTAAAGCTGAAGAGACAATCAGGATGGGAATTAACACTTCTTTCATTCTTCCAAGATTTTACTGTCTCTAACAAGAGCATCTGTATGTAAAAACAGTAACAGGCAGCATCTCTCAGACTAGGACAATGTCCCAGAGAAGTCATTGCAAAGATCCATACTTTGACTTGGCTCTTGGTTTGTAGGGACCAGGTACCCCACAGTCTGTTGCACAATACCCCAGCCAAAAATATACTGAGGATCATGGCCATACCCTGGATGGGATGGTTGATAACTGCAACCACAAAAATTTGAACCACATAGATGAAAAGAACAATTACGAATATTCATTTCATTATGGAAAAATTCCAGTCATGACAGCCAGCCTAAATATTTCATTCCATTGTCATGCTCGTTAGTTGCATATACTTCTAAATACAGTTTGAGACCAACTTTCCTGTGTAAACCAGAGACAGTGAACACCATGCTAACACTGCACTTAATCTCTCATGACTCCTGTGGCTGTTGCTAATGTTTCCCCCAGTGGTGATGTCTTTGCCAGGTGCTGAGGAGCAAAAGGATGTCCAGACCATACAGTAAGCTGAGAAAAACTATTTTCTGTGGCTGCACTAGTTACATATGCTGCTGTTGTCATCTCTTAAATGTAACTGCATCTGTAAGTATGTGCCGAGTGTGTCAGCCAGAAGATGCCCTTAAAAAGTTTGGGAATGACAAATCAGTGAGAAAACCCCAGGGCAAACTACCAGGAGTTACTGTCAAATAAGCCACCTCCCCTGCTCACCTGCAACAGACACAAAAAAGCCAAGGTGATAAAGGAAACTCATTCCTCTCTTGACTGAGATCTGAGGCAGCTCCTTTCTTCGCTGTTCACAGCCAGAGATTCCTTCCCTTCCCATCCATACTTTGAAGGAAATTCGTGTGAAGGTTACCTTTGTTCTGAGACACTTGATAGTTTAATCTTGATAATAGTATTTTATTTTCAATCTAAGCAGTCGAGATAGAATTTGCTCATCAGTGAAAGAACTCAGGAAAATGCTGGTGTTGTCTTAGGTTTCTTAATGCCCCTGAGCTGCCAAAGTCACAAACAACAGCCAGCCCAGTCGTATCCCTGTGCCACGCTGGTTTAGTCCATCCGATCATTTTATACGATTTGATCATTTGATTACCATATAACATTCTTAGGGTGGCAAGTAGCATCATCTTGTGCATTGTCCCTGGTTTTCATCTCTGACAGTGAAATATTTTTTAATGCTAGTCCTCAAAGTCTCTCTTTTCTTCTTTCCTCTCCTTCCCTACCTTCACCTCCTCTGAGTTCTTTCATCTTCCCTTGTCTCAAAAAGAACCTTTTCCTCCATTATAAACTCAACAATTTTACTGTCATAAGGGCAAGTGGCTAGATGAGATGATCACGACCTTTTTGTTTCTCATTGTGGCTGAGGAAAAGGAGCTCTGAAGATCTCTGGATTAATTTATTTTAAATTGTCTGTACAGGAAATCAGAACAAAATTATGTTCCCTGGTTTGTTTTTTTTTTCTTTTAGGAGGAGGGAGTAGATACCCAGTGTGCTGTTAAGTTGTGATGCTGCTTCTGACCACCTGCTGTCCTGCCACATTTCTCACATTTGCTCAGGGCTCCACTCTCTCTGCCTTGGCTGAGCAGCTGCTCCAATGTAAGGGAAGTTTATTTTCCTGAACAAAACGCCTTTGGCTATGAGACACTAGCAAGGAGAGAAATGGCTGTTGTCAGCCCTGTACAAGAAGGATGTTTAGAGTCCCTGAAAGGGACATACTGAGGGCTGAAACTGGGGACAAAGCTGCAAGATGAGTCAAGGTGCAGGATTCAGAAGAAACCAGAATTTTAAGCAGTTATTTCATTACTGGCATGAGGCTGCGAAGCTTGTGTTCTCCAGTGGGAAGCACCTGTGATTCCTGACAAATAACAATGCACTGGTGAAGCAGTTCTTGCCCTTACTGTAAGACAGTCAGACACTGGAAAGATAAGATTTTAGAGAAGGCATTTTGGGAATCTTAATACTTAAATGTGTTTTAAAATATAGGCAAAATTATTAAAAAGAAAATAAATAACCTTAAATTGAATAATGTAGATTTGCCCCTAAAGTTTGCCTCACGGATACCTTTAGCTATTTGGCATGACTTTAACAAAACATGAGTGACCTGCATAATGGAATATGCCCTGTGCCTGGAGCTACAGGCTCACTACCAATTATTTTGTTTGTGTAGGCACTTACATAAAACTGAATTAAGTTGAGATGAAGTTTGACTAACTTTATGGTCATGACTTTTCCTGCTGAATAAATTTTCTACCATCCATGCTCACAGGGAAGAAGATATAAAAGCAATAGTAGATGTTTTATTTGATGTCAGAGAATAATGAACCACACTGCATGTTTGATTGTATCAATCTTGGAAACCAGGAGTATGAACAGTATTAATTGAATCAAGACAGCGAAACTTTGGCATAATCACTGTAAGAATCAGTGTTATCAACACAGCTTAAATACTTCAAACAAGCTCTATATGAGGCATAAATAATTGCATATTTTTATGTAGCAAACACTCTAAGAAAATTAAGTAGCCTCGGCTACTCACAAAAAGTAAAAGAACCAAATCAGATAATTTGCTGCTACATATTCTCTAGCTCTTAAAAGGTGTTTTCCATTTATTAAACAAAAATAGTTGAGTGAGAATCTGGTTTTATTTCTAAATACAGAAATCATTATATGATTCCCATGGTAAGGAAGCAAATACATTTTGCGAAAGCAATGTTGTAAGAACTTATCCATGTTCCCTGACACACAGATAATATTAGCAATTACTTTTCCTATCTGATAACGTTGTTTTAGTACAAAATTCTTATTGCTTTAGAAAGTTTCTTGGTCTGACCTCAAGATCCCTGACCATTGATGGCCTAAAATAATTTCAAATAAGGCTGTCTGAAAATAGGAGCAAGCAATAAGAAAATTATACTGGCTTCAAATTAATCTCCTCAAGTGTCCAGGTTACCACAATTGATTTAAAATTGTGAAGAAGCATTTTTAAAAACATTAATAAATTGTCTCTTCAGTTGTAATTTCCAAATCTTCTTTCACTCAAACTTTAGTCAATAAATAAAGGCTGGGAGGCAGAATAATATTAATATATATCAAAAAGAAAATGTTTCCATGCTGTATTTAGTCAATAAATAAGGTTTGAGAGGCAGAATAATATTAATATACATATGAGGAAAAAAGTATAAAGGCATTTCCAAGCTAAAACTCAGAGGAACAGGTTATATATGCAAATATGTAACCCAGTTGCTGGGAGACTGTATGGATGTTCACAGGGTATGAACACTCAAAGCCATATTAAGAACTAAAGGCCTTACTTGTTCAATGATGTGCTTAATTAAGCTCTTCAGGTCCCATTTAGTAACAGATTTCCGTCCATTCCATTGGTATTACATGTTCCTTCAATTACACAAGTTCAGTCTTATAATAAAGGAATGCGTTTCCTCTTCCAGATAAATACATAACCTCTTGGGGATCATTTCCACTTGAAAATTAGCTTTGCTTAAATGCAGGTGGGAAACTAAACACAGTAACTATTTCTGTGTAACTCCTCACGTAGATATTGTTATTGCACGTTAAAAGTGTCTGCTTATGGGATTATTCAGGAATGTTGATCCAAAATCGCTGCTCTGGAAAAATTGTTTAGGTGCAATATCACATTTGGAAATGTCCTTCTCATCTACTTTCAAGCCACGTGAACCAGAAGAGGAGTCAAGACAGACAGAACTGTGATGCCCACATTGGCTAGGCTGGCAGAAGATCATTAACAGAGATGTCCAGTGCCCAGCCAAGCCTTGATGATGTCATTCCAAAGGATTTCACTCATTTCCACAGATTCAACCCAATGAGCATGTACCGGAACTATGATTCCTTGGAATTCCTTAGTCCAGATGATCGTGCTCTGGCAGGAGGGTTCTTTCGAGGTCCCTTCCAACTCCTAACGTTCTGTGATTTCGTGATTCTGTGAACCAGCTCTGCCCTCTCCTACTTGCATGTTACTTCTCCTCAGGATAGCTAACGGAGTCAGATGGAAAGCTAAAGTACTTGTAGCTCACACAGAGAAATTACATTGACCATTGTATTAATTGTAATCAAGGGCTGCAATTTAATCTCACATTTAGGGCTACGAAGATGATTAAGGGCCTGGAGCATCTCCCCTATGAGGAAAGGCTGAGTAACTTGGGACTGTTCAGCCTTGAGAAGAGAAGACTAAGGGGGACCTAATTAAAGTCTATAATTATCTTAAGCAGGGGATGCAGGGGAAATCAGCCAGCCCCTCTTCAGTGGTCTGTGGAGACAGGACAAGGGGCAATGGCTGCAAGTTGGAGCACAGGAAGTTCCACACCAACATGAGGAAAAACTTTTTCACAGTGAGGGTGACAGAGCCCTGGAATAGGCTGCCCAGGGAGGTGGTGGAGTCTCCTTCTCTGGAGATATTCAAGACCCATCTGGACACCTATCTGAGTGATATGTCCTAGGGAGCTGATTTGGCAGGGGGGTTGGACCTGATGGTCTCTCGAGGTCCCTTCCAACCCCTACAATTCTATGATTCTATGATTTAGAGGCAATTGCTTAGAGAGGCAATGAGGGAATCCCCATGCAACACTCAACTGGTCCCAGTTGCCTGTAATCTTATCCAGAGGGAGGGCTTCCTGTTCCTTGCCCCCAAACATTAGAGACTGATCTTGTCTGAAGACAGGACAGCAGAATTAGATCAGCTCCGTGGTGTGAAAAGGGTTTCTGACTTTTCACACTGACGAATATTGATTGTGCACTTGTGGTCAAACCCTTGGACCATCAACCCCAGATGAATTAATGATCCCTTCTGGCTTTAACCCCTGGGAAACTACGCAGCTCTCAAAATGTTCCTTTCTTAGAGGGACTTGGAGAGTGGGTATGTCAGAGTGTCCTCTTCAGCTCGTAGCCATTCTAAAATGCTAACACTGACCTGGGGCCTGTCTCAGTGACTGCATCATCTGCAGACATACAGTTAATCACAGAGAAGTCCTGCATTGTTACAAGACACTGACAGTTGTGGAGAAACAAGTGCTGAATTGAACGTGTTACAAGACCATAAATTAACTACTGGTAATTAAGGCTTTACAGGTTATTGCTGGTCACGTGTACCCTTTTTCTGCCCATCGCAGGCAGGAAGAATTACAGGAGCATTCATGTGCTTGCTCGCCTAAAGACAAAAAACTCTTTGTAAAACTATAAAATATGGAAAAAAGCTGGCTGGTGAGGCCTTAAAATACTGGCTGCAAATCAAACACAGTAAAGGTATTGGTGAAGGCCATGTCACACACAAAGAAGAACGCAGTCATATTCAGCTTTACAACCTTCTTTGGGCTATGGAAACAAATCAAGCTTCATTTAGCCAAAATATCTTTGCAACTAGACAGAGTTCTGCTTTGTTTTTGTATCTTAAATGTAAGCATCAATGTAAAAGGGCACTGATGACTAAATGAAGCTGTACTTTTGCTTTTTGTAAAAAAAAAAAAAGATTGTATTTTCCTAAGACCTACCCCAACCACTTCACTCCACAGCACCCTTTACAAGTAGCATCTGCTCTTAAAAACAAAAAAGATTCCTATAATGTTGATATGGTCAGTCTAGCTGCAGATGCTGCTTGCCCCTACAAAGTACAAAGTGATAGACTTATAAAACTAAGAGTTGTACAATAAATTGACCTGGACCTCTAAAGGTCAAATTCAGCATTAGCTTGCTTCTCCAGAGAACGTGCTCACACCAGCTATTATTTTTCCTGGCTAGGCTGCGACTGTGACAAAGCTTTCAATCTCAATGAGGTTGTTCTAGGATTATGTTGTTTTCACACGGCTGGGTTCTGCTGAAGAAGGAGGGGCTGCAGGGTAAATATCATATAGGTAAACATGTGCCTGAAGAGTCATCTTTACTCTCCATTAAGAAAGAGTTAAACAAAATGTTTGAATGGAAAGTTGAATAACAAAAGACATTTATGATGTTTACTTAAATTTTCTGGACCATTAAGTCTAAATGACATGAGTTATTGGATGCTATATCTGGCCAAAAAATCTTTTTGACCAGTCTAAGTTTTACTACATGCTGAGCTGCCAGCATCCTTATTGGGAAAAAAAAAATAAAAAATATCTGTGGTCAAATCCTAGTTTTCTCAGTGAAATCTGGATTCAGAATAGCCATTCATGCCAGAAAATACCTTTTGAAGTTTACATTAACAGGGATATTTATTTATTTTCCCTCTGTAACAATGACAGTGGTTGAGATAAACTGTTTAATTCTAAATAGAAAACACATCTGCTGTTTCTGCATTGTTTGTGGTTGCTGGAGGGGTGACAATTTAAACCAAGTAGCACACATGACATTTTAAGTGAGATGTTGTATGAGGATTTGCAGCTGCTGCACTTTCCTATTTTCTTCTTGCCTGACGGCACTGCTCTGTTGCAGGGCCTGTAAACCTTTCCATCCCCAACACAGCTCTCAAATGGAAAGTTTGTACATGTCCTTATATACGTGCAAGCCTGCGTGCACACATCTGATATTTTTTACACGCTCAGTTTGATTCCTTTTGAGCAGGAGAGCATTTTCTACACTGACTGGGATTTCAGTGGCCAGCACAACCCTGAGATGATGAAATCAGTCCAGACTTTGCTAGTGGCTAGGTGATGAGCAGGCATCCCAGAGCTCCGAAAGCAACCTGCAGTTGCGTTCTGACCCACCAGTGTTGGACAACTTGAGCCACTTGGGAATCCAGAGTGTTTGAAGTACCCCTGGGCTGTGATTCATTTGGCACTGGAGACCTGCGAGGCCAGCCCCAAGCTGGCTCAGTTCTTTTCAGCAACATCCCCGTTATCTCAAGGCGGTTGGACAGTGTTAAACAAACAGAAAGTGCTGTGGGATTGGACTGAGCAAGGTAATGGGTGGTGAGAAAGGCTGGCCCTGCTTCAGCCAGGGGAACTGTGAGAATGGACACAAGAGCTGTCACAGCTTCCTGCTAGTATCCCCTCCTGCCTGTGGAGGCTTTAACGTGGGACATTATATACCCCCCACCCCAGGTAAAGACTGGCTGAGTAATAGGCTTCGTTTGTGCCCAAGCAACTCACAAATTTAAGCCCGATGCACAAAAGCGGGTGCCTCTGAATGGTATGCTGCAGTGCTGACACCTAAACTAGGGTTAAATGATATTTCTTTGGGTGCCTGAAGTGGTTTAGTCTCAAGGACACGCTGGTCCTTTCAGGTTAATTGACTTGGCCCTAAGTAAATGGGAGTTATTTTTCTAAATCATTTTGATAGTTTGGAAATTTTCGTCTGAGATAGTGAAACTCCCTGCTTCCTTTGCTCCCATGTTTCTATGCTGCTTTAAGCTACATAAAACCAGGGGGGACGGGGGGTTGACAGTGTGGTAATGCAATCCACAAACCAAAAAACCAGTATGGGTTGATATTTGACTTGTATATTATGGCTGGAGAGACTAAAAAGCTCCTGAGTGCAAAAACTGCAAAAACCTTGGGCAAGCATCTGAAGGAGGGCTAGGGCCTGCATGCTCCTTGTACGCTGCTTCCACTGTATTTCTGCTGATTTTTTTTTTTTTTTTTTATTTTAAACAAAGAGGGGTCTTGGTATTTTATTTTTCCATAGCTTGCTAGAAAAGAGGCTTCCTCCTTCCCTTCTTGAGAAATCCTGCCTTGGATCTGAAGGGAAAGCAATGACGTTTTCTTTACTGTTGTGGGATATTGCAGTTCCTCCTCTCTGTTGTTCCAACAAAGAAAAAGCTTCTCTTTGGACCTTATAAAATGAGCAGAGTTTTGAGCAGAGCAAATTATTTCCCTTGGGAGGGACCAGATTACAACAAGCTTCAAATATTAAAGGAAAAATATTCCCAGGGAGGAGCTTCAGTATCGACCTCCAGGTCACAGTCCCCCACAGCCCTCTTTGCATCGTGCAAACTGAACTTTGTCCCGCGGTGACAACTAATGTGCCCGGTGCCATTTTCAGAAACAAAGCACAAACACACCAAGTGCAAGCTTAATACAAATGTGCTGCCCCTTCGTCTGGTTGCAGTTGTGAGAAATTGCTTGTGTTTTAAGAGTGAGGATGGGGAAATTGATTCCCAGGTTGGGCCTCGCTGCAGCCACACAGGCAGGGAGGAGAGAGGCCAGCTCTGGCACAGGGTGCACGAACAAGCTTGCCTTCAAGCCCGAATAGTGAGCCACACACAGATGGGGATGCGCGGCCCCGTATGCTTTGGCAGGGCCGTGGCATGTTTGGGGGGTTTTGTAGCACTGGCCCCCACACAGCAGCCATGGAGAGCAGGGACATGGGTTTCTGTCAGTTCAAGGAATCACTGGGCTGCCAAAGAAACCACATAACAGCTATTCAGCAGATGAACTTAAATAATGCCACAGCACTTGGGTGGCCATATTTATACTGGGCTAGCCAGGAATGTCAGGATTCCAGCATTCACAAAAAATGCACTTCTGGCACAAACTATCTCTATCATTTCAGCTCCACTTCTCAGTCTCAAATGATCCATATTGTTAGGAGAGCCTTGGTGTTTGGACTAGCATGTGTTTCCCCACTCCATAGATTTCAGGAGCAAGGAAATAAGCCCTGCCTAGCCCACCTCCTTGGCAGTTCTGCTTTCCTCTAAGTAAGCAATGGCAAACATGAGATGGGATATCTGAACTCATGCAATCTGTCACACCACAGCAGCATCTCCCAAGCACAGGCTTTTTACCCTTGGATCTATCCCATCTCTGTCTGCACAGTCATATTTCAAAGATTTGTCACGGGTCACATCTGCCAGCAATCATGTGGAAGAAACATAGAAACAGAGCAATGCACATTAGCTCTGCTTTCTTCCTCCTGCAGCCCTCCTGCGCTCTTGACAAACAGACAAACTCCCATGCTGCAGACAACCAGCATAATGCCCGCTCCAGAGAAGCAACTAGAAAGCTACCATGAGCTTCAGTGGCTTTTGTACCACAGGATCAGAAACCTGTAAGCCCCACTCATGCAGGAGGAGCCAAGGAGCTGAGGCACAGCCCAACAACTCCCCAAAAATGTCAGCCCAACAAACAGACTTGGAGCATTGCAGTGGGCAGAATCACCATGAAAAATGTCTCACCACTCAGAAATGTTGTTTAGGAAGAATAGTAGGGGATGTTAGATTTTTCCAGGATTCCTGAGCATCTGGCAGGCCAAGGGAAGCATCTCTGTGCTCCCTACCTTACTGCTTCGTGCTTCAGAGCCCCGAGCCTCCTTGGAAGAGCAAGAGCAGGGAAAAAGTACCAGTCCTCTTGAGATGGAACTTTTGTGTTCCTGTTGGTGCCCGTTGCCCCTTGTCATGTCCCTGGGCACCATGAGATGAGTCTGAGCCTGTCCTCTTGACAGCTACCCTTTAAGTATTTATAAGCATTGATCAGATCCCTTCTCAGTCTTCTCCAGGCTAAACAGACCCAGTGCTCACATCCTTTCTTCACATGAGAGATGCTCATAGTCTGACATACATTAAAAGCCTTTGATTTAGTGAATGTGTGTAATCTATCTGAAGATCAGACATCTCCTGGGAGAAGCATATTTCTAGGCTGGGAAGTCCCAGGTAGGAATATAGGAGCCCAAATTATGCTTAAAATCGACGACTAAAGATAGCCCTGTAAATTGAAAGAGGATGGGCACCACCCTTTCAGAAAAAAAAGATACATGAGAGAATTCTTGTGGATATTCCAGTCTCAGTGCCCTGCCCTGTTGGACTATGGTCCCAGGACTGCTTTTTCAGAATTATTCCACTTTTCTGTGCTGTCCATAAACTAGCACAGTGGGACAAAATAACCATAGAAGTTTTGTAAAAAGAAAATAAAAAATACATATCTAAAATCCTGTTTTAAAAGAACTGCAAACCTAAATATCAGAATACCAAAATCAAGCACTTCCATGTTAGGTTTAATACATGTAATTTAGTCTCTGCAAGTGAAGTCCTACTGTCACACAAGACCAACTCCATAAAATAGGACTGATGTTCCCTCTGATCATTTGGGAGCATTAACCACATCTGGAGAAATCTCTCAGTGCAAGGTTTTCTAAAGTATTAGAGGACTTGGTAGGGTCTTTACTGATATGTGATCAATGAACAACCAAGACCAGCTGGTGCTGACACAAACATATTTTGAAACCTGTAAGCCTGATACACAAAAACATCTCTCTTCAGCCAAGGCAGTGGGCCAGGTGTTTAAGATACAGGATTTGCCAAAGTGTTTGGAGCTGAAACAGGAGCAAGACCAGGGAAACATTAATTGTTTTTTGCAGTACTTTAGTATCCCTTTTCAAGTTTTTCTGGGTTTTTTTTCTGTGATTTGGCAAATTCAGTGCAGAAGAAAGGCTTGCACAATTTCTACTGAAGATGTCCCTCAAAACAAGGAACAGTATATTGAAGAAAGCACCAAAGTTAATTAAAAGATTCATCCCAAGGCATTATTTTCTATTAAGACGTTCTGTAAATACATAATGAACAGGAAATATTAAACATAAATAATGTTCAATACTTTGTTGCCAACCAAAGAAAAAACCACAAACCCCTCAAAATCCCAGCAATGAGAAACTGATCCCAAATCTGTTCGAGTTAGTGGAAAGCTTGCCAAACTTTCCGAAGGAAATCTAGATCTTATCTGTCTACATAAGGAAGGGTCAGTCCTGAACTACACAAGATAATTCACTGAGCACCGTGGATATGAGGAAAGACAGAAGGAAATCAGGGAAGCACACACACTTCTTGGTGTCACATTTACATGTGACATTCTGGAAACAGGGCAAGGATAGGAAGGCTGATTGGTTCAAGCCAACCATGTTCACTAAAAGCCAGTGTAGGTGTGCTCATCAGTAACAGCCACAGATCAGCCACCCACCTGAAAACTGACTGCATACTTTGTAATTTTTGCTGTTTGCCCCTTTGAGGTGGCTTCTTCCTGTCAGATACGGTATATTTGAAGAGTTGGTGAGTAGATGTTAAAAATAGGGACAGAAGCACATCCCACACATCAGGAAGTCACTTAAAAATCAGTCCCCATGAGTATTCAGTGGCTGTACATGCTAGCCAGCCCTGTAGGCTTCTTCACCTGCACAATTCAAGTTGCTCTAAACAAGCTTGCACCACAAGTAATGCATGTGGTATGCGAAGCTGGAAAACTGTGGAACATTTGAACCGCTATTAAATCTCTGATTATATTTAGATTAACCCCCCTTTGAGGTATGGATAATCTCCTGCTGAATTTATGCAGTACCTAGAAAAACTTGGGAGGGAGTGGAGAGAAGACTGATGCTATGACGACTTCCCTGGGTCTATTTCAGTGAGAATTTCTATTTCTGTTGCTCCTACATCTAATGAGGGTGACTCAGACGATGCTGAAAAAAGCAGAGGACCAAAACTGGTTATCTGTGGTTCTTTTCCATATATAGGTAGGATACTGATATGACCTAAATTTTGCAAACTCCTCTGAGTAAAGAGGTATCAAATAGAGTGGCTGCATGGCACCAGGATTAGTCACAGGAGCTGTGTCCGCATGCTACTTTTCTTTTCCCAGGGTCCTGTAAATTTGGGGCTAAGCCAGAAGTAGCTATTGCCTCTTTGCACTGGATCTAAGTTCCTAGAAAACCTTGGACCATCTTCGTGCTGCTGCTCTAGAGAAAGAAGATTTAATGTTGGATCGCAATCAGTGTCCCAGGTAACTTGTCCAAGATCTGAAAAAACTTCAGCTTTCACACTGGGCCTCCCTGGTTTGGTACTGTGGAAGTGCTCCATGTTACTGAGGGTGGAAAGAGTGGGTGCAATCCAGCCTCACTAGTTCCTCCCTGCCCATTTGTCGTGGTTTCACCCCGGCTGTGGGCCGAGATCCACGCAGCTGCCTGCTTCTTAAAGTAAAAGAGCAGGGGAAAGGGAAAAAGGGGAAAGGGAAACAAGGGAAGGGAAAAGGAAGGGGCAAATAACTCCAAAACCAAGAAACTAAGAGGCCCGTGGGTTGGGATAAGGAGAGTTTACTAAGATAATAGAAAAATAAAATATAACAATGCTAACAGGACTTTAGAGCAAAAGAATATGAAACTATTGATACCCAATGCAGTTTCTCACCAAACCACACAACTCAGGCCGTACCACCCAGAGCTGTCCCGGAACCGACCGTCCCCCCAAGAAGCACGCGTCCCGAGACCGCCCCTCTTCTTCCTCCCAACAGCCCCCTGTTTTCCTAGGCAGGACGTAATTGGCATGGAATACTCTCTTTGGCCCATCTGGGTCACCTGTCCTGGCTTCGCCCCTCCTTTCTCAAGAATAGAAAAATAGAAGAAGCTAAGAAAGTCCTTGACTGTCTGACTGCAGCTAAGAACATCAGGGTGTTATCAGCACTGCTTTCATTTTAACTCCCAAACACAGCACTCCATCAGCTGCTACAACTGAAGTTAACTCTATCCTGACTGAAACCAGGACACCATTGCTCATGTCACATAAAGAGAGCCTTGCTGAAGGGGCACAGTAGCTATTTGCAACCCAAAAGAAAAGGGAGCTCAACCTAATACAGAGGGCTCCAACAATTATTCCAATAAATCCAAATGCTTGTAATTGGTGAAACATCTGAGTGGTACTGTATGATTGGGAAGATTACAGCATTCAAAACGTTTGTAAGCCTCAGGTTTTCTAAAGCCATTCAGTTTTACCTGTGCCTGCCTCTAAGACCATCAGATGACAGTGTGTTTTTAAGCTTGGCTGGGTGACTTCCTGAGGTGAGATGCATGGCCAGTTGTGGTAGGGTTTGATCAGATTATCCCCAGCCCTGTCCCCCGATTTCCGAGTTTTTACATGATACGTTACACTACAGAGACCATAGAGCCGGTGAGACTAGAAAGTTCTTTGAATATTATTTGCATGGACATGTGTATGTGACGGGTTAGATACATGCTCCCAGATCTAGGCGCTGTCATGATGATTAAAGAGGGGACAAGTCTCCCAATGGTGGTCCTTTTTTTCTGCCTGATCTGAATTATGTCAACAAAAATGCAAAAATTCCTTCACACCAAGGTATTTTCTCTGGTAACTACAGGAGTTTTACTCTACAATATACATTTCCAGTCAATGGAAGACATTTGCTCCTGGATGGATGCAGCTGCCAGAATGAAACAATGATACATGAAGGTCTAGGAGAAGATTTTAAATCCTAGCAGAACATGCCCAGGAAATATCAGTCATTTCATATAGTAACTGATTATCTTCATCCTTAAAAAATCAAGCTAACAGCTGTGCACTGTCTCTTCTCCCAGAACAAGTCCAGATCCCTTTTGACCTGATGTACGCTATTCATTTCTATTGTAGACTTTGGCAGTTTGCTTCATAGTTTTAATTATACCCTCTGAGCAAGAAAGTCATCCTGAATAGTTTACAGCCCGTGCCTCATCTGCAAGCTGTTATGTCTTCCTTTGGAATTAGCAACAAGTCACACATCTTTTTATTTGAAACAACCCATTCCTTTTCTGGTGTATACTGTACTGTATTTCCTGCGAATTCCTATCCCTTCCAGCTGCAGTAGAACTTCACTCACCATTGACTTGGACCCAATGCAGTCATTTACTCCACAGTTCTTGGACTTTTAAGGCCTGAAGAAGCAATTGCATTGTCTCGCCTAACTTCCTGTAAAATTAAAGCCATAAAATTTCGTTCAGCTACTGCAATGTGAGGCCTAACACATTGCACTGACTGGGATGTCTATTCTATTTTCACTAAAAGTTAATATGAAGTACAGCGGTCACGATTGCATTCCTCAGTTTCGTATTCCCCATACATGCCTGCAAATGACTCCACAAGGCATTAGGCAATGAAGAAATGGTCAAATGGCTGCAATCTTTCCTGAGTAGTTTTCATGTAGCCCTGTGCAGAATGACTTAATTATCTCTTGTTTCAGGTTTCAGTAGTGCCTTACTGTAATCTGTATGTACTTTCTAGAATAGCAAATTAAATAGTTACCTGATAAATATTATTATCATACTGTCTATGGAGCTTGGAAAGGATCTCATTAAACCTTCCTTTGATAAAAAAAATATTTTAGATGGACATTGTGGGTTTTTTTCTTCAATTAAACAAAAAAAATCGCTGTTTATGGATGGAAATATTCACCTTCATAGGACAGAAAGTGTCTCCATTACTGGTTAATACATTCTACTTTTGCATAATGAATGCTTAGATGTCTGTTTAAATTTGATTTTAAAAGCAGCTTCCATTTTAAATAATTTTCAAAATGAGAAAGTTCTTCAATAAGCTGGAACTTTGGAGATTACGTCCAGCACAATTCAATGGCACAACCACAGCACAAAAAATCTGCTTAAATCTGCAAGAGACATAAATACACCACTCCTGCTGAGGGATCCAGACGGCTCACTGGACATCATCAAGTGAGGGTATTGCACAATCTTACTTCTATATCTGAAAGCCATGCTTGTCCTAATTTATTTAGGAAACTGGAGTAAGTAGGCAGCGTTTTGGGATTGACTGAGGCATAAAAGTCTTTACCATTCTCTATCCGGAGCGGTAAAAATCTGACACAGGAGTGGCTTAGTCATTCAGTATTAGAACATTTTCTTCCCCAGAGGAAACATAAAACCCAACATAATCCCATATAAAGATTCTGTAGAACAACCCTTCACAATCCTGTTATTTTTCTTCTTCTTTTCTAGGACTGATATGAACTGGTTGCCCCAAAATTATCATGTGATTAAAAGAGAAATGTAAAGAATTATACAGTATTAAATGATCATAGACTGACTCTTGCCCTCTATCCTACTTGTTGTAAGCTCTGTTACGCAACTGAGTATAGTGACATAAATAGGATATAGGCCCTCTTTATCTTTTTGGAAGAAGTTATAGTGTATTCAAAAGATTTTTTGGTATGTGTGCTACTTTATCTTCATTATAAAAACAACTTGGATGTGGGCTCCGGGGGAGATTTATAGTCTCTCCATGACAAAATTAAATTACAAATGTCTCATTAGAGACTGCCAGTGTACCTCAGATAATGACTCTAAAGCATTCATCTCCAAGCTAATTTCCAGACTGTTTTTCTTTTGAACTTGTCGTACATGACGATTGTACTAACTTTTATGAATATATTTTTAAGGGGCACTGTCCTTTAGGGCACACCATAAATACTGGTGTGCTTGGAGTAAAAGTTGTTAAGAGGCCAGAGTGGAGAGTAAGGAGAGAGGCTGCAGAAGGGACGCATAAAACCAAACAGACTGGCTGAGTCCCATTATGAAAACTTTTATCAAGCCCATGATCAAGAGAAAGAGTTTCTGAATACAGAGATACTTTACTCATTGCAAACTACAGTAAAACAACAGTTTCAGATGATGAAACAAGTACAACAAGAGAATATAATTGCTATGATTCTCTTCAGAAAGGAAGTTAGACACAGGTCAATTGTGATACTAAACAAACTTCACAAAGTAGCTCCTTTGGTGAACACTTCCTTCTATTTTGGCTTTTCGCCCTTGGCACCAACAACACACTTGATTACTGAAAAAGGAAATATTAATGATATTAATTAATGGGAAGTTAACTCTTTTACCCCAGCGCTGACATTATGTAATAAGTCTAATCATCTAACTGGATAGACTTAGTTTACTTATTGGTTTTTTTTTTGTTGTTGTTTTTTTATTTCTTACAAAATACCACAAAGCTGTATTATTCTATCTTTCATCAATTCCAGGAAATGGATAAATCAGATCAACTCAACCTTGTATGCTCAAGAAAATATTTCTGGTCCCTTTCATGTAGAACATCCTTTTAGAAGAACTGGTGCCTTCTTTGTAAAGAATGAACTACTATTTAATGTGAAGTAGAAGTAACCTACTTAAATTTAGTTCTCTTTCATGACTGCACTAGTGAGGGAAGACACCAGTCAGTCATCCTGAGCTGCTTTCCCTTTGTGTATCTATCCTAGCTTCTGTAGTTTACCTGGCAAATGAAGAGGCTCTCTATGTCCTAACGCCTCTGGTCCCTTCCTCCTGGCATCAAAGACCAGCCCAGTAGCAGTAAACTAAGAGATGAAAGTGTATTTCTATTAACTCCCAGAAAGAAAACTTCCAGAAAGCATGTAAGAGAGCCTTCTCCCTCAGTCTTCTGAACACGAGGTTCCCTTTTCATGATTTTATGATGTACAGATAGAAGAGTGTTTGGCTTTTCTCCTGCTTCTGACTTTCTCTCTTACACTGGATGACCGTGTACACTTACCACTTTGGAAGAATTGGTTGTAGTACAGTCTATGTCATCATTCATTTCTTGAAAGAGTGATAAATGAATGTGAGGAACACTATGCATTAAAAAAGCCCCTGCCAAGGAGCATACAGCTGTTAAGGTTATGATGTTTCAATTTTGTTTGACATTTTCCCTGAGTTCATTCTCTCTTCAGAATTCACGGGCTGGAAATCTTAGAAAATTTCCCGCCATTAGCTCCAGGTAGCAGTTATTTTCTGAAGGATTAACTATAGCTGTGAAAGAACAGGCTCTGCTTTTTGCAGTGGCTTGTGACCTCTATTTTTCATCCATCCTTGCTATTTCCAGGAACACAACGGTACACAAACATCCAAGCCATGTGCCAGGAGAGAGCGTCAGCATTGCTTAAACTTACCCTGAGTGCATGGATATAGGAATAGCAACTTGGAGTACAGATATGTGCGAGTGGGGAAATGATTCATGAACAGCAGCTCGTACACAGCACTCAACTATCCAGCAACTGTTCATTTCTGGTGCACTCAGGCCCACACGGCTGCGGAGAAGAGCTGGCACGTATGAACATTAGAATCTCAGACATCAGCAGGCAAGCAGGAGGAAATAAAGGTATTCCAGGCTCATAGTCATCTGTGAGCCTGACTCGTGAATACTGGAAGTCAGCAACAGTGTATGGTTATCTCTTAAGAGAAAGAGAGCTTTTCCTTCCCTCCCCTCCATTTGGCAATTCCAAGAGAGAGGTTGCATGTGCCGTATCAGATTGTGGCTAGTAGTGACAAGTGTGATATAGCGGTAGGCTTTATTGAGGAGGTTAGGAATGTTTAAAAGTGCTAAGTAGGCCAAAAAGGCATTTAAAATACCCCAAAGGCAAGCTAAGAGAAATGGCCTTTTGGACACTTCGGAGCAGATGCTCCAAACAGCTCAGGATCTAACAGCTCCTTCCTGAGCACTTAATGGCAAGGCTGGGTTTTCAAGAGTACTAAGCTTTCTGTGATAGGGAGCCCAGACCAGCTGGAAGTAGCACTTCAATTTTTCAGCCCTGGATTTCTTTGCAAGTCCAATCTTGAAATCTCAGGGAAATCTTTTCTTAATTTGCTTTATTTAAAAAAAAACCCAACAAACCCAAATCCTGATGCGTTTCCTGGAAGTCTGTCACATCTCACACTATAATCGTAGATGGCTAACATCTCTGCAGATTACATCTTTCACTGTAAAGTAGAACTAGATGAGGTGAGTGTTACCTGTACTTCCCACCGCATTCTGACTACCTGAATATTGTATTTAAATATTCAGATATAAGCAAAAAAAAAAAAAATCATTATTTAAGTAAAGGGAAGATTTATACTGCTATAAATGAAACCATTCTTCTGGAATGAATATGATCCTAAAGTTTAGAAATCCTCAGACTATTCTCTAAACAAAGATGTGGGAAACTATTACTGTTTATATTAAATATTCCCATGTGGATCTTCTGGTCCGAGTGGAATATGAATGGCAATCTCTTGTAAAATCCCTACTGGAGCTGTCAACACTTTTTATATGAGGCATCCCAGATACAGAGAGGAGCGGAGCATGCATGCGGGTGGACATACCTGTTCCCTTATGAATTGCTCACTCCTCTGGTGACAGACAGGTTTTCTGAGGCTACCCAGATACAAGACCAAAGTCACTGAAGTGATTTTTCATAAGGGAGGAGATGATACACCCTTCCTTATTACCAGCTTTCAGAAACGGGGTCTTCAGCAGAACTACTCCTGATTTAGAGCAGAGGGATTTGGGACTAAAAGGGTATTCCTGTACCACAGAGTAAATCCCCATTCTCACAAGCTCCATCTTCTACAGTCAGTGCACACATCAGGCTCCACCCTGAACCTTCCCATTTTTAATCTGCTGCTTACATGGAAACCTGACCCAGAAACCACCTTGCTGTCTTCAAGCATGAATTAATTCCTGGACTCCTTGTGTCAATATTTTCAATCTGTTTAAACTTGTCCTCTTTCTAGTGTTTTTCCTCTCTTCCTTCATCTATTTGTGTAAGGTAACCTTGTCCTCCCTCAGATTTCATTGTATTGCTGAACCATGCCAAGGTCTTCTGGTGTCTTCTAAGACAGAATCCACAGAGCACCCCTTGATAGGCTTGTTCTATGAGCTCTTAATCCCTCTATAAGCTCTTCTCTGCTCTTTTCCCCTGCATGTGAGTCCGGTCACAGGTAGTCAAAAATATATGAGGTCAAAGTACACCAGATAAACTCCTGCCACTACATTGGAGAAGGCCAGTTCCTACCAGAAACACTTTAACCGATGAACTATAAGGTTGCATTCTTGTGGTCAAGACCCCATTACAATTTCCAAAGTATTTTTTTTTTAATTCTTCTATTATTTCCAGATGATGAGATCTGACTTTATCGTTTATAGCACTTACACAATTAAGTGAGAGGTGAATCAGGGCCAGGTTGTTTGCCAAAAAAACAAGTAAAACCCAAACACTTCACGTCACTGTTTATTTTCACTCCTCTTGAAGAAATATCTAGGTCAGCTACACCAAACTTTGACTTCAGGATGCCTTGCATAAGGCTCATGCTCAAGCTACCTTGTTTATACCTTTTTGAACGATTTCTCCATAAGTATTTGTAGCACAAATTATACGTACCAAGGAGAATTAAAACAAAAATCAGGGTTAAAAGTTTCCTGTTATTTCTGTATATGGAGAAATGAAGCAATAATTTTACTGTGCATATCTGGCTACTATGACTGAGATATTAATTCTATTTTACACATACAGAAAGAAAAGCTACAATTTTAAAGAGCTACAATGAAAATGTTGCTCCCTTGGAATCAAGGCAAAATTCCCACTGAGTTCAATGGACTAGGATTTCTTCCACAGTCTGATTTACTATTTTGTTTCATCAGTTGTATGCCAGGGTAACTTTACTGAAAGCACTGGAATTCCCTTGGCATGAAAGCAGTGAAATCAGAAAAAAAATGTGAGTACGGATAATCATAATAATTTTTACTGGAATAAAAGGATTACAATTGATGGGTAACTGTTTTGGTAAACATAAATTAACTGAGATGTTCTCAACTGACTTGTTAGACAGTTGCATGCTGCTTTAAGAGCCAAATATAAATACATTTCATGTATTCATACCATTTTATAAAACTAGAATCTTGCATAGACAAAACAAGGAAACTGCAAAGACTTACATCACTGCTAAATGAGTTTCTCTTTAAAAAGTGCTCAACGTGTTTCAGACCAAGAGCCAAATTCTGCCCCTTGATATACACATGCAAATTCCATTAAAGTAGCTGGAACTGCACATTCATAGTTGTGGAAATGATTTGGCTGTTTAAAGGCAATTCTGGGAGCATTGACTGCGAGGGCTGCTCAAGAATTTGCCAGTGAAAATGCTTTTTTGTTTTATTTTGTTGTTAAAAACTGTTGATCTGTCAAAACTAAACATTTCTGCACAAATACATATAGCGTGTTTGACAATGATCACATTTCTGGTTAAGGAAAAAGAGAAAGCTAAAGTCCACAGCACAGCCAACAAGCATTTATGCCAAACTGAGGGCTCTAAGTTGTCATCAATCTCCCTCCCTGGAGCTATTTCACACAGTTCTATAAATTCAACATTAATTGGGCAAAGAGACTGTCTAATCATCACTTCCCCGTCTGGTAGCTTTGTGTTCCTGTCAGGAAAAGCAATTACTTGAGCCCGTCCTCCCTTCCAGGGGATTGTTCTCTTAACAGGCACTGTTGTTCTTGATTGAACAAGGCATTGGCTTATCCAATGCCTGCCACCAAAGGATCAGTGGGAAAACTTTTGACTGATCAGAAATGGCATTGAGTTAGGGTATTAATTTTCTTGTAAATTCCACATGCCTCCCCTCCCAGTGCTAATAAAAATGCTAGTGAAATAGTACATTGTTTTGCTTTTACTTTGAAAATGCGTATTTTTGTCTGTATCAGTAACTTCTGATGTATTTTCTTCCCACCTCTACTATTTCAGAAATTGAATTAATACTTCATTAAGCACTCAGCTTTGAAGGTATCTGAGGATACAAACTAAGCAACCAACTTTTTACATGCATAAACATAAAACCAACAGCAGGAGAAACACCATGCCTCTGCTGTGCTGCTTGCCAAAACATCTGAAAACTTAGGCAGTGAAAAGAGATGAGAAGAGGGGAATATAACACTAATAGTATATATTATGGATGGCTTATCTGGCTGGCCTTTGGAAGGCAGCATGATTGAGTAAAACACAACTTGTCAGAAGTGTGGCCAGTGGCTTGGGGGCTGAGTGCATCCCCACATCAGGAAGTGAGGCTTAAAGCAATGCCTACATGCCAGTCCTACTTAGTCCTTTCTGCGGGGCATTTCCAGCAGACTGAGTCCCTGGATGGTGAGTGTGATGATTTTGTGGCCCCGCAGGTAGGAACACCCACAAGAGAAGTGCAGAAGAAGCTGTTATGAGACATTAATATCATTGCACATTGCCATACTTCATTGGCATGTGAAATAGAGCTGCAGTCAAACCTGTCTGCCATTTCCCAGTTCTGGCAGCTCAGAAAGGAAGTCTGGAACCCCATGAGCAGCATTTGCTGGATGGCAAACAGAAGGGACAGGGCTTACAAGATGAACAAGCTTAGTGCTAGCTCTTTGCACAGGCTGAATTTCACTCCATGTCATTAAAAGTAGCACTGGTGACATTTGACCACCTATAACCCCATATAGGTGTCACTTCTTAACTGTTATTTGACAGATTATTACTGTTTGTGAATGAGTTCAAATTAAATGTTTTTCCTGCTCTAGTTTTTTCAAAACTGTTTTTTCTCTGGAATAATGGAGCTGCCTGCGCTTTATTTTCTTTCTTTCTTTCTTTCTTTCTTTCTTTCTTTCTTTCTTTCTTTCTTTCTTTCTTTCTTTCTTTCTTTCTTTCTTTCTTTCTTTCTTTCTTTCTTTCTTTCTTTCTTTCTTTCTTCCTTCCTTCCTTCCTTCCTTCCTTCCTTCCTTCCTTCCTTCCTTCCTTCCTTCCTTCCTTCCTTCCTTCCTTCCTTCCTTCCTTCCTTCCTTCCTTCCTTCCTTCCTTCCTTCCTTCCTTCCTTCCTTCCTTCCTTCCTTCCTTCCTTCCTTCCCTCCTTCCCTCCCTCCCTCCCTCCCTCCCTCCCTCCCCTCCTTCCTTCCTTCTTCTTTCCTGTCTGTCTGTCTGTCTTCTGTGTTTTTAGTTTTAACAGTTTCATTTTTAACCAAAGTCCAGAGCCTGTAGGAAAATGCTTTCCCTTCAGCTGGGCCTCTTCCTATCTTATCAAATAATATTAGCTTGCACTCCATTTATACCACATAGAGCCTTAGAAACTCTCATAGCTTTTAACCTGTCATGTAGATTAAGACCTCATTAAACTTCATGCTACCTTCAGAATGATCATGTTACCTAATGCTAAAGATTTGGGAGCAACATAATCAGTACTGATACAGAGTGAAGCAGAGGGATCTTTCATCGTATGGCTGTGGCTTCATTTTCTAGAAGGAGAATTTACTGCCTGGTAAATTCTGTTCAGTCTGTTTTGTGTTTCAGTATGTGCCCTGTCTGGACAAACATGCCTCGTGTTTTTCCTCATGAACAGATTGCATGCCTGATGCTTCTGAATTTGAACAAATGTGTCCGTGCTCATAGATTAAATATATACACATATATATATTTAGGCTCTCAGATACTTGAGAATAAGTAAAGTGTGTGGCTCTCTGTGTGTGTATATACAGACGTGCATACACAGATATATGTTTACTCTGTAAATAGATACATGAGGAATGAACACGAGTAGCTACAGAAGAAATGTCCACCTATGTTTCTTCTGGCACTTCTCACATGTTTGCAGAAAAAGCTGTTCAGAGAAGGATAACTGGAACCAAATAGGGGAATACACTCTTCTGCTTCAGTGTTTGTAACACGATAATAGCTATAGATGAGCCTGGTCATTTTTAGTATGAGCACTGTGTACACAGCGTAAAAGACCTGTCCTGCTTCAGGAACTTTATGTTTGAAACAGGTTGAATAAGATAAAATGCCGTTACTCCAGTTTTATCAGCAAGAAACAGAAATATTAAATATATTTTGTTCTCAGTCACATAGGAGATCTGTGACAAACTCTTATCGCAGCTAATACCTCTGCTACTGGTCCTGTCTTTGAGCTCTACTGTCCTGGCAACACTTCTGGTACTCTTTCACGGGCGTAGAAAATCATGAGGAGAGAAAAAAGAAGCCTCAGTATTACACAGCAGACATCCTGCAAGAACGTGAGCATCTCACAACAGTTTTGTGTTCGCCCCAATAACCAACCCCTTAACTGACATGTTACCCGCTGCTGATGTGCAGTGGGGGAGTGGAGGCAGGGCGCGGGCGGGAGCTGCCCACTGCAGCTGAGGGAGTGCAGAAGTTGAATGTAAGTTTCCCCGGGTTTGACCTGGAGCTCTAGCATTTGGTTCAGTCTTTCTTGCCCAGGCACTTACCTAATTATCCAGAAGTCTTTATCAGGGCATTGCAAAACCTCCCTACAGGAATTGTTGATTAGCAATCTCTTTGATTAAATTTTTTTTCACTTTTAAAATGACTCTTGCTGTTGCAAAGGATTAGGCTACATAACAACATCATATCATTTTCCTCTCAACAGTACATCTTGTCGGGTTGAGCAACTTGTTTAGGGAGAAGGAAGGGATGTGAGAGAACTAGGGGCAGGACCAGGTCTCTCCCAGTGCTCAGTGCAATCCCCGTGCTGACGGAGACAGGAGGGATTGCCTGTGTCGACCTGCTGCCTCTGAGCCCTGTCTCCTTCCCCAGTGCCTGCCCACCCAGCATCAGCAGCCTTTGGAGTGGGCAGGATGTGTCCCTCTCTCTGCCAAGCCCAGATAGCCACTCAAAAGACTTCCCTATGTCACATCTGTTGTAAACTTCACCATGTTTTTCCTGTGTCTGCACAACATCTCAGCTCATTAGGAAGACATGAGATAGCAGAAGGCCCGATACGGAGCATTTCAGATCCCCCCAAGCCCAGGAGATCCTCCTTCCCGTACCACGCATGGGACCCTTAACTTTAACCCAGCCGTGCCTTTCGTCTGAAGGGAAGAGACTATTTATGAGGAGTCATACAAAATAAACATGAAGAGTTCACCATAAAATATGACAACCACTTTAAATAATGTTGACTTAATTAAACTTTAAACTTTATTTATATATTTTATGGCCGTAGTGTGAGCTCTTCTCGGATGTTTACTTCAGTGAAAAATCCATCATGTGAGGGCCTTGAAAGGAATTAATCCCCTTACCCCTGGCACAGAACTCAGCTCCAACAATTCAGATCTAAATATTTAGTGATGGATGATACATGTTTATAGAACAGAGGGCAGCATGACATTTAAATGGGATCCGGGGTTGCTATAGTGAGCGGACGTTGTTGAAAAGAAACTGGAAGCTGAAGCTGTGCCAATTATCGGAAGCTGATAAGCCAGCCCCTTTTTGCCTGTTTTTTCCCTTACGTCTATCCCTTCAGGGTTTTCAAAGGTTTCTTCACAGAGGGTTACGAGCAATTTTCAGAAGGAAAAGTTCTGCTGACTCTTGTACATTTGGTAGTGCATCCCATGGTTAAACTAATAGCCTCGTTGGGTGTCAGCCAAAGGTTACAGGCCTCTCAAAATATTCTTGGAAAAAAAAAGAGTTTATCACTGAACTGAAGTTTCTCATTAGTAACCCTGTGTTGTCTAATCTGTGAAATTACATGATTAACTCTTTTGCAGAGACAGCTTCAGCTAGACTTTGCAATCCCACAGGAAGTTATTAAAAGTATCACCGAGATAATTTCCCTGCTTTGTACTTGGCCCTTAGGGTAAAGGAAATACATCATTAGATGAGTACTTTATAATAAAGCTATAGATCACTAACAATTATTAAATGGCTGTCAAGAATGATTATTATTTTAAAAGTTGAGCACAGTGCAATTTGAAAAACAAATAAAAAACCTTGAAAGAAATTACTTCCTTTGTTTTTGTATAGAAATTAGAAACATGCCTTCCCCCTCCATTCTCTTTGAAGTGATTATTGGAATATAATCTTTCCCTGTACACAGCCATCTTACCTTCAACTTTTCTTTCTGCAATTCTAAAAATACCCTTATGGAAAGCAGCCCCTCACTACTGAGAGAATATTCCTCGGTGACCCAGTAGATAGCAGAATTTTTTTGCACGTCCTGAGAATGACACATTGATGCATGAGCCCTGAACCCCCAATGCTTCAAGTCACTGAAGCAGAGGTGGTGGTCTTCACCCAGGAGCAATCCCTGCTTTTGGTTAAAGTTGAACTCTGGGCTATGTTGGACACAGAAAACCCTCCCATCATGTATTTCAGCTGAAGTCACTTGCAGATGTTTTCCATGATTTGTTGTGCTTGGTTTTGGCTTTCTAATGAGTTCCTCCCAGATCAATGGGTGGTTTAGTTTGCATCTTTTGGGAGGAGAGGTAATAGTTCAGACCTTTATTAGCTTCCCCAGCTAGTTACTAAGGCTTTCTTTTTTTCCCTCCCCCTTTTTTTTAACCATTAGAGAAAAAGTGGAGTGGTGAGAAGGAGGAGATGCTGATAAAGCCCATGCTGTCAACCAGACTGTGAGCCACAGCCAGGGACACAGTTACCCTGCAGGGACAGCAATGGAGCATCTGGCTGGGTTGTGTAAAAGACAAATGGACATGAGATGTTTGACAAAGGGTGAAGCACATGGAAGCAAGAGCCCACAAGCACTCTGCTGGTCCTCAAGTCATATCCATCTGTGCAATTTTGCATTGTGCGGTTCAGATACAAGTTAGCAGAAAAGCAAGCTAGAATTTTAAAAATATTGTCAGATTTTTCCTCTGTACATCTCGAAAAGGAAGACTGCTACCAGGCACTTCTAAGAAAGCTTATGCGTGTCCCAGAAAGCCAGATCTTTCAAACAAATTGCTTTTAGGACTTAACCATGCGGCACTAAATGCCCAACTGTTAGGGTCATCCTTGTGGCACAACTTTTGTGATTTCATCTGGTTACAGTGCCACAATATGACTAATGAACACATTTGGTACAATCTAGGAGTTAAGCAGCAGTGCTTTGAATTGTGATGGCTGAAATCTAGTCTTAGCTGCTTAAATGTGCTACCAGGTCAAGAGATTTGCTCTTTTTTTTTCTTTTCTTTTTTTTTTTTTCTTTTCCCCCTAATAACTTCTTCCTGGCCTTAAATAAGCCCCGATCTAGGAGAGAAACCTATCGACTGTATAAACACAATATATGTTTATACATTTTCAATATAAGCGCAGAAAATAAGAAGGAAGAAATTAGAGATACCTTCTAGCTGACCTTCTTCATTCTGTATCACTTGCAGTGGTTACAATGGGCATCCTCTTTAAGTGTTTAGAATAAAATTCGCTCCGATCTGCTTATTCTTGGTTTTGAAAAGGGATTTGAGAATGACTCGGATTAAACCTTAATCCTCTTCATGCTTAACCTAAGATCTTCATGTCTAACTCTCTAAAAAGCTTAAAAGGGGAGGAGGGTTTGTCTAAGTTGGTGTATACATATGATAATATTCTTCTTATTTTTCATCTAGTTTCTAAAAATAATGCAACTAGAAGTCATTTTGAAGTGCAAGATAGGATAACTCAGTCTTTGTAAACTTCCATGATCTGCAAGTGCCAGAGAAATATTTCTTACTCTATTTTGTAGTTACAAAAAATGACTGATAGGGTTTTCCCTAATGTTTGTTAACCAATTAAAACCTGACGACTTACTCTTTCTTCAAAACCTCTGGACACACAGGTTCTGCAACATATTCAGATTCAATGTGCTTAGATAAATGTAACCTGAATCTTTTGAGGTTTGTTCATTACCAGTGTAGGACCTGAATTTTAACATGAGGTCAGAAAACTCTTGAAGATCCACGGGATAGAAGGTTACTGTGGGATCTGCAAAAGGTAGCTATGAAAAAAAAACTATAGCTGAATACGAATAGCTTAAGTTGTCTATGCAGTTATCCATATTTCCACGTGAAAACTTTCAGGGGTCCACAAACTGGAGAAGATTGAAAATATTGATGTAGACACTACCTGCGTACCTTCAGAATGGAAAAGCATTGCAAAACAAAGATGACAAATGTTAACAGAAAATCTCTCACTCGTGTCTGTTACTTTGAAGTGGGATTTTATAACAGAGATCTCTGAATTTGTAGAAGACAACCAAATACGTGCTCGGGAGCTGACTGGGAAAACAATATCAACACAATTCTGACTTGGGAGATGAATGGAGAGTGCAATTTTCTTCCTGTAGTTTCCCATTCTGGCTAATGTTAATGATAAAACATGGATTTATACAACTAGAGAGATCTGCAACTGTATATGACAGAATCAGTGCACTTGGTGACGAATGAAATGCCAGTTCTTGCAGCAGCAGGTTTGCCATCATCACATAGAATGGGGAGTACCTAATTTTGCCGTTCATTTCTGCTGTGCATGGGGTATGTCTGGGAGATATAGGAATATTGCTTTGATTTTACTGCAAATTATGCTTTTACATCTCTGGGAGCAGCTGTCATTTGGTTTTCATTTGAAAACCAGCTTGCTACAGATGAGAAGGGAGCAATATGCTCCTTTCTGCAGCATTGACTCATTTTCCTTCTTGCACTACTGCTTTTTCTTATTTCTGTCATCCAAGGAAGAGATTACACGTAGAAGATATAATGCCAACTTTTGATCAAGGTTGTATTTTAAATCCCTACCGTTCCTTTTTGAGAAGTCTTGTATAACCATCCATTTTATGCAGTCCTATTAATTTTAAATTGCTTTTTCTGGTCTCTGTTGTATCTATTTTGAGACATGTTGGACCTGGCTACTCTTGACCTAAATGCAGTTTTATCAGCCAGTGAAGGATCATGCTCTGCATGTATGCATGGCATATATCTCTCTGTTTCTTCTCCTGGAAAAGGAGGAGGAAAGCTCTCTTCTTCTGTCAGTGACGGATGTTTGCAAGATCATTTCCTTTCCCTGAAGGCAGCAGGAACACAGCAGGTCTCAGCTCAGGGTGACCCTCCCATCTTCTAACCACATCACTTCAGGTAAAGATGAAACTGCTGTAATCACACCAGAGGCTCATTCCCTAAAGTGTTAACAACCTTGCGCCTAGGGAGGTAGGAGTAAAGGCCTTTAATCTCTGCCAGCGGGACCTACACACTTTCCTACGCCACATTTTGGGTGAGACATCAGAGGTGAAAAGCAGTGGAGGAGGAAGATTCAAAGAAATAACTGCTAGAACAGATGTCCAAGAAACTCAACAAGTACTTGTTTTACATGTTTTTGCTTTACAGGCTACCCATTTTTTTAAAGCAAAACTACTAGTTTATTTCTGCACTTCATTGCCAAATCAGAAAACTGAGTCACACAAAGCATTATCATTGCTCATATTCATATTTGTAATTATTCTTACACTTCAGATGTGGGGAAAATCCATTATTCATAATACGATGTTTTAGTTGGTAGAGAACCAGACTCACAGATGATTAGTGATAGCTGATGAAATGAACTTTCTTTAAAGTTCAGGGGTCTTGCATTATATGAAATTGAATTTCTAAAACCAGTGCTTTGATGTCTTCCCAGTACAAATATTTTACTCACAATTAAGTACTTGGTACAAAAGTCTGGGAGAAGGGGAAGAGAGAAAGGGGAGGGGAGATGTGGTTAAAGGCAATCCTCAGCAGGATGACTTAAAAATATGACTATGATTTCTCAATAGCTGCTACTGACTTTCCGGTTTACATGAATTTGCCAAATATATTTTCTTTGGGTCAGATTTTACTTGTCTTTCTCACACAAGTATTCTTACTGACTACCTCTGAGATTAAAGCAACCCAAATTTTGCTTACTCTTTCTCTTTTGCCAATTCCCTTAGGATCAGCTCAAATAAACTAGGGTCCTCTGTTACTGGATCACTTAACAGGCTGTGGAACCATGCTAATGTTCACACTAGCTAAACTTTTTCAGGGGAAATGCTTGTGTTATTTTCCTTGCTTCTCTCAGGGCATAAACAAGAAAAGGAGAAATGTTAGTCTGCATTTACAGAGGAAGCCTTGCTACCCACCAGCTGGGCTAATTGGCACTCTGTGACTAACCCAGCCCTAAATGGATGCTGCCTCTGCAGTTCCTGCTACCTTCGCTGACATAATTTTGTTTGCACTTTAATAGAGCGTATATTTTTTTGTCTCTTTTGTTTACTCTTTGGCCCAATTTTTCATTTTCAATGCAAAAGCCAGCAAATGCTCTATCTGAAGGGTACCCCTTTATGCTGTCAGACGTAAAGGTACAATGAACAGAGCCTTTTCCAAATCCCAGCACTGATACAGCCTCACAGTTGTCACTTGCATTTATCCATGTGTGCATCTGCATGTCTACCTGTACCTGTATTGCCAAAGCTCTTTCTCTACCTCTGTACACTCTCTTCCACATAGTTCAGGCTATGCTGCCAAATCTGTTTGTTGTTAAAAAAAAAACAAAAACAAAAACAAAACTGAAGGACATAATGCATTGCCTTTGTAAATGCAATTGCAAAGAGAACCAATATGATAGATCAGTTGGAGTGTAAGGCTGCAGAAAGCTGTGAATCTGGTCAGGAGAGATCTGGGTTGAGATTCCTAACACATGGGTGGTGTTTCTAGTGCTTCTGGCAGCCTCCTTGGGGAGGCTGGGTAAGTGGCTTCCCACACTGTTTTAAATCTTGTTTTTTATGGAGATTGGACCATCTCTCACTCTGTAAGCCTAAAGCAGTGTCATGAACACCTAACTTTCAGTGCATGTCTTAAGTGACACTGTGATTTATTCTTTCCTGTTGCTATCACCATCTTCTTTCCAATACATTGTACAGGGTTTTCAGCCCTTGCTGATTCCTTTCTAAAAACTTTCCTTTTTTTTTTTTCTAAAACTTGATTGTTTTCCATGGGTTACGAAAGCTCATAAGCAGGAGTTTTTTCTCCTTAGGTAGATACATTGCTGGCTAAGACATCAATCCATTTTCAAGGATATTCATCACTACCTGCAACGAGATCAGATCAAGGACTTTGACCTTTACTTGAATGTGCTGCCTTGCCCTTGACTCCCTTGGATAGCAAGTAGGTCCGCTGCAGACTAGTGCACATCTGGAAGAAGGCTTCTTTTCCTTGGGTGGTAGGAGGTTTCCCCCTGACATCACACAAGTGGCCACATGGACATTGTCAAAACCCCACAAAAGTTGTCCTGAGGAAGAAATTAGTTCAACTCCCAGTCTTTCTCCTGGGGAGCTGTTACTGAGCTCCAGGCAAAATAGTTTTCTGTCTGTAAACAGAAAGCTTGACCTGTTCATCTTAGCCGGCTTGTGTAAACAGATCAGTGTCTCAGAGAAGTGATGCAGGTTTCAGTAGGAACCTGGGCACCCTCTGCACATCTGTGACAGACCCTGTTTTGCTGCCCTGCTCCCCACTGTGCAAGTGACAAAGGCTTTAAGATGCCTCCTTCTTCAGGAGGAGAGAGAAGGGGACTCCCTGTGAGTGCGTCTGGAGCAGTAGTAGGCACCAACCGCCTAATGGCAGGGAGAGGGAATAACCTCAGGGTATTTGGCTTTCAGCAGGCTCAGAGGGAAACGGTCACAGAAGATGGAAGAGGGGAGTACCTGTTGCCAAATGGCTGTGATTACAGAGGTGGCAAGCGTCCAGGGAAACAGAGCCTCAGTTCTGTTTTATCGGGATCTTTTGTAAATTGCTATTAAGAAGTATTTTTCAACAATCTCATTTTTATTAGCCGTTTGTGCCCATTATAGTTTTCTAGTTGCTAGTTTGTTATGGCTGTAACATAAATAAAGTTCTAAAAATGTCTCATTTGAGGAACTGCAGAGCTGGCCATGCCATTTAGACACAGATAAAAGTAGATGTAAAGGGCTTTCTTTGTAATGGGTCTATTTTATATTTAATAGAACTGTCATATAAACCTATACTAGCATTTAAAATGCAGTTTCTAGGCTATAAAATAAACACCATTTCTAATATTGCTGTTGGCTTTCACCTATGGGATACAGTTCATTAAAAGCTCTATAAGGCATTTATGTGGGGTTACCATATGATTTACATTCTAGGAGCCACCCGAGGCAAAAAATGTGTTTCGCTCCCATCTTAGGAACAAATTCTTCAGAAATATTAATGATACCTGCAGGATGGCCCAGCCAATCAGGGCTGCTATAATCAGTGGTGCAGTGCTGATGGAGACTGGTACACCTTCCATGGCAGGAGTTCTGCTAGGTACAAATGCCTCCTTCAGGAAAAGTAAACCTGAGAAAAATTTTGCAATTGGTTCTCTTTACTGAAGCTTCTAAGACAGGTGTGGCTGCAAAAAGAAATGTACCTGGCTCAGGTCTCAGTGAGAGGTAAGGCAGGACTGCCTGTGCTGAGGGATTATCTGATTTGTTTGCCTGAGTTGGGCTGAATGACTTTCTGGAGGAGCTCACTTCTCCTCTTTGGCTACAGAAATAGGCATCCAGGAGAGATGGTTAAAATAAGGTGGAAGCACCTGATCACAAGTTCTGCATTACTGATCTACTTGTGTAGATCCAGGCCTGAGGTTGCTGGCCCTGCCTGTGGCAGGGGGGTTGGAGCTCTATGATCCTTGGGGTCCCTTCCAACACATGCCATTCTATGATTCTATGATTCTATGACATGTAGCAGTAGGATGAGGGGTAATGGTTTTAAACTCAAAAATGGAAGATTTAGGTTGGATATTAGGAAAAAGTTCTTCACTATGAGGGTGGTGGATCACTGGAACAGGTTGTCCAGAGAGGCAGTGGCAGTCCCATCCTTGGAGATATTCAAGGTCAGGCTTGATAAGGCTCTGAGTGATCTGATCTAGTGAAGATGTCCCTGCTTACTGCTGGGGGGTTTGACTAGATGACCTTCAAAGGTCCCTTCCAACCTAACACATTCTCTGATTCTATGATTCAATCTGTGCCTCCACTCTGTGTGAAAAGCCCTGATGGATCCCCACTGGCTGTGAGCCTGCATGCACTGATACCAAGTGTGTTGTCACTGCACAGCAGCAAGTGACATCTGCACTGAGACACACATGGAAGTTGCTGTCTCCTGTGGGCACAGCCCATCTGTTTTCTGGTGTTAAGGGGAGCATCATCATGTTCACCACAGGACCTGTTACCAGAGGCGAAGCTGTGCATCTCCCGTGAATGTTACTGAGATCTCTAGTTCTGTCCCTGGCTGCTTATACCTTTATCAGACTTTAACTCGCTGTACTCATGCTAGTCTTTATTTGCTCAATGCAGGAAAACACTTCAGACATTTCTGAGCCAGGCACTGGGGGAAAAACATACATTGTTTCAGTCTTTCTTTCTCTTTTTTAATGTTAGCAACTTCTTCTCCAAATGTCCCCATGCTTTCCAGAAGACACTTCCGACTTAACAGGGAAGGGGTTGTTTGTGCTAATGTACCATTTTCTGCTTTGACTTAAATCTGACATGATTTTATTGCTTTGAAAAAGCAGGCTAAGTGCACTGAATACACATTTTGATTTTAGCAGCTAAAATTTTCTCAAAATCAATCCTCACTAAGTATTTTAACCTCTTCATAAACCATGAATGCAGCTGACCTATGCACCTTGCCCAGCAATACCAGTAAGCTGCTCAGCAATGCTGCTCCATGCATGGTATGACCTGAGCTGCAGGTGGAATCCAGAACACACTTAGTGTCTCAGGCTCTCACTGTGGCAGGAAGACTGGATAAAGATCTTGGAAATGTAGCCGGAGAATCAATGAACAGAAAGAAAGGTTGGTGCTGTGGGGGAAGCAGGGAGCTGACACAATGCCTAAGGACTATTTAAGCAAAGAAACTGGGAAGAGAAAGGAAGTTCTGAGAGATCTGAGATAGGAAGGTGTGCCGAGTAAAACTGAGAGGAGGAAGCAGGCACATACATGGGAAAGGAGAGTGTCTAGCAGGAGGAAGTGAGAAGTGTCAGATGGGGGAGAGGACTTCAGAAGCTGGGGTGGAACCCAAGTGAACAGAGGTTTACTATCCTACTGCCTTAGATAAATATTTCTGAAACCCACTGGCAAGGCACTTATCTCACCCTCTGCTAATAGTAGTCCAAAAGGAAAATAAAAAGCAACAAGTTATGTCTGTTCCTCTGCTAACACAAATAGCTCAAGTGTACACAGTGAAAGTAGTCTCCAGAAAGCAGACACACATCAAACTATATTTGTCTCAGCTTGGTACTTCAGACGTTTTGCAATGTGAAGTAGGGATGCCTCTCCACTTGAACTTTACAAAAAGACATGTAAAATTGTCCTTGTACCCACTCAGCAGCCAGACAGTAGAAAATGCTACAAGCAAGGTGGTCCGGAAAACTTCAGCTAGGTTCCCCTGTCCTTGTACCTTGTAGCAGGTTGGTAAATACATGCTAGTGTTTTAGCATGCTAGTGCTTTAGCAATGCTTTCTGAATAAATGAGACTAGTGACTAAGCACTACATACCTGCGAGTGTGTGTGTGTGTTTGCATCCATCTATGCAGGTCAGTGACTTCATTAACTAGTATTTTTCTGGTCCCTTGGCTTATTGAGCTATCCTTGACTGAGGGACAGTACCACTGAGATAATTAGCTTCACACACATTTTGTGATAGTGTGTGACTTTTGCCATGACTTCTGCCATGTATGCTTGAGGAGACACCACAGGCTCTCTACAGGTGAGCTGAGCAATTTCTGACTCATTATGAAAAAAAACCCCGAAAACCACCCCCAAAAAAAAAAACCTCCCGAAAAATCAGGACTTGGGTATTTCACAATGGGCCCTGAAGATGAGTGGAAACTCATGAGTTTTGTTCCCTGGGACCTCAGTTCCCTGCCTGTCCAGTAGGTCCTGCCACTGACCAGGTGTGTTGCAAGAATAATTTAACATTTGTGGGACAATAAACAATCAGGACAATAAACGTTTAAGTTAGTTCACAAAGAAAGTCACGGGCGGGGGGGGGGGAATTCATCACTATCTTTCTGTAAGAGCATTCAGTGTATTCAGATGTGTAGATAAATAGTTTAAAAGCCCATTCACTTAACCTTAGACACTTCACAGAAGCCCATATGTTAGGATCCAAGCTGTTTTCAGCTCCCTTTAAAGTAGGTGATGAACTCAAGTGGCTGGAGTTGCTATCTAGAGATATGTTTCTCATTCAACTAAAGAAGGATCCGATGGTGACCATGCACCTTCCTGGAGTGTCAGAAGTGGGTGGGATGAACTCAGATTGCAGCGGCAGCTCTCCAGGCTCTTCTTCTAAGGTCTCACAGTTGTAAGGAAAAAGCCTGGGCCGTGGTGCTTGCTCCCAAACAAGAGGGAGGAAGAAAGAGTTTCCAGCAGTGGTATCTGTCCTGATATAACTTTTAACCTTTATCTGGGGAAGAGTCTTCCAATGCCATTTTTGTACAAGTGATATTTATATTACAGAATTACCTGAAAGCCCTCAGCTCCATTGTGCCAAGCATTGAACAGAGTTGTGAATTATTTTCCATCACAGGCAGCTACGTATAATTCTGCATTGGTATTTGGATTAAGTATCTTCATCAAAAATGGCCTGAATTTTCCTATATCACGCCCCAGGAAGGCTCAAAAAGCTCAGCTTTACAAACCCAGGCCACCTTCCTTCAAGGCTGCATGCGCCAGGAAAAGAAGCGTGTGCCACAGTTTTGGCATATCTATCCCTAAGACTCACTGAAGTCAATGCAGAATTAAGAGCCTGGCTCGATGTCTAGAGTAGGACACCTGGCAACCAGGCAAACCCTGTGGCAGCCAGGAGCGCTCATGGAACCGGGGAGAGCTGTAATGACTTCCTTATGACCCATCCCCAAACGGCACTGAGTGCAGCCCTGGCACAGGAGAGTGTCTGGCCTACAGTATGTAAATAAATAACAAATGAGTGAGTCAAAGCAAAGGCAGAGATGAATGAAGCAGATCACCCAGCATGGCTATAGATAGATTTACACTGTCTCCAGGCTATGGAAGGCAAGCTGTCATACTTTCGTTCAGGTTCTCAGAATCATTTTCAGTGCCATAAAGGGTGACTTATTTTCTTTTTCTTTTTTTTAATGAAAGCCCATGTTCTGAAGCTGTCTTCTGAAGATCAATAGAGCCAGGTGGGATAGTACTTTTCAACAGAGACATTAACAAGTGACCATCACTACATGGATAAATGTAGTTTTCGACTGAATGCAAAGTCTAATTAATTTTGAATTAATAGATTAATCTTTAAATTGATTACTAAAATTCAAAACCAGTCTGCACACTGGATTTTTCAAAAGCCTATATTTTCTCTCTCCAAAGATCAGAACTGCAATTGCCAGCAGGACTAAAGCAACATTTACAAATGGCATGCTTTAAAGCAATTACAAATGAAAGCTGGCAATTAATTTTCATGGATTGCATTAATTGCATACTGTATTCAGAAATTAAGCTCTCGGAGTAATGATGCTGAGACGCTTACCTTTTGCTAATATAAATGAATAAACTGGGTCTAGACACCCACTGCAATCTCACTAGCACATCCAGGGAGGGACAATGATAAAGGAATATACTTCAAAATGTTATGAGCAGGCTGATAAAGATGGCTGAGGACAGATGACAGAGAGCTCAGCTGGCAGATGCCTGGTATCCTTCAGCATGGAAAGAGGGAACATGTGAAAGGGTCTAAGAAGGTGGGTGGTGGGTTCTTCTGCATGACAAAATGTGAATTCAAGTCTGTGCTACCTCAGGAAAAAACTGCTTGCTTAGCCAGTAGAGAAGTAGAAGGCTCCAGGGAGATCTTACAGTAACCTTCCAGTACCTAAAGGGCAGCTACAGGGTAGCTGGAGAGGGACTGGTTATCTGAGAGGGTAGTGATAGGACAAGGGGCAATGACTGGATATAAGGGGAAAAAAATTATGATGAGGATGTTGAGGCACTTGAACAGTTTTCCCAGAGAAGCTGTGGCTGTATGCTCCATCACTGAATGTGTTTAAGGCCAAGTTGAATGGGGCTATGAGCAGCTTGACCTAGTGGAAGATGACCCCTGTCCATGGTTGGAACTAGATGATCCTTGAGGTCCCTTCCAACCCAAACCAGTCTCCAATTCTATGACTCTACAGCTCTGGGGACCATGTTTACACATCCTTCACCCTAGTAAGCCAAGGCTAAACAGTATGTTTCCAGCCTCTATCAGTTAAGGCAGTGGTGAGAACTGAAGCCTACCCATCAGGAATAGCTGAAACATTGCATGAGAAAGGGAATATCCCAATAAAGAGACCATGGAGGCAGTGTGTGCTCAGGATGCAGCCAGTCAGTCTGCTGAGAAAGATGGCCAGAAGAGACCTCCCAGCTGTTCCCTCAGCTCCCCAGCCTAATGACAGTTTGGCTGCAGAGGCTGCTCTGGAGTTGTCACAGGTTCACTTAGGACTGAAGGGAACTTAGGAGGGCTCTGGTCCCACCTGCTGCTCAGAGCTGGCTCAGCCTAGCTGAAGACCTGGATGCTGGGTCTGCTCAGATTATGGGAAGGACTGTCTCCTGATGGAGGGAGGATATGCAAACTGTTCTCACCAGGGAAAGCTGCAGGTGGTCTGGACAAGAAGAGGAAAGCACAAGCACCTGTTGGCAAGGACATACCGATGGCTGGACTGGTAAATTCAGTGGGAATTTCCACCTGGCTTAGCAGACTGACACATTCACCAGCACATCTTTCTGTGCCTACCAAAGCATTAAAATTTCCTTTTGGCAGGCTGAGTGAAAGGTAGAGAGTTTACATTTTCACCTACGTGGGTTTTGTTTTTTTGAGGAAGACTAAGAGAGATCAGGAAGAAACTAAAAAAGGTGCTCCTCTGTGAGCTGAGGAGAGAATTGCCAAAAGGTTGTGCTGGGAGGCGATGCCTGATTATGAGAATTACTGAAAATAACAAAACACTAATATGACTTGTCCATACAGATGGATTTCCAGCATAACAGGGCAATGAAAAAGCACATCCTCTCAAAGGGGAGCTCCTGAACAGTCTAGTATAATTCTTGCCTGAGGGTTAAATCTCAGTATGACTCTGTGCTGTGAAATTACTGCACTGCTGAAAATACATACACACAAGACACGCATGCATGCTGACACTGGAAGAAAAGCTGTGTTGGCATTTCTGAGATTGTAAGGTCAAAGTTAATTTTGTCAGATTTACTAATTGTTTTCAAACTGTGTCTTTGGTTTAAGCTCATTTAAAAGTAAACTCTGACTTGCTGTGATTTGGTTTTAAATACCTTTTGGTAACACTCATTCTGAATTATAAATAGCTTCATCCTTCTTCCTTCTTATCAAACTTTGACATATGCAAGATAATAAGAGGGATTTTAGAAATATTGATGCAAACCAGCCACCCCTGAATCATGTTAAGTCCCTAAGAATTAATGTTCAGATCACGAAGGGAGTGTGTAGTAAGAGGCTGGGGAAGTGAGAGAGACTTCTATGGCTTTTGAGCCAGAACTGATTCATTATTCATTCCATTTAAAATTGTCAAAGACAATTTTTGTAAGCATACATCCGTTTCCCTTCTGTTTAGAGAGGTATATGGCAGTATGACTGCAGTTAAAAGAAGATAGTCACAGCTTAGTGCATGCTGTAAGTGGATTGCTGTCATCACTAAAGCTAAACTGGGGGACTAAGGGGAAGACGGGATTTCATACTAGCATTTGTCTATACTCCTGCAGGTATTTCTGTGCTCCGCTTTGTTCCTTGAGATAATAACATTTTTGTTCTTTAAATAAAGATGTATTAAATTTGCTTTCCTGGAAGAAATTTTCCAGTAACTCTTCCAAGGCCTCCCTGTCACAGGATTAGCAGAAGAGGGGTGGCACAAGAGGCAGGAGAATTTCAGGCTCATTTTTTCATTGCGTTTTCTCTGAAATAGCCTGGTCCCAATCTCCAAAGCATTAGTCACATGACCAAAGTTTGCATGCACGAGAATGATTGCTGATTTCAGTGGGAATGCTCCCATGGGTAAAATGGTTCGCATAACTTCAGTGTTGAAAGGACTGAATCCTGTGCAAAATGGTCGCATTTTCTGTCCTGTGTGTGTTTTCAAGTCATGGACTGTCATTTTATTGGCATGCCAATCTTTTCCTTGGAGAACCAAAGGAATTAGGAGACAGCAAATTGGCTCTTTTCTATTGAAAAAAAAAAAAAAGGAGAAGAAGATATGATGCATCTGCAGAAATGTAGTCTGCAAGACATGTAAAATAATCCTTCTGTCCTACCTCAGCATTGATACAGTCTCAGCTGGAGTACTGCTTCCAGCCCTGGCCATCATACCTCACAAAAGCTATAAAAACAGAGTCCAGAGTTGAGCAAGTAGAATAGACAGAAGTCTGAAAAACATCACTATGGGTGCAGAAGATATAGAGGTGGCACAGAAGAATTCTTTCCAATCTAGAGAAGAGAGAGGGAGACATGATAACAGTCGGCAAGTATATAAAGGTCTATCACAAAGAGGGAAAGAATCTGTTCTCTGTGTGTATATGAGAAAAAGAGATGAGTCTTACTTGCAAAATGGGTGATCCATTTTCCTTAACATCTGAATAAACTTCTAGTTTTAGAAATAAGAGACTGGTGAGCTTTATCGCCTGGAGAAGGATGAAGATGGTGGAATCTCCTTGCAGCTATGAATAGCCAATCCTGTGTGCTGGCAAAGGTGTGGTTAGAAGACCTCATGAGGTCCTCTCCAGCTCTACCTTCTATTAATATAATCAACAAATTCACAGCTACATTCTAAGGGCAGGAGACTTACTAGTGGGAGTAGAGAAAAGGCAGAAAAATACAAACCCAATTGCTTTCAGACCTCAAATGGAGCTTGTAAAGTCTCAATAATGTCCTCTTTTGATTAGTGAAAGATGAAAAAACAACTCTAAAAGAATAAGTGCTAAACTCTTGGGGAAGGATTTTCTTCCTTTTCCAACATCCCTTATCCCTTCATAATTTTTCTTCCCAATCTTCAGATTTTATATTTTGCAGTGGAAAATGGAAATTACATCACCAAGATGTCCTTAAAGCAGCTGCTTACTTCAAACCATTTTTGCAAATGTAATTTAAAGGCGATTTAATATCATTGTAACCCTGGTATTTATAATAATGAAATATTTATTATTTGCCTTGTTCAAAATACACGAAGCAAACCTGAGAACAAGCTAATTGTCAGGAATAAAATCTTGCAAATTCTGGTGTAGCTGTTTTCAAAAGTGATTGGAAATGAGATCTAATGATTTTCAAAATAATATACTCAGGCGACTGAGGTTTAGTGGGAGATACTTTTCTTGGAAATCTGAGACTGAGTGGGTATATAAAAATATAGAAATGAAAACCTAATTTTCCATTGTTTTATCATGTGAAACAGCAGCCCTGTTCTGCTTATGGAGGAAGAAAGCTGCAAAAAATAGGGAGAGAAATTAATGCAAAAGACTATAAAGAAATGCTCCTAAAAACAAAACAAAAAAAAAAAGGGAAAAAAAAAAAAGAGTTCAGCATGGTTCCATATGGTGTGAGATTTCTCTTCTATGACATTTTTATTAAGGTTATGTATATGACCGTTCATCTTCATTCTGCTGGTGCTAATTGCTGTCTATTGGACCCTTCGCTACTGTGTACAGAGAACACATGCTTCCCCTCGACACTGCCATCGCTGCGGGTGCACTGGATTGTTCTGCTGTCCTCAGATAGGAACCTGCTGCTGCTGCCTGACCGCAACAGCTGGGAATATTCTGCTTTTAAAAGCTTATCTTGTTGATACTTGAGTTGAGCTATTACACAGTGGAACAAGCAAACAGAATGAATGGACCCTCTGCGGGCAACTTATGGTAACAAAAAAGCTTCCATGTGCTTTTGAATGTGTCTCTTGTCTTGGAATTGACAGTGATGTTTAGCATAGATGTTTCCTGCGAAGAAAACGTGATGGTATAGAGCCAGGAACAAGCTAAAAAGAAACATGCACAGAAGACATGTTCAGCACTTCAGCTTCTTTGCAACTCTGAGCAACACTTGAGACAGGAATTTCGTGAACTCATGGAAACGTCCCCATGAGAAATGCAAAGGGCTGCTTTTTTCTCTAGAATGGCTAATTTGATTAAGAATTACTTTTATGCACAAAATTAGTATATAAAGCATACCCCTCCAATCTTCTATGGCTTTTTAAAACAATCTGACTGAGACTAAAGTTATTTATTTATCAGCATAAGGTACACACACACATATGTCACGTGTACAAGCAGATCAGAGCAGAGAAGCACATATATTTCCATGTTATGGATGGACCACCCAGAGAAATCCAGAAATCTATTAATTTTGCTTATCACTTAGACTCCAACAAAACATCTAATAGCGTCATGAATTTTTCTGTCTTGAAGGAAGTGTTACAATCATCTCGTCTGACTTCCTACATAACACAGACTGACTGTAGGATTTCCCCAAGCAATCCTGATCTGCACACCAATGCATTTCAGGTCAAACAGCAAAAATTAGTAGCAGCAACAAGTGCGAGCATCAGAATTAGGTTCATGCAATTAGTGAGTCTTAAACTGTTACCTTCTTAACACATTGCCTTTTGTGAATGGTGCTGTGCTTAGCCGTGCCCTGAACTACACACCAGCCCCACTACAGACTCCACATGACCCCTAGGCAGGAAAATCTCTCTTCTGAAGCCTTAATGGAGGTGTTGTCTGAGCAAGCACAGACCCTGAGTGACATGTGCATTATTCTGTGTGCGGACGAACATCTGAAAATTTGGCTCTCAGACCACACTGGGCAATCTGTGAGAGCTGAACTTGACACCTAACAGCCAGACTTACTTGTAACTTTGGTCTCACAGTGATGGTGATTCTTGCTACATGACCGCTACTTTAACCCATTAACCTTAGTTAAGTGGCCAGTTCAAGCTGGCAGAGGCAACCCGTGGATTCACGGTTCCTTTTCCAGCATTCTTGGTGGCAATTTTGGCTTAAGGAAAAGCTAGTTTCCCCTCTCCCACCACTTCTGCCTTATACCACTTCCTCTTTGGTGCTTACAAACTGCTTACAAAGTTATAAGATGAACTGGATGAGGCTTAGAAGCAAATTAATCTCTTTTCCTCTTCTATTAAAAGAAGGGAGAGACCTTCTTAAAGGGGAATTTGGAAAATGATAATTTGGAGTCAAAATGAAAAGAATTCCTATTTTCCACTTTTATCACTGTAATGAAAAACTGAAAATTATTTTCAACAAAAAAAAATAATTTCAGTAGGTGAGCTTTCACTCCCTGGCACTATTTAATCTCTTCCTAATTATTACATTTAGTTCATGTTTGAAAAGAAATTCTTTCCAAAGTGCTGCAAACACAGAATTTTGAAAATGGAACATCCTAATCGTAACACAATTTCTATTCTTAGCTAAAAATATTATTTTAATTCAATGAAAACCCATTAATTCTTAGGACATCTTTTCTAAAAATAACCTGTTGTTGTCGTTGTTGTTGTTATTTGCCTAGATCTCACGAAACATAAGTAGCATCTTAAGAGAGCAGTAACAACCACATGTATTTGTGCACATCCATATATTTAGTTAGGCTGGAGATGGCTTAAGAGGTTACTCTGAGGAGAAGCTCTCGCTTACTGCTCAGAGAGATAAATTTGCGAAGGATACCATGGTTACTAACAACTCCAGAAATCATTACCAAAACCAACAAACAAGCAAGCAAACAAACAAAAAACAAACCCAAACCAAACCAAACTGAAAAAAACACCAACCCAACAACAAAAAAAATAACATACTACCCATTTTAACCTACCTCTGGTCAAAAAACTTCCTTGTCACTTTCTGAGCACTGCTCTAGGTCCTGGCTAAATTCTGTGTGACAAGTTCTTATTTTGGGACTTTATTGCTGCCCAAATGGGGTTAGATGCAGCATCCCACACTTTTTTTTTACTAAAATCAGTTGGTTTGTATGCTGTCCATCTTAGGGTTTGCCCCAGAGTTTGCTGCATTTTAGATGACCAGGGAAAGTGGTTTGTGTGTTCATATTTTTATTTAACCGGACAAAATTGTTTACCATTTCTCTATGATAGTGCCATGTAATCTTTACATTTTTATGGCCTCAAATGCACCCAGAAGTTAATCTTGTGTAATATTTTGCTGTCCTTCATCTTCTCCTTTTCTTTCTTGTCCCTACTATAACTTGTGCTCTTATTTGAACACTTCTTCCCCCAACCAGCTTGTGGCGTTACAAGTCAAATCGATACCTCTCTTCATTCCCATCTAGAAGAAAACAAGGATGCTGTCCTTACTTGGGGAAGGGAGGACCAGGCAACGCATTTGGATAGATGTCTTGCCAGCTTTGAAATGTCTTGTAAAATTCTGTTAATATTTCTTTGCCATGCATGAGGCTTGCATCAAGTGCCTTTTTCAACAGCATCACTGTAGACAACCATTTATCAGGTGTATATTGTATGGCAGCGCGGTGTTTGGAAATTCCATTTGCCATATGTTATTCATGATCCTTACTCACAGGCTTCATTTGTCAGGGGATTTAGATCTCAGCTGTGTTTAGTTTTTGGGGCTTGAGAACAAGTTGACCCACAGGCAGACACCTAATGATATAATTTGTTCAGTGCAAAAGGTTTGACTGCCCTCTATCAACCTTTATGCAGACAACTCCTTTGAATACAGTAATGGATGACAATATCAAAAACATAAATCTCGGCAAACTTCAAGGTTTCCTGGAAAACATGACTCTTAAACTTTAGGCACATAGACATTTGGCACAATGTCAGAAACTTTCCGGACTATTCATTTACCCAATTCTGGCCAAAAATAACCAAAGACTCTATGTGTCTGTTGATTTGTTTTGAAATCCATTCAAAACGGCAAAGAAGTTAAAAAGTAAGAGACCGGCAATTGAGAAACAAGACTTCTGAAGTATGAAAGATCCTTTTCTGTATCTTACAACATGTGGTGCTAACAAGCCAGGTCATGTCCCTCGTACAAAATGCTTTCTGTGAACTTAGTGTGGTTAAATTAGCAAGTAGAAATGACATAGTTCAGGTTCCTTATGGTTTTAGAAAGTAGTAAATAAAGGCCTTGCCGGAGAAGCTGCTTCAGAGGGGAAGAATACGCTGATGACTGCAGGCTCACCCCTGTGCCACTCCTTCTTAAGCCTGTTGGGTTGCAGGGACAACCTTTTTTAAAATCTGTCCCATTTGTAACTTTATGCCTCCTTTGTCACATCCCCCAGCTTCTTCCTCTTGTATGTATGCTGATTCTGCTTTCCCCTGCACTACCCCTATTAGTGGAAGAAGGAGAAACCCATCCTCCTCTACTCACCCTCCCGTTGTCTTTTTCCGTGACATGCATCCTCCTCTTCTAAGCAGAGGGGTGGTCAGGATACACCTCAGTGATGCACTTTCTCCTCCCATTTTGTCTTGCCATTTAGGCCTTTTGTTGTCCTATCTGGGATGACCTGTTGCTGTGACAAAGAATATCCTCACCTCAAGACTGGAGATGTGCCCTTGATAACACAAGAAGTTGTCACTGTTTGGTTGGACCTCAACTCTTCCATCCCTGTTAGGATTCATTTTAAATTATAAGGAAATGAGAGAAAAATTAAGCTCTTTTTTCATCTCTTTTTTATTTCTATTTTTGTCAACACAGTCTCTTTAGGCAAGTTTAGTAGCACCAGAGACACATGAAGCTGGCTGCACTGTTGCTTGTCTTTCCTTCTACATACCCAGCATGTCTTTTAACAGCTTGACGTTTTCTTCATTAAATCCTTCCTCATTCTCACTCTTTCCCAAATGCTTATATATCCCAACAGGAGTGATCAGAAAAAGAAGGGTGATTACTATAACTTATGAAAAAGTAATTTGCTTTGTTACTATTCTTTTTATTGAGTAGATGAAGGAGTTACGGTATTTTGCTTTTGCAACAGCCTTTTTGATTTTTATTTACATGATGTCTACTAAAAAAAAAAACCCCACCCAAGAAACAACTTACTTTGGTTTGGAGTCATAAGATGCACTGTACAATCCCTGTAATAGTGCCAACAGCAGTAATAAAACAACAAACTAAAAAAACCCAGAGTGCACAGATTGCACAAGTCTATGCAAGGGATTTGGGACAAACTGGCTTGCAAATATATGGTATCTTCTAAGTTTCAGATGCTTCTACAGGTGCAGATGTGAAGATGCAACGAGGTCCCTCTCTGAAAGAGGCAGGAAGAGGAACTAAGCTTTACTTTTGGACATAAAATACCCTGTAGGCTGCAACTGCTGCAGTACGGCGTTTCCTAAGGGAAATCACACTTGCTCCAGTGTGCCTGTTCTACATACATGAAACAAAGGTGGACAAGGAAAGCCATCTGGCTGTGAAGAATAGGTAGTGGAGAAGCATTAAAGACAGGAGCAGAACAGATCAGAAGGGGGATACAGGATGAAGAGGGAAAGCAGGCGGCAAGTTTTAACTCTCAGAAGGCAGGGCAGTAACTCCCATCCTGTATGTAGCTTGGAGTCTGCTGTGTCTATCTCAGAAATACAGTTGTAGCACTACTGAAGAAAAGCTGTTGTCTTCAAGAACTTTTCTGTTTTCTTCAGCTACAGTAGCTCCTTTTCTAGCAATCTAATGAAAAATACTACTTCTCCCAGTAAAATGTCCTTAACTTTTATAGAAACAAGCAACAAAGATTATTTCAATAAACATGCAATGGCAATAGATATGCCTGAGAGGTGGCTCCCCTTATTTTCCCCAATCAGGTGCTTACTACAGCTGCTATGGCTGTATGCACATAGCAGAGCTTATGCATGAGTGTGATATCTTCATTAAAGAAATGGTCTAGTACATTTGGCCCAGAAGAAGAAATATCCTGTTGGCAAACGAGAATATCCATCTTGCTGTGTGGTCCTATCAGGTAATCTACTATTTTACCAAAATGTCAGATTTTGAGATAGGAAGATAATGGACCCAACAGCCATTGTGAGGATAAATCAGTTGTCAAATGTTTTTAACATCTAAGTAGCTATTTAAGAAAAAGCATCGTTGCTGCATTTTGACATTTGCAAATGGGAGATACAGAGCTACAGAATTTGGCACATCTGAAACTGCAGAACATGTGTGTAGTTTGGCTTTCCTCAGAGCACAAGTTATCCCAATCTTCTTCTGTGAATTATTTGGCAGGACTTCTTCTCCTGCCCCCACAAAACTGTCAATTTTCAATAGTAAATCTCAGCTCTGAATACCCCATTCTAATTCTGCATCCAAGCCTGATATAAATCAACTGGTTTCCTCCAGTGGACCTATACTGGTTCCTGCCAGCTCAGCATCCGGCTCCGAGTATTTCCTCATATGCATTGTTCCATCTGGTTTGACCAGCCCTTGCTCCCCTGTCTAACTAGGCAGAATGATAAGTTGCACTGGGCATGCTCTGATTTCCTTATCGCAAAGGAAACTCCTTCTTTTCCTTTCAGATTCCCGTACAGTCTGGCAGGACTACCCTGCCCTCATTCATCTCTGTCTCATCTTGAAACCCCCACTAAGGCACAGTGTTGCCAGGCAGTTTCATATGTTATGGGGAAACCTTGCTCTGGGAAACAGAGGGGACTATAGTAATTGGTTTGGGGTAAAACATTTCTTCCCCTTACTGATTCTTGTCAGGGCAAAACTGAAGTACACTGAGAGGGTCCATTGCAGAGCAGTGGCTGCTAGCCTGTTCTCCTGTAGAAGTACTGGTCCCTTACAGAGAAAGGTGGAAAACTTGTTGATAAAAAAAAATTAATCCCTACTTACTCTTGTAAATGTGAATGGGAAAGCTTTAAAGTGATTCAAGATGAGAGCTGAAAAGGTCTTGCAGTGTCTCGTTAATGGAAGGCTTTAGAAGGTTGCATTCATTCAAAATATCAAACACTGAAGGCTGGTGGAGTGACAGCTGCCTGAAGAAGGGATTGTGTCTACTGCTGCTTGTGGATGTCAGGCCAGATCTTAGCCCTGGTAATGCTTTCTTTGAGGGTTGACTACCTCTGTCTTCAAAGAGAAACAATGGAAGTTGCCACCTGTATCCTATAAGAAGTCAAAATAAAAGAGAATCTTTTTCTGAAACACCCTCTGGGAACCCTGAAGTGAGGGAGGGGAGTGAGCACAGTGGAAGTGGAGGGATGAGAATAAATAAGTACAGTCCCACTAAAAGTCTCTGCTCTGGACTTAGGCTGGCTAATAGGCCTAAAAAACTTCAATTGGGGCCTATGTGCAACTCTAAACAAATATTTATTTAGTCATGTCAAGTTCATTAACTCTTTATGTATGTATCCTTATGCAGCATACAGCCAAATCACCAGAAGCTGTTGGCTGGAGACTGACAAAATGAAAAAAGAGCTCTATTTTTAGCATACATTTATATACGTCAGGAAAGTGCAAACTTTTTATTTGATCCAGCTTTTATGTGACAGATTTGGCACCTTTGGACTATAGTCTGTAAGTTGGCACTCCAGCCTTGCAATCAATGGAGCTAAGCTGGGAAGTTCTTCTCAGTAATGCAGGTTTTGACTGTTCTCCGTCCAGTGAGTAGTTACCACTTCAAACTTCTGATGCCCACTGACAGTAAACTCCATCAAACTCCCCTTTATTCTTGAAATGGTTAAGATTGTTACTCAGCTAAGAATCATAACCCATGAGAAACAGAGATAATGGTGTGACATTATAATCTATAGAAAGTAACATGAAAATATTCTAAAAGAGCCAGAAATGTGCAATTTTAACACCTATACGTCGAATGCGAGTGCCTAGGAACAGGCTGATTGATGGGAGGCGAATCAAAAAATCCTCCAAAGGAAAGATGTCATAAATTGTACCCTACCTTAATGACCCAGGTGTGGGAAGAAGTAAGCACCAGGAAGACTTGCTTTGCTTGTTAGCCATGAAAGGAACTCAGCACCTCACCCTCACTCCATGGTAGCATTCTGTAACCAAATATTTAGTTTTTTATGTACTTATCTACACATGAATTCAGTTGGATGGCCATGGTGTGTGTTGTGCAGGACTGAATATATTATGCAGTTAGTATCTGCTGATCACTAGTATCTCCTGCCTTTACAAGAATCCTTAACTTCAGCTCTTCTTCTGATTAATACAAAACCAAACAATTCTTTCCTTCAGAGGGCTACTGCAGGAAGGGCGGATGGCGAGGCAAATCCTCAGGGCAGTGTCACACAGTAGTTTACAATCACCTTTACTAAAGCAATGAACTGTGGACAACTTGCACTTCTTATCCTTCCAATGTCCTTCCAAGGACATTATCTTATTTGAATTGGCTAATGCTAATGTTGTTGGAAACTGCAAGGATCAAACATGCATTCTCTATAGAAGATGTTCTGTCTCCCATTTGTCTCTGAAGCCAAACAAGTAATAGGATACACACAAAGGCTGTGACCATTTTTTTTTGTGCAATGGCTGTGGCCACTCTAGGCTTCTTTTCTGAAGAAAACTTTTAATAATAAACCACAGAGATTTTGTGTTCAAGCTTGCTCCTCTGCCAGGAAGCCCCTGTCTCTCTCTCTCCAGCTGGTCAACCCCTCTCCTCACTCCTTCACCTTTCAGGGGACAGCAAATGCACTTCAGAGCACAGAGCAGGGGATGGAGGCAGTCCTGCTGTGCAACTCTATGGGCACCTGTCACATCCAAAATTATGAGTGGCAGGTAAAAATGGCTAATTTGGGCTAGTAACTGTAGTTTATTTACCTTCCTATTAAATCTGAGGGTGATGTATACAGATGTGCACAGGCATTATGTGATCAAAAACCCTCTGGAAGATTCCTGTGGCATTTGTAGCATCTAGTCAAGCCCACAAGCAGAGATCTGTGGGGAAACAGGGAAGGAGTGTGCATGAGCGACAAATGGCTATGATTCTTGAAATGGACCACTCCACCCCACAGGGAACATAGCCAGTGCAAAGGTGAGTAACCGTGCACATTTAATATCTTGGGCAAGGTGCATTTTTTCCTTATGGCCTTCCTCTGATCAGCCCCTGTATCCTCACAATCATCCCCCAAAAAGGGCAGCGCCCCTTTCCCTGCCAGGCAATGCAAGCACCAAGGGCTCTGCCTCCTCCAGCTAGAGTGAAGGGGAGGGAGCGGGGAAGATGACACACTGATACCAGGGAAGCAAAGGAAAACAGAGGGAGAGAGATGTGAAACCTGATCCATCTAATAACATCAAGACTGATAGTGATTTTCCACTCTATCTAGTAGGTCAAATGATCTTATAATGCAGTGTTAGAGAGAAAGAAGATGGAAATATTTTCATTTTCTTTCAGAGTCAATATTCCCCTAGTTGGAAATTAATCACTGAAAAAGAAGTTTAAGGGGATTCTGTCAAGGTTTATTTAGGCTTCAAAATAACTTTTTAAAACACTGGCTTTTGTTGTTGCTGCAGGTTTAGAGGTCAGAGTTTCCCTCCACAACATTCTTCTCTTGACAAATGATCTTTGCAGCAGTCAGCCAGGTATTTTTTTTTACTTTAAAGTGACTTCTTGTGTGTCCTGCCATAAGCAAAACTGTACAGATACAGCGGAAAAGGTAGAGCATCCACAGTCAGCTCTATTAATTTCTTATGAATAAAACAAGATGTCTTACCTTTTTTTTCTGATTTTTTTTTTAAATGTCATTGCAGTGAATCTTCATCTACCAATCTGCCACCTGATTCTGAAGCAATTAAATTTTTTAATTCAGGTAACACCTTATGAAGTTACTATTACTAACTCATGGAAACCTCCAATAGAATGTCTGGATGAATGGCAGCTGGACATTACTCATGGATATGCAGGTTACTGAAGTTTGTCATCTGGAAACTACTTGTAAATTGCGAGCTGAGCCTGAAAGTACATATGTGAGGAAAAGGTGAGGAGAACTTTTCTATCTATGAAATAGTATTAAGTAGTATTTTTACTAAGCTCTTTGTCTCTTTCAGACACAGAAATTCAAGACGAATAGATATACCAAAACAATTAGTTTTTCCCCATCTGTGGCATCAAAACGGGATTACTCTTGTTATACAGCTGCTTTTAGAAGCAGCCTGGACCTGGAAATGAAGGGAGTGCCCCAAGGAAGCACTGAACAGCACAGCTTTCCCTCTATCACTTCATGCATGAAGCCGCATCAGATTCAGCCCCACACACCAAAAATAACCCTCAAAAATCTGAGCAATTCACTAGGAGGGCTGTTGAGATCAACAGCGAGAGCAAAGCTGGCTGCACCTCCCTGTGACTTAACCACAGAGGAAGGCGGGAACCTCACTGAGGGCCTGCAACTCTGAAATGTTATTTCTTCTTATCATACATCAGAACACATCTGTAGAAGCTTTCTGGCAAAGAAGCCAGATGTTTTGGTTCCCTTTATCATCATGCGTTGATTATTTCTTGTTTGTTCAAGGCTTGTTTATGGTTTTACATTTTGTTTCTTCAGTGATGACTTTAATTATTCAGTGATAGACACTTGTTATTTTGCTAGATACTTCTAATGTTCTGCTGTTAGACGCCAAGGGAGCCTCAGAAGTTAGTAATAATAAAAATATTAATGTGCAAATAACACTTCAACTCTAGGTATTGCTGCTGCAATTTGTTGACACACCTTATTGAAGGAACAGCTTTCCTTAAGAATTTACCTAAGAATACAGATTTTGGTGCGTATCTATTATAAATTTGGTCCCCTGTAAATGTAATGATCTCTCTTTATCCTCTATATGCAGGAAGATAGCAGATCTTTCCCTGGGAGGCAACTGGAGCACATCACTATGACATTTCTTATCTGGATGCTCGGAATCAAACCAGGGCACTAAGTGCCTCCCGGACTGTCAGAGCTTCCCTTGACCACAGGACTGAGGAAATTCATACAGGTTGATATAAAATCCATTTTCTACAACCAACAGCCACTGTTTTATGCCAAGGGTTTAAAGCCTAATCTACCAAAATCCAGCGACTCAAAAGATGATTGCATGTGCTTCCGTGTGCCCCTCGTTTGTTTTGTAAATACTTGTCTGCCAGTGAATTACAGACACCAGGCAAGGAGGGCTCTCTGTCTCAAAGACTTTGGCAGAGCATTGCCTGCATTTGCCAAGCGTGCTGAGCGGGTCTGCTGGTCGCATGGGTGGGCTGTTTGCCATAAAGCACAGTTAGGCCGCGAGGAACGCAGTTGCGCGCCTCTACAGTTGGGTGCGGGAAGGGAAGGGTAAAATGGGGAGCAGGGACAGGGTTGAAACAGAGGACCAGACTTTTGAGTTCTCTGGAAACCAGGGATCATAAGCCATGAATCATGCAGTAAATACAGAGCCAAACGTTTGGATGAACAGAGCCCTTAACAATTAATTAATTGTTGACTTTAACTGCCTGTGCTGCAGATGTGCTATCATATCTACGGAGCAGTCCCTCACCAGTCTCTTTAAGTTGTTTACAAAGCAATTGGTAAATGCGAAAAAGAAGAAAAAAAACAAGGTTCTTGTATGAAATTTGCTTCCCCGAACGCACGGATGCGTAGGCGTGCACACAATGAAAATAGGAGAAAGGTTGAAGTCTGCATGATGTTCGATTTTATGAGAGTTTATGAATGTCCCTTGGAAAAGATTTCATTCTCCCATGCTTCCTGGATTTTGAAGTTTCCCATAAAAAAAGCAGAATATCCCTTCATTTACAAAATGAGTTGGATTTAACTCTATAATTTGTAAATATTTATACATATTTCCAAAGAATACATGGGCTGAACTGCATTTTTTCCTGATTACTTATATGCCTCAATATATCATCATAGCTCCCACATCTTGTACTTGCAAAACTGAAGTTTCAGATGAAAAGCCTGTACAAGATGACAACAAATTGGCAGACCGTTGCAAGAAGAACAATCTAAGTGGCATGCAATTCAGACCTGAACAAATGTGATGTGAATTTATTTTCCATAGCACTTTTTCAGGTTTGTGGTTGTGAAAGTGCTTTCTGATATTAGACCCAACTCCTACAAAGACTTTTGCCCATGCGTAACATTTTACACTAAATTCAGAAATAAAGCTGTTCCACTGCATCCAGCAGAATTATTGTTGTACAAAGTGCCTTCAAGATCAAAGCTCAGGTGATTTGAAGCTAGACTACAGAACAGTCATTTCACTTCTTAGAATACATTTCTTCCATTGTTATTTCCTATGCCACTACAGCACTGAGGCATAATTGATTTTTTAACTTGCAACACACTTATGCAAATGAAAAAGTGTTACAAACAATGGCAAGACAAAGTTGAAACTCACAACACTCTTCGAAAGGAAGCTGAGGCGGTTGTTCAGAATCAAAGACATCACATACGTTTGGTCCAGGATTTGCACATAAGCTCTGTTACTCAAGATGATGTCTGCTTACACTACTGGGTAAGATCTCAAAGATCTTAAGGCACTTAATTCCTATTTCAGTGAGTCACTCTTCTGATCCTTCAGAACAGGATAGGATGTGGAAATCAAAGCACTGACTGAAATATAAAATAATTTCACTTTGATTTTTACATCACCAACCTATGACCCTTCTTTCACTCCAGGTTTTCTATTTCACTGTATCCATGTGGTTTCCTTCATTCCTAATCATTAAAAGGGTATTGGTGTACATGTGCATAAATGCGTGTTTTTTGCTAGATTGCTATGAAATGGGTGGAAATTTGAAGAATCTTGATTATTCAACTTGAGAGATACTCATGAGCCTGATTAAATGGAGGCATAATTTCAAGAATGCTCACAATATTTGTGAAATCAGATCATATTAGCTAGTCAGTTTGGAGACATTTAAAAATAGGTTAGGAACCTACGTTTCTAACCACTTCAGAGACCACCCGTCATTATCTTTCTCTTTCTCCCCCTTGGTGTGAGCTCGCAGAGGAGATGTCTCATGACTCACCACGCTCACTCCCGAGCTCTGGACTGCAGAAAAGTTCACTGGTGTTTATAGGATGTTTCTGGTGACCCCCGGGATACGCTCTCATAATGAATTTCAGACTGTCTACCCGAGCCTTTTGACTATCTGTCCAATCTCAATGAATTCTTAACCTCACACTTCCTCCTAGTGCACGTCCTTCTGGGAGACACTGGATACTCAGGATGAAACATTTTAAAGCCAGTGCCCGCAGCCCTGTCAGTATGTCCAACACAAGACCATACTTTGGTGTTTATTTTAGCATAAATCTCCATCCCCTTCACTTGCCCACAGGAAGAACTTTTTCTTACAGATCGTGGCCTGTAAGATAGAGATATCATTGCATTCTTATTCTGGGTCTTCTTTTTGTCTCACCAAAAGAAATACTGTGTAAGAACAGTTTCAGGTCCTCTTTCACTGTGATACAAGGAAAACTATACTTTCTCTGCTACTATATTCACCCTAGAGTCAATTACTATGATTTTAAAAAGAAATAACCCCTTGATCCTTACTTCTTCAGAAAGCTAACATTTAGTAAGCTGGCCTAACAGAAACTGGAAGCCCTAACTAACCCCTTGGCTGATTCGTGATTTATCTATGCCAGGGTGAAGTGTTCCACATATTAGCTGGATGAAATACACTTCTAGTTTGTAATCTTGATGAATTGATACTGAATTTATTTATTTTTTAATGTTCATTTGAGTCATTCATCATTATTTTGAAGACCTTTTACAAATATTGCCTTGAAACTTCCAGTGAGTGATGTATTTGTAAAAGGAAAGCTGCACAAATGAGCAAAGTTATGAAGGAAATTCCCTCAAAAGAGTGAGCTGATGCCATCCCACCACACAAATGAACCTAGTCCTGGGCAAAACAGACTGCACGTAAAACACATTAACATTGCAGTGAGAAGGGAAGGTCGGTGACTTTGGCCTTATGGAGAAGAGTTCCTGTGGAAATGATTAAATGATTTCTATGGCCAGGACTATTTGCTTTTTTCCTTAGTGGCTTGTGAAGAAACATGGACAGCATCACCTGATTTCAGGAGAGTACTACAAGCATCAGCAATCTGTGTGATGAACCAGTAGGCCTGTGAACCTTTAAAAATACATTGCCTTGCAAAGTACTGTTATTTTTCCTCTGAAGAGCAGAGATTTGAGTTGGCTGTACTGTCCTGTTCCTTTTAAAGCAAATGATGCAATAGGGAAAAGGAAAACACTGAATGACACAGCACGATATTTAGGCCTGTGCAAAATATCAAGTTTAACCTATTCCTGTACATGAGAGAGAGTTTCTAAGCATAGTGTGGTGGAAGGGTTCTCAAGTCATTATTTCCAAAGAACACTTTGCTACCTGATACTTAAAAGGTGATGATAAATAACTATGCCATTCTCTGTATTCAACTCTGCAATAATAGGGAGAAAAGCTGAGACGTTAGGAAGGACTTTTTTCTCCTCCACTGAGAATAATGAATTGGTGAAATGACCTCAGGGGCAAAGTTGTTGGGACAAGGCAGAAGGTCAGTCAAGGAGCAATTAAACGCTGTCCTGTGGGAAAACAGTAAGTGTAGTCCCAAAGTGTGAGCTGAAAAAGGGTTAAAAGTAACAGAGGTAGAGGAGAACATCCCCCTGCCAGCACCATTACATAGGCTCATGATCTTGAAGGAAGAAGCTACAGAACCGGAGGTCTATTAGGACTGTAATAAAATACAGAGTTACCAGAGCAAGAAGGAATTTGGATAGAAGATCCAGATGGATTTAAAGCACAGGGTCATTACCCTAACCTCTTACAAACTTTGTAATAAGCCAATGTGCATTTCATTGAATCAGGGTCCAGGACATGTCAACTGTAACTGTTCACATCAGCATTCCACAAGCAGGTAGCTGCCTGCAAACACTTTGCCTGTCTCAGTCCCTTCAATCTCTGTGTCCCTGCCAAAGACAGCATCCATAAATCCAGAATTAAGAAGCATAATGTAGTGTCAGACAGTGCTTCTGCTGCAAGTGAGATGCTAAAGCAAGTCAGCCTCGTTTACAATGAGCTTGCTAGCCCCAAGTTACATGGCTGTGCAGGGGTATGAAATACCAGAGCCATACAATGCTCACGAGGACCCTACTGTCTGTGCCCTTAATTATCTAGATTAGCAAATTAATGCCAAGGACAGTTCCTGTAGACACAAGTCTGGTCAGCCAAGCTGTTGTTAGAGCTGCTTCTGGCCATTTGCAGGGCCTGCCCCAGCTAAAAATACCCCTCTCCTCTCAGGCATGGGTATGCCAGAGACCACTCCCAGCTACCCTGCACATGGGGTAAGGGAGTTCAGCCATCCCAGTGTTCCCTGTTGTCCCCATTGTGTGCCAAGGAGTAGGTTTCATAGAATGCTTTGGGTTGGAAGGGACTTCAAAGACCATTTATCTCCAACACACCTGCCATGTGCAGGGACACACTCGCTAGACCAGGTTGCCCAAAGCCCCATCTAACCTGGCCTTAAACACCTCAAGGGATGGGGCTTCCACAACCTCTCTAGGCAACCTGTGCCTCACTACCCTCATAGTAAAGAATTTCTTCCTAATGTCTAACCTAAACCTACTCTCTTGCAGCTTAAAGCCACTGTCCCTTGTTCTATCACTACACTCCCTGGTGAACAGTCCCTGTTCCAATTTCTTGTAGGACCCCTTTAAGTATCCATATGCCGGAATTAGGTCACTTTCTCTTCTCCAGGCTGAACAAGCCCAACTCTCAGAACCTGTCTTCATAGGAGAGGTGATTCAGCCCTTTGATCATCTTCATGGCCCTCTTCTGGAAGGAGAAGCCTGTTTTGTCCAGCAGTATGTTTGTGTTTCCCACTTACAAACTATAAGCTCAGGTGTAGTCAGAGACTCTTTAGGAGAGAGGGAATTATGAATCCTGGTCTGAAGACAAGACGAACTTCAGCAAGAACAGAGGTGATGCTCTGTCTCTTTGCTGAAAGACACAGCAAAACTTGATCTAAAGGGTTTTTGGGGGGTATTGTTATTGTGGTTTGGGGTCATTTGGGTTTTTTTCACCATCTGAAAATCTTTCAGACCGGTGACTCTGGTACAAGGCTATTTAAAAACAAAACAAAACAAAACACAAAACCCTCTCACAGCATTACTTTAAAGCTGAGGGACAGCAGGATGGGCAAGAATGCTGTAGCCCTCCTGTACCACCTCTAGGCTGACACCAGGTCTAGCTCCCTCCAGCCACCAAGTCCAGTTAAATCCACAAACCAAGAATTAGGTTAAGAGAAACCTGCTGCTCAAGCATGGTAATGCTCTCTGTTAGCTAAGCATAGAGACGCTAGTCTAATGAAGAGCTCTGATGGCATAAAGCTTGATATGAGCTGCAAAGCAACACTTGGAAGCTGTGACTAGTCCATTTGTGGACAGCTAGCAGGGCTTGAACTAACCTGCATCAAACTAAGTCAAGAGCATCTCCATCACACTGCAGTATTCATATCCCTCAAAAGCTTTGGGTTTTACCAAACCAGTTAATCCTTCGAAGAATGAGCATAGCTACACTTTGGATGAGCAGACCATGACAGCATGTTTATTTATACAGATGTTAACTTGTTCCCCACTTCTCCTCCCACCTTCACAAACCAAACAAAAATACATGACTCAGTGTTCCCAGCAGGCTTCTTCCTTCCCGAGAAAAAGGAGAAGGTAACTCAGAGGTTCTTGAATTACACAGCTCTCTTAAGTTTACCCCTAACAGTCCAGGAAAAGATAGGTACCTTAAGAGGTAGATCATTACCTACATGCTGTTAAAACCCCTACCAGGTCTTCTATGGCATAAGGAAGCACATAGAAGAGAGAGTAAGAGCTAGAAACTCCTCCAAGACCAACTCTGGAGACTTTTCCTTGATATCTTCCATTTTCTTTCCTCATCATTTTTCTGGACATATCAGCCCCATACCACTACAATCCTAGATTGGACTACCCCTCTATCACTCCCACCCATGATCAAGAAAACTCTACCTATAACGGTTTATCATCATGCTTTCACACCTAAGTATACAATTGCAAATGCATCTTCACAACACCAGGTCTTACAGATTTCTAGAATTTAAAGCCAATTAAAAATATCAGCACAGTGAGCAGCCAAAAAATGTAAACTCCCTCTGCTATCAGAAGTCCCTATAAAAGCCTAAACAAAATTCCCCCTAAAAAAAAATCCAGATCTTCCCTACCAGCACTCAATACAATTTCATCTATTTCCTTTTCCTTTTTCTAAATCCTTTTATGCCCATCAGCTGGTCCTTTTAGCATAACATGGCCCAGCTGCATCTGCACCACTACTATTTAACCCTTCATTTTGTGGTTCCATGTTTCAGCATATACAACAAACAAGATAGAGATCTATGGTCTACTATGGGCAGTCTTACCTGAATTATAAATTTTTCTTAGTATTTTGAACATATAAGATATTTTCTTTCATATTTTTAGTATGGATAGGCAAAAATAACAGCTAGCCTATTTGGGCATAAACAAACATCACCTTAGATCTGACACACTAGGATAAGAACTATGCACCAAACTAGCCAGTGTTTGTCTGCAGGTTGACGATGCCTTCAAAACCAGGAGAACTTAATTGCAGATTTGGCTGCTTGAGTTTACCTTTAATTCAATTTCACCTCAGGTGCTTTACTTGCTTACAAATCTCTGCCCTTCTTTGTGTTACAGATTTTAAAAGTTGCAAATAATTATAAACAGCAATTATAATATAGTTGGACAATGGATTTTAGAGCTTTTGTCCTTTTGAATCATCCACCAGGAAAATTAGTTCAGTTAGGCTCTTTCTTGGGAGGAACAATTTGAAAGGCTATTTGAAGAAATCCTGGATTTAATAAGTTTTAGTTGTACTGTGGTCTCACCAAACTAAAGGACAGAGAAGTGAGCATTTCACATATTGATACAAAGCATTGATCATGTCTCATGTAATTCTTACTTTCTTGTAAAAATCTTATTATTTGTTCAGCAACAGATACTACAACCAACACCTGCATTTGATTAATAACATTTGAGTAATTAGAAGCAAGATTTCCTGGGATATGAGCATTAAAATTGATCCCATATACTTAAGGAAACTCTTAGGTAGTTACATAATTTGGAAATCTTTACCACCAAGTCACTCCACCCCTGGAAGTGATTCCTTTTTGGGTGCAGGGTTCACGCAATCGCAACTCAGGAGAGCGTACCTCTATTTTTGTATTTTGACAATGCTAGGACACCCTAGCACAGTTTTCCGAAGCATTGGAAGAATCCAGAAGTGCAGTCCCAGCCCTGGGGGTGTCAGTTTGATCTCCTCACTGGGTAAAGATTCACTCGTTTGCTTAACACGTGACTTATGAAAGGTCATTTTTGCCCACTGCAACACTTGCAGAGTAAATACAGGTATGAATACAACAGGACTCTAATAAGATAGCCAGAGCTACTGACTGGACTGAGCTCTAACCATAGATTGCTGTTGGGGGATTTGCACATTTTTAACCATCACGGTACCTGAAGCTTTTGGTGAGAGTACACTACTGTTCTCAGCAGCCTAAATTGAATGTTCTAGTTAAAGCAAAAATAAATTTCTCATGCCCAGGTCCTGATTTTTGGATTTTTAGGTATGTGAGTGTGATTTTTTTTTTTTACCTTATTTTTCCCTCTCTGCACTGTACAAAATCCCATATAAACAACAAGGGAGGGCTGATCTTAACATGTATAGCAGTCAACTTTCAATACACACAATGCCCTCAATGTATCATACAAATAATTTAAGAAACAGAGAGATTTCTTAACCCTCTAAATTATACTTATCAGCATTTTTAGTTGCAAGATAAATGTTATGTTTGTTATGTTTATCTTATGTTCTCAATAACTAAAGAGTTATTCTAAAACCTTCAAATAAACCAAATTTAATCCAAATCAAAAAGTCATGCTTTGAGTCAGATGTGATGTCAGCTTTGTAATAGCAATGTTTCATTATGAGGTATTGTTTATGTTTCACAGAGTTCATAGGATCTTTGTGAAAGCAAAAATCATGAAAGCTCCTTTCTGAAAGCATTTATGTGTATTACATTTATTTAGGGCTAAGCTTTTAGTTGCTTTCCACTGCTCTTTTCATCAAAAGGAATAGTGCACACTGATTTGAACAGCAAAAATATCATGTTGCCTGAAAGGCAGGCTCTAGTTTTCCTTTGGAATGAGTAGGACAAAGTCTGTTGCAAATGTACTTGTGCAGAGATTTAATCACCTCTTCCCTAGTAAATTATGAAGAAAGATATTCTCAACAAAGCTGAGATAAAATATTGGAGTGTGATCCACCCACTCACAGCTGCCTTTTAAACCATGCTTCCTGCCTAGAAACTACTGATCCACAGAGTTAGCATGACTTGATGTGAACTACCTTTTGCTATTAGCCTTTGGTGGTATGCCCTGCATTGGAAAGGAAGTGGAGCTAGTAGGAGCCAGTGGAGACAATCCCAAAGCATGCGAGATCGAAGTACTGCCACTGCCCCTGTGTAAGTAAGAACTCAGCATAAAGCAGGACTGTTACAGAAATAATGCTTGCCTGTGTTTCTGAAACAACCGCCTGTTTAGACAAACCTGAGTGTTAGTCTGCAGAGGCAGAGAGTGCCCAAATGGTTGTGTAATCTGAACAATTCAGAGAAATTTCTGAAAAATAAACCTTGAAGAGAAGGTGTCCTGGAGGTTCCTGTGAGCAGAACAGTATTATACATTATGCTGCATGCTGTACAAGGCTTTGCCCAAAAAATCCCACAAGATCAGCATATTTTAAGGTAGGAGTTTTTTTCTTGCTCCCTGTTTCTTTTTCCTTCTAGGAGCAGTAAGCCAGCCACCAAGCACTGATATTTTCACTTCTCTTCTAAGAAATGCCCATGATGAGGACCACAGGAAAAAAAGATAGCTCTGAAGATCTGAAAAACAGGCAAATTAACTTTAGATATTTGATGAAGGTTGTAGTTGACTGGGATTTTATTCACAGGCCTAGTTCATCCTCCTCAAGAAAAACAATGTGTTTGTTATGCTCCCTCTGACCACCACTTCCAAGAAAGTGAAAACAAAAAAGGCAACAGCATCCTCAAAGGGAGGACTATTACATATTTTTGGCACTAATCTGCTTCCAGATTGCATCTATTTTTTATGTATTTTCAAGGTCCAAGAGTAGGGGGACTCCCAGATCCCACATTAGTTCAAAGAGTTAAAACATTCAGCAAGTTGAACTCTTTGCTTTGGCATGTCTATCAAAGTCTTTGAGCCTTTAATGTAATTGAAAACAATTGTCCCAGTGGGGAGGTCTAACACTCTGGCCAGTTGCAGTTAAATGCCTGAACTGCCTGAGAAAACTAGAGGGGTTATAAGAATTCAAGGGTAAACTACATGACACGGTTCTGGTGATAATAGTGTTCCAGAATTTATATTTATTAATATTGCCTTCTTTTGGTCAGACTCCCACAGGAAATCCTGAGGAGTACATGTCTCTGGCATGTTTTATCTTAGATAGTCCCATCCTTGTGGTATTGCGTGCTGATAGCAGAACAGAAGAGTACCTTTGAAAATCTCTGGTCTTTATAGAAGCTGCGGATGACAACAAACAGGACCTTCAACACTCTGGGAAGACAATCCATCCACTTTCTTTAGTTATCATTAAAATGTCTTTTAGACATAGGTCATAACTGGAAACCTATAAAGGATGTCTGTGTATTAGGCACTTCCCACAAAGCCTGGTCCCTTGCGATTAAAATTTATCACATTGTTCTTCTGGTTACAAATACTGCTGATATGTGTCATTACTGCAGAGCACTGCTCATAACATTTTGACTTTACTCCAAACATTTTTTTTTAAATTCCGAGTTTCCCATAAAGAACCCACTCCTGAAGTTTTTTAAGACACCCATTACTTTAAAGTTTTTAAGCCTATTTTAAAGGTTGTTAGCTATTTTATTTTCCTGTTAAACATTCGCTTACACTGACAAATAGCTCAATGGGAAACCCTTTGTGGTCCCTGGGATGTAGCAAAAAGCATACTGTCTTATCAGTTTATAGGGCAGTTTATAAATACTCCATCTCCCTAAAAGCCCTGTCTTGACTACAACTGGTGTCTCTAACATTGTCTCTTCCTCGTGTTCTCTTCAAGAGGCTTGCTAGTTTTGCTTTTTTAAAAATTTCAAACAAATTTTTAATTTGCATGTTTACTGGAGAGGAATTACAGCACAATTATTGTTTTACTCTTGCCTCCTTGCTGGAGTGAGCTTATTTGCTGTGAGCAATGCTGGATCCCTAGCTTCAGGAAGTGAAATCCATTTTTGCCAGTCTGTCTAAGAAGAGGTTTACAACATCACACTATATACTGTTTTTCTGTGTATGTGCACATGCAAGCACGTGTGCCTCTCTGCCTGACCCCATGTCCTTAGCTATTAAACACTTTACCAATTTTAACAAAAATTGACTGAGCAGCAGCAGCACAGATACAAAAAACTCAAAAACATTCAAGTTTTGTGAAATAGTTGATTAGGTAGAGAAAAGAAATAGTACTATGCAACTGCTGAGCAGAATTCTGATGCCTGACCTTGTCTTTTATGGGACACTGAAGAACCCTCTTTCAGCCACTCCTGGGCCTTCTCTATCTGCACAGCCAGAGCATGTATAGAAGCAGCACAAGTGTCTCCTTCGCCTGCTTTGTCCTGCTGGAGACAGAGGGGTATATTTCAATATAATTTGCTCCATCTGTACCAATTTACTTCCCTGCATAAGTGGGTCACAGATTACTAAGGCTATTCTATGGTGCTAGGTTAGGACTGGATGCCATCAGCATCCAGACTGTGCTACTGCATCACGCAAAGCACAGAGCTTCACTAACCTACCCATCCTCAGCTCACAACTGAGGAGTAAAGTACTTGAGCATATGCTTGGATCAGCTGGCTTTAGGGACCCTGTGTTGATGTGTCTCAGGCAGAGATGTGGACAACTGATACCTTGTCTTGGGACCTTGTCCCACCAGCCTCTCTGTAAGGAGTAGCTGGGTCTGGTAATGAGCAGAGGATAAAACAAGAACCAACAGTGGAAGGTAATATTCACTTCAAGAATTATCAGTTTGCAGGCATGGATGCACGTGCAAATCTGATGTAGAAACCAAGTAAAAAACTGTATTTTGTACTCAGCACTCACCACCTTATTCTGAGAAGCACTATAGTAAATTTATTTCTTACACAGCTAACTTCTTTACTTGTTACTCACCTTCTCGTATCTGCTCCTTGTTGTCTCATCCATCTCTTCTACTTCTCCTTGCTGTTCTCCCTTTGACCAAGGTAAGTCACAGTTCCCGTCAGAAAGACATTTTGTCTTGTGCAAGCCAGGGAGTGCTGCATGGCAGGAAAAAAAGTAATCTGAAAATGACAGTGATCTCTGCCCCATCTCTCTGATTCTTCTTACTAAACAATATATTTGAGAAACATAGGAAAAATTAAAAACAAAAGATAAAATTTAAGGATAAACTGTGCTTTCAGATATCTGAGCAGAGAGAGAACTGGGACTTCTTGCATCTTTCGATTTCACATCATCTAAAAACAAATAAGCAAAAAAAAAAATCCCTTTACCTGTGCTAGGGAAATGGATATACTCTCTCCTTGTTTCCAGATGGCATCACAGCAGTTTCTGTAAAACTAGTGACAGGAAAAAGAAATCATTTTGCTGATGTGTGAGTAGGCTGAAGCTTGATTCAAAGAGCATTAAAGTCTCTCTGGCAGGACTGCCAATGCCTGGAGTGGGCTCTGGATCAGGCTCCACGGGATACTCGAAAGCACTCAAAAGGAAATTATTTTCCCCTGTCATGCCCTCCTCACAGCAGTTCCCACAAAGAGCACAGCTCGCTGCCTGTTTTGACAGAAGCCCTGGAAACAGCATGTATAGTATTAGAAAGCCAGATGATAGAAGGCGCTGGATTTTGCCCTTTGATACATTTCCAGTAGAAATGTGTTGGTTCCCTTCCCCTAAATGTTTTTGGATCAATTTCATGTGGAACTGGGGGCCTTTACAGGGATGAGCATCCCCTCTCTCTTTACACCAAGGGTGCTCCAACACGATGGCCATGCTGAGCTCTGTTGAGAAACATGGTGAATGGTGCCTCCGGGAGAAAGGCTGCCTGATTGTAGGGCCAGATCGTCCAAACTTTGACTCCACCCAGAAACTCTGGGGAGTCCCAGAAACCCAAGTTGGAACAGGACTGCCTTAGAGAGAAGGGAAAATAAGGTGGACATAAAGAAGAGAGGGAAACTCTGATCTAGGCTGGATTGCATGGGGCCCCCCAGCACACGAATACAAGAATTCCACTGGCCTTGTGATGTTTTGAAAAGTAAACTATGGAAGAAAGACCAGAAACTTCAAAGAAATTCCTGATTTGGAAATTGTCTGATGTAAAAGGTGTTAGTGTAGAGGAGGGTAGAGAAATAGCCTGTTCTCAAAGGCACTCTACAAGAGGTCAAATGTTGGTCTGGCTCATATGGCCATTTTTTCCAGTTGTACAGTATATTGTGTAAACTAAATATAATGTAAAGATGCAAAAGCTTCCAGAAATGTCATCTTACAGACATTTGCTTGGATGCAATCCATGATTATGTGAAAACATTTACTTTGAGATCTAAAAGCCATGGGTTACGTGGGTGTTCTGTACATTTTGCATTGGAACTTAAGCTATAGAGCCAGAAAAGACTGGGAGTCTTAATTTGAAATTACTTGCATTGGTATACTGGCCTGTGCCATACCCAAACATAAGTGTGGGTGAGCAGATGTGACAGAAGGAGAGGATAGTTCATGACCTTTTGGAAACGACTCACAGGAACCTTTACATATGGCTGGGATGTCAGTCAAATCTCTGCTGTCAATCTCTTACTTGCAATTTCTCCTAAGAGTGGGTTACTAGAAAATATCTAGACCAAGATATGGATAGATTTTTCAAAAAAGATTATACCTTTGTCTGATTTTTGAGCTGGTTTTACCAATAAGTTCTCACATGACAGAGCATGCATGACTTAGGCTTGGGTAAGGCTGTGCCCTTCAAGGTACAGAGGCTAGGAAATTCCTTTTTAGAGAGATCACAAATGAATAGCAAAGTCATTCTACTAAATCATTACTTTGCAGCTCCTGTGACATGCAACAAAAAAATTTGCAACTCAGAGTTTGCTGTTTCTCGATCATGAGACATGAGTATCATGTACACATGATAGACTGGACCAAACAGCTGTGCTGCATGGGCAGCAGGTTGCAGGGAGTGATGTTCATATTTGTCAGGACTCAGCAACTCCTTTGGCTCTACTCTTGTGACTATTTAATTTCTCTCTTATAAAAGTATCTCAATATTCCTTCACTCTTTATAACTTGCTTTGTATTTAATAAAACAAAGTAGTTAAGGACATATCCTCCCTGTGCAGTCAATACAGAGATGCCCTAGAGCTGACCGTACTAGCTCCAGAACTGCAAGCTGTTCAGCTATGCCATTTGAAGCTCAGCTAAATAGATCATGGTTAAACATACTGTCTGGGGACCTCACCCAGTGTGATTACACCAAGTTGTACTGCTCAAAGTAATCTAACGGTTCTCTTTGTAGCCAGCTGCATCAGCTGGTTCTGCAGCACCTGGTGTAAAGATGCCCAGAAAAGTGCTCAGTAGATGTCAGCAATGGCCAAAAGTGTGCCCTTGCTTCTCCTGGTGGTTTTGGACCTCAAATATTCTTAATAAAAACATGCCTACAGACTATCTGTACAAATCTCAAGAAGTTTGCTCCAATAAATGAGAGCAAAGTGGGTTTGATGCTGGTGTGCATCTCTCTGTCATCATGAACAAATATCAGAGGTACTGGGGAAAGTGAGGTTCTCTTCTAGAAAAATGTATTTCATCATCACACCTTCAACTTGGAAGCAGGCTGGATTGCAATGCAGTGTACCGATCTGTGGCATGGGAGAGTTTCAGGGTCTGCAGTTTTTTGAAAGAGTTCAAATATAAACAGAATTTCCAGAACACAGATTTTTTTTTAAGTGAAATGAGCACAATAATAGCTATCAAAAACTAAGAAAGAAAGAAAGAAAGAAAGAAAGAAAGAAAGAAAGAAAGAAGGAAAGAGAGAAAGAGAGAAAGAAAGAAAGAAAGAAAGAAAGAAAGAAAGAAAGAAAGAAAGAAAGAAAGAAAGAAAGAAAGAGAGAGAGAGAGAGAGAGAGAGAGAGAAAGAGAGGAAGAGAGGAAGAGAGGAAGAGAGGAAGAGAGGAAGGAGAGGAAGGAAGGAGAGGAAGGAGAGGAAGGAGAGGAAGGAGAGGAAGGAGAGGAAGGAGAGGAAGGAGAGGAAGGAAGGAAGAGGAAGGAAGGAAGGAAGGAAGGAAGGAAGGAAGGAAGGAAGGAAGGAAGGAAGGAAGGAAGGAAGGAAGGAAGGAAGGAAGGAAGGAAGGAAGGAAGGAAGGAAGGAAGGAAGGATGGATCAGATTAATTAATTCCCACAAAATATCCAGAAAACTTTCGGATGAGGGTTTGCAACCCTTACTGCTGGTGTCATTGCAGCTGTGGGTGGGATAAACTGCTGCACAAACTGAACCCTGGGGCTGTGATCCTAACCCTTTGCTATCCGCATTCATGGACCATGAAGTTTTAGCAGGATTCAGACTCTTCTAGGCATCCGGACACAAAGCAGATTCAAAAACTGCAGTCTCAATATCCTGATAATTAAAACACACCCCAAAAAAATGATCACATTTAATCTATTTATAGCAATAATCACATAAAAAGGTCAGGAATAAATTTTGGCTCTCTTCTAGTCAAAAGATTCTTATCATTTGTGTTAGCGGAGAAGGATTCACACAAGGAACATATTTCAGCTTAAAACAGTCAGTCACATGGCTTGGCCAGCATATACTCTTAGTGTTGTTTCTGCCAAAACAAGAATCAGACAGGAACTGCAATTTATGAATTTTGTTGCTTTAAACATCGGAAAACATGTTTTCCAAACCAAAACCTGAGCAGCCTAAGGAATATAAAATCAGTGAGCCAATACCTCTCCTATCATAGCTAGAATTTATGTCAGAGGTATGAATTTAGCCAAATTGCTTTTCTCAAGCTGAAGAAATAGCATGTGGCATAGTAGGGAACTTTACTATATGAAAATTGATCACCCCTTCAAATGCTGGTTGTCAAGAATTCATATTTACATCTTCCGTTTTCCTTAAAAGAAATGCTACTGCACCACAAATCTCACCAAAAGCACCTCTGCACTTAGTGGCCAGTGCCTGTACTGTGTTACAGGTATCTGTTTGTGGAGAAGAAAGTAAAAATTAATTCAAACCCCACAGTCATTTCTTTAATGCATTAACCACTTACCTTTGCAACACACCAGGACAAACGTTGTTTACTTCATGTTCTAAGAAACAGGTCCTGGATGGCTGCATGAAGATTTAATCATAACTGTGAAAACTGGCAGTGTAAGTGTGCCCTTTCGTTTAATGAATGTATTTGTGACAGGAAAGGGGGAGGAGGGGAAAGGGCCCATCTGGCACAAGATATTGTTTTGAACTCCCACTATACTCAGGATTTGGTTTCTAACGGAGCAAGCTAAAACCTCTTCTGAGGCCTTTGCTTTATGTTGACTTTAATGTTTTGAGCCAATGTTAGCTGAGGTCACAGCTGAAAATAAACCAGTCCTGTTCTACTTCCTCACATTCACTTTTTGTACCAACAGAAATCCAACCAAAATTACACTGTTTTTGGTTTTTTGGGTTTTTTTTGTCAAGCAGCAGGGCTGCTGGCTTCCCTGGTAGTTCTGGATTATTTTGGTTTGGTGTATATGCAGCTAGAGCCTCTGTTACACCAGCTTGAAATTTCTTGATGTCACAGTGCCTGCAGAGTATTCTCATTTGCTGCATACTCTGGTAGATGGCTGCTTCTCAAAATTGGTATTTTCTGTGGGAAAGGTTTTACTTAGGGGAGAAAAAAATTACATCTAGAAATCAAGACAATCATTAATACCTGAAGGGCTCGTTCACTCTCTGCACGGAAAATGGGAAACAGAGAAATAAAGTTTGATCATTTGTACTGACAGTAGCAAGACTGCTGATGGACATGAATCTCAGAGGGAAGTCACTGCACCTCTATGTCTATTCAGCACCACTGATAGAAACATAGGAAACAGCAGGGGCAACTGGGTGTAATTAAAATCTTGATTAGTCGAGGGTTTGTTTAGTTTCAGTTTTCAAAACCACAACCCCCACTTGGCTTTGAAATTGCATCTGGATCTCAGCTCTGTGTAATTTCATCACTTCTTAATGGTGCCAACCTCGTGTTTTCACTACTTGTGAAGTTTGGCACTGCTATCAAGAAACCACTTCTAGAGATAGCTTACAATAAGAACAGCTTTCATTAACACTAACCAGAATAATTATTATAGTAGCAAAGAGTAATTTGTAAGCCAATTGTACCTTTCCATCTTGGAGACCTCAAAACATGTAAGGCAATGCCACCTACTTATCACAGCAGATAATTCTCTACAAAATACAGTGACTCAGAAAACTACTAGTGATTCCAAGCTGTATTTTCTTCCTAATTTAAAAGTGGAGTAGAAAAATTACTCTTCATTCTGCTGTTTATCCCCTTAAAGGCTATTGATTAGACATGATTTATGTTTATTTTACAGTTTTATATATATACACATACTACGTGCTTTTAATGATGTCTCTTCAGTTTCCACATTTTCATGCATTTTACAATTATAAGCTTTCATTCTAGGCATTTCTATCTACTTTCAGACATACACTTCTATTACCAATGCTAATAAATCTTTCTTCTTCCATTGGCAACAAAGAAAGGTAGTTAATTCCCTTAGAGAGAGACAGGACAAAACCTATGAACCACCTCTGTTCCCTTATTTTAAGGAGGCTTTATAGGTTGCCCTCTGACTTGACCTTCTGCCTAAGGTTTAGATCCACACCTAATATTCAGTGTAAAAAGGCTGCATTCATATCAGTCAGTGCAATCCCACTCGTGTTCACAAGGGCTTATGAATGCAGGACACTCAGCTGGCCTCTAATGGCCAGCAGATGAGGTCAGGGCAAGCCCCTGGTCATCCACACGATTTAACTGCTCAATCCCTAGTTTTGGTTTTAGATGGCTCTAGTAAGCCTTCTCCAGGGCTCTGCTGATACAATTGTGTCAGCCCTTCACTCCAGGACTTGCTTCTAAATGTCTCAGGGTATACCCTGCCTGGCTGCCTGCCTGACTTTTCATGCTCTAAAGCACAGGCCAGGTGGCCATCACTATGTTTGGGACTCCTGAAATGAAAAAACATATAAAAAAAGGACATTTGTATACCAGGGACATAGGGGACCCACAGAACTGTTATGTTATGTGGATGCCGCCCATCTTACACAGAGCAAATGAGCCCTGAGCTGGGCAGACACCAGTTTGTGCATACTGCTTAGATCCCTGACCCTCTTTTACTTAGAAATATAGATACAGCCTAAAGACTTTACAATGCAGTGCTGAAGCATGCTTGCAACGTTAAAAATTCTAAGATTTTTTTCTGTAGCTCATGAGAAACTCTTTTTTTCTTTCTCTTTCACTGTTTTTCCAAATATAAATGCTCTCTATCTGCATACTCGGTACTCTTCTACTCCAAACCCTTGATTTCCATGACTCTGATGGATCATGCTTTTCTCAACCCCTTCCTGAGCTTCTGTCTTATCAGGCTTCAGCGCAGGTCATTAGTCCCTAATGAATTTTATAGGTATTCTGGAGAATGTTTCTAATATGTTACAAAGATTCTGATAAGCCCTTTATTCATTAGCCATCCTAAAGCATGACTCTGGGGGTGAAACCACTTCTCAGAGCTGTTAGGTTGCTTAATGACCACGTATTTATTTCTTAAAGGTCAATAAGAGCAAGCTGGCTAGCTAGTAAAGGAGTAGCATAATTGCACCCATTGTTTAAAATCTGATGCAATACTGATTGCAGTCAATAGAAAGATGGAAAGCTCAAGTCCTCCTTGGGTGGAGATTTTTGAATACAATCATGAGTGCACGGAGCTTCACATAAAACAGTAACTGCTCTCTTTTCAGAGAGATTTTCACTTCCTTGTGTTACATGCTGTACAGAATGGACTGGAGCAGTAAAACGATCCAAATGACAATAGGTGATTTTTCCCTACATACTTCAGAACAGTCTAATTGAAATAGGACAGCACCACTGATTTTCTACCCTGACTAGTTTCTTGGTGATTTTTTTTTGTTTGTTTTTACTGTTCTGAAGCTTGAAGCTGTGAATTGGTGGAAAATGTAGTTAGTAACAAAGAGTCTCCAACTGATCTTAGTCAGGAAAAGTTTTTCAGAGTTTGTTCTAGTGAGACATCTAGCTGCTCTTGTGTGCTAGTATCAGTGTGAAGTAAAAAGAAAATGGTTGCATCCAAAGCAGAAAGTTTTAGATGCAATTAGGAATAATTATATTTTTTATTTATCAGTAAGGGTTAACTGAATGCTCACATCTTTGTCGAGGGCCCTTTAGGTCTAATACTTGCCTAGAATGAAATGTGCAGGTTCCAGCAAAAATAATCGGATTATTCTCATCCTTAAGAGTTAAGTGCTTCCCTGGAGTAGGATCTGTGTAAGAGAAAAAGGGCCAAGACTACCCAGCTGCAAGCCTAGCGAGCTTACGCCAGGTTTGAATCTGTTCCAGGAAAGATAAATGACTGCGTATCCATAATTTACAGGACTATAAATATCAAGAACACTGTTGATGTCATACTGGAGCGCACAGTCCTCCATCAGGTAACATTTCCGTTGGCTGTGAGATGAGTGCCTTTTAGCACAGGACTACAGGACCGAGCTGTCACAGCCTATTTTAGCATTTCCTCATTAAAACTCCGTTGTGTCCCAGTTACTATTGGTTTTGTCATTGAGGTTTCTTAGTTTATTTTAACAGTGGTTTTTTACTACACACTGTGACTGTACCAGCTTTTTGCATTCCAAAAGACAAATGCTCTCTGTCGTGTTAGCCACACAGGTCTCTGCAGTGAATCCTTTAAGGAGATTGCTAAGGGCTAAAGTGTGGCCTGACCCATTCTGTCATTGGATGCACAACAGAAGCATGGCACCTGGAGGGGAAGACAGGCACAAGAGAGGCAAAGGGACAAGTAATGATTTGAGCTCATTTGTTGTCTGATGATACTAAATCTTAATTAGTTAACAACTGCTTAGGTTCCAGTTCTTGGCAAGTTCAAACTGTGCCTCCAAAAGAGAACATAAGAGGTCAAAACCCCAGATAGTACTTCTTCATTGTAAGGATGAAGTTTTATAAAGTCCAGGGCTTTTATTCTGAAATTTATTATGCATTCTTTATTTTGGCAGGTCTGAGATAAACCAGCAAACATACTAATGAAGACAAGAACTGTCCTAAGGAAATACCTCCTATTAGTTAGTAAGCAGACACAGTGGCCTGGATTAGGAAGGAACATGACAACATTGTTGAAAATGAAGATGTGTATCCTAAGTGAAGCCAATGGGTTCACAGAAGCCAGGGCTGTATAACCTGCTGCTGCACATCAGGATTCCAGGAGAGGAAATGAACGTTACGCATGGTGAGAGCAGTAATACACCAGGGTGAGATAAATTTACTTCTTTAACTGCATTTCATCTTAGAAAATTTGAAGTAGCATTTCTGTACTGAGAAAGACTCCAGAAGATCGTCTGTCTGATGCAATGCTGCCTTCCAAATGGAAAGATGATTGTCAGCTCTCTGGGTTGCTGACTTTTATCTTCACTGATAAATGAACATTAAGTGGTCAGTTGTTGAAAAAGCCCTCTTTTTAATTGGATATGTGAACTGGATCTTACATAACCTGGCAGTGTGCTATCATCCCTGGAGCTTGTCACTCAGATAAAAACATCTTGGCTCCTTCAGGAATGCGGGTGTTCAGTGTCTACATGTTTGCTACTTGGAGGGGAAGATCATAGACATGTATGTTCTGATATAAAGAGAGAAATTTTCCAGTTTTGGTTCAGTAGGAATTTGCTCAAAATAGGCAATAACAAAGGAAACCACATTTGAACCCAACCAGATGAAGTTGTATAGCTCCCACATTGTCTTGATGGAACTGATGTGTCCATAGCTCTTCAGAAAGATCTGATCAAATACACTGAAAGTTCTTTGTAAAGACCAGGGAGAGGCCAGGAAGCCCTTCAGCTGAGGAACACTGCTGTCACTCAAACTCTCCATGAGTATCCTAGGGAAAAGAAGTTAGAGATGTGCCAACAACTGCCCAATCTTTCTTCACTACTGGTGGGTCCACTACTAGAAGGGACTTGACTGCATTGTCCCTTTTTTGAACACAACTCCAAGAAAAATCTCAACTGCTGTGAAAGCCAGAGTTCATGAACTGCATATTTTTCCTTCCTTTTTGTTTTGTCTTCTGGATTTCTTTTTAGTTGTTGATTTATCTCTCACTGGGAAATCTCCCGGTCTTTTAAATACTTAAATTTTTGTTGTGGAATTGCTGCAGATCTGTATGAGGGTCATTCAAAGTCCTTATCACAACAAATACCACCGTAGACACTCCTCCTTCAGCCTCAGAACAGCTTCAGCTGTTCCCTACAAGGATGACAGTTCCAACCTATTCCCAAGTCCTTGCCATTGCTCCACTGCAACCAGTGCTTAGTCCGACACAGGAGGTGGCAGGCTGTTCACTAAACTGTCCTCACCCAGAACTACTTAGGACAGACAAAATAAAACTGGTAGTTTCACATATATGGGAAGTGCTCACACAAAATGGGCCAAAAAAAGACCTGAAGGTAGCATGCCTTCTAGCAGAAGAATAGTGATGAGCTGTAAGGGTAGGTCCCATCTCCTTTAAGATAGCTGGAACTAAAAAAGACCTATGTCCATGGCTGGATGATCCCTCAGTTTTAAACCATCCTAAGCATTCACTAGAGACAGCTCAGCCTGCTCCTCACTCACACCATGCTGTTGCCTTCTCATGATGCTTTTGAGTTTCTTGGTCCTCTATCTGTAAGATATACTCCACAAGTTAAGAAGAACTGAAATAGAACCTGTTTTATGGCTTGTGTAAATAGTCCACAGAGTTCTGAAAATACAGCTTCTGCTCATCAAGAGTGCTCTTCTGCTACCCATTGTGTAACGCCACTGTCAATGTGGTTCCTGGAGGTAAAATCATCATAACCAGAACAGAGTTTAAAGAAGGGAGACTAATAATTGGCCTGGTCTTGATTTGATATCTCCATTGCTTAATTCCTAATTTATTTTTATGTTAATTTTAAAGGCCTAGACTGACTAATAGTCTGCGACTTCTTTGCTGGGTGTTGATGGATTTAATTTTTGGGGTTTTTGTTTTTTGTTCTTTTAAACTGTAATATTTCAGTTGGTTTAACTAACAAAACAAAGTTATTAAACAAGTTAAATAATTTCTGTTATTAAACAAAATAAAGAACCTTTAAAGAACTGAGTAGATGTCATCCAGCCCACTTAAAAGCCTATATTTAAATCTTGCTTTGTAAACTCATTTAAATCACATGTTCTTACATGTTCTGCTGCTTGAAAGTTGTTTCCTTTGAAACTTTCCTCTATGTGCTTCCATGCAGGAAATAAGATAAACTTGTTTATTTCATTTGTCAGTTTTGTGTTTCTGAATTTCTTCATCAAATCCGTTATCTTCTTTAAGTATCCAGTCCTTGCCCAAGTTATGCGCAGAGAGGGGAATGGTTTTACTGCTGTACTTGCAGTGCTAGAAAGCGAGGCAAGCCAAGAGCAAGCAGAGGTGCTGGCTTTTGAGAACTACAGAAAGACAAAATGAAGATATTAAATGAGCATTTTACTTAGGAGGAAATCCTGCAGGATGAGAAAGCCAAATATTTTTAGGATAATTCAGGTTAGAACAGACCTTCAGAGGTCAAATGGTTCAACTTTCCCAGTCCAGTGATGTATCACAGTCAAATACTTGCTTATCACTTGCTGCTTTTCCTGTCCTTTTCTTTTATGTAGTTGACTACCTTCTCTTGATTTTTAAAATCTGAACTGGCCTTAGCATGTCATTAGCATTTGCATGACACAAGTACATTTTATTTATCAGTGAATTAAAAGCAGCTAATTAGACACACACAATCTGTAGATAGGAGATCTGCTGAAATCAGCAATAATGCTAATTTTTAAATGTGCTTGTGAAAAGGATACCAACACATGTGGAAGCCTCTGTCTTCTAGAGCCGTGTGGAGGTCTTCCAAGTTCTTCAGGATTCACAAAGGAGAATAGGGTGAATGGACTCAGACAGTAAAAATCTTAGATGAAGGAAAGCAATGACAGCTTTTCAGAGCACCCTCCAAGGAAGGCAGGCTGGGAATCCCCAGGCTGTCTCCAAGTAGAAGGAGTTAGGTTAAGAAGCAGACAATAATGGGTTGGGAAATATGCAATTTCTGAATGTTATTATCATGCCATCATTCTCTAGCAGTGAATCTCTCCACTTACTGCCCTGAAGAGAGGAGATATTTTTTATTAAGGAAGTGTTGGTAGGGTTATCCAGACATATTATTCTTTGGAAAAAAGAATAAATTCTCTATATAGATCTAGAAAAAGCCGGCCTTATTTGCTAATGCACAGACTTAATAATGCATTTCTCTTCCAAGGTCTGCTTTCACTGGTACCATTTCTTCTGCTGCAAGGCCTCTGGCGAGTTTTCAGAAATGAATACCAAAGTTGTCTCCATTTTCACGAAAAGCAGCAGACAGCGGCTACAACTATAGTGTAAATGAAGCTACCAAGCTTACTACTGATCAATGCTAGGAAGAAACCTCCCAGCAAGTCTGTGCTCAAGCAGTTCACAAGCAGATGAAAGGTACTGGAAGTGCTCAACAACACGCGCTGACCTTAGTGAAACAAAGCTGTCAAGCAAAACCAGGCCAACTGCACCCCCATGATTTTATTTTTAATTGTCTAGGTCAGCCTTGGTGTTTCTGTTTATGTGGCTGCCAGCCAAAAGTGTTTAAAAGGCCTTTTCAGTGTGTAGCAAGGAAAAATACTCTCTTCCCTGCTTACATTTGGGGGTCTAACAGACTCACCCTTTCTGCCTAGTTGGAAGAAATTTTGTATTAGGACTGCTCATTTCCTTAGTTCTTGCACAGTTTCTACCTCAAATACATATTGATTCATGCCTAGGACTCTACACACAGAATTAGTCCAAATTTAATAATGATTGTGGCAGGATTTTAACAGTCATTAACTGTATTTCTACTGTAAGTTTTCTTTCCCATGCAAAACATACATACACTCGCATGCATTTTTAAGGAGTTGGGAACTATTCAAAACAAGAGTTATTTTGAGGGTTAGGAAATAGCTTGTCTTGAGGCTGCCAAGTGATTTTGGAATAACTCTTTGCATGATGGAGTGGAGGGAAAAATGGAGATAAAAACATCAGTCCTTCAGTTCAAGGAGACTAGATACTTAAAAGGAAAAAAAAAAAAAAAAAACCTAAAACAAAACCACAAAAAGAAACCAAAGTAAGCATTTCACTTTCTTATGCTTCTGCATTCAGATCCCCCTTTATTTTCCACTCTAAAGCTGGGCAGAGGAGCTTCAACCATGTTTTCCTGATCATGCCCTCTGGCAGCCTACACCAAAAAAAAAAAAAAAGGCAAGAAGCCACTCCTGTATTTTCCCCTCCTCCACCTTGAGAGGGTTTGAAAGAGAGAGGGAATACATTCAATGATGGGCATGTGGAAATGTCATTAGTCACATTTAGATAAGTTTATAAATGTACAAAGTAGCTCTTAGAGCCTGACATAGGTTTGAGGTGAAACATCTGAGCCTCATCCAAAACTAGGGACTTTCAGCTAGTGTAAATCAGGTATTGTGATACATCCCAGCTGAGGCTTCAATGCCAGGACTCATCTCCACAGCCTGTAAAGCTCCTGACTTTCATTAGGGTATTATAAAATGTTCATAAATAGCTGCAATATGTGACCACTGAATAACAGTGAAATGCAACCCCCTTTGACTTACTTCCTGACTTTGAATTTTAAAGTAAGAATCCTTGCCTTTACCTTCAGCATACTTTGTTCTTCCTCCCAGGGTAAGTAACTATCAAATTCATCCCAGGGCCAACTGAGAGATGAAAACTCTTAGGATGGGCAGAGCCATCCATGCTGAACACTTGATGTATCCAGGCTTGCACAAAAAATAATGTTGCGTACAGATGCTTAAGTTTTTACAAGCCTAGATGACGCTTTAACTTAATATTTTGGACTAAGTTAAGGGGTAAACCAACAAATAACCCATGATGTTTCCTCTCCTTTCTTCCTCTTGAAAACCGACAGGCATTTTTGAGAGAAGGTAGGATAAAACTTGTGCTTTAGTGGTGCTTACCTGAAGTCACGATGATATGTTGGAACTTCCTCAGAGTATTTTAATTTTAAAGCATCTAAAATTATAAAATATTGAACATTAGTAGTTGAAATATTACCAGGTAATAACAGTTTTAAAATATAATAAAAGTTAAAAGTCAAAACCAAAGCACCTGTAAGTCTTTTGCTTTCCAGATGTCACTGTGCAATCTGAACCAAATCGTGATGACTTCTTGTCTCCCAAACTAATCCTTTTTCCCCAAATACTAGAACATCCTTCCTGAAGGTGGATCTTAAATCTAGGTTTGTTAAGCCAAACAATCCTGTGGATGGGTTAATTTTTAAATACATATTTAAGCAGTCAGATTTCCAGAGAAACTGGTTTTGAAAACTCTTTTCCTCCCCCAAAGTTATCTTGAAAATTAAGCTCTGGGATAAGGTTATCAGTATGAAGTTTCCAACCTTTTTAAAGGAAATAAGGAAAGAGGAGGAAGTAGAAATGGTATGGGATTGAAAAAAAAGAACAATCAATAATTTTCAAATTCTACCTGAGCATAAGGTGAATGGCCATGACTTGGTCAAACAAACCAGTCATCTCTGCTCCTTGATATCAGAGCATGTAACTTATGGTGTAATTAACTGCTGCAGAGCCAAAAGTCAGGGAGAAGAGACATATTCTAATTCTGTGAGCATGCAGGAACAGGCATTTAGGGCCTCAAAAGAAATTGCATCAAGTCCTTTTACCTGCCATTGTCAGGCCCAGGGAGATGCTACGCTGTGAGAAGCCTGTTGCACGGCACTCCACAATATTGAGTGGAGACCTGTGGCAGACAGAGACCTGTCAGACATTGTGAGGACGGCCACGTGAGGTCTCACTCAGGTCCAGAGTGCTGCTTACATGGTGAAGCACTGCTAGCACTAGTAGCTGCAGCCTATTTTCACAAATATCTGACTAGTTTCTCTGGCTCTCTGCCAGTTTGAGCTGCACCTAACTTCCTTCTGTCCTTCTCCTAGCTCCACAATCCTTTGCAGCTGCTGCTCAAACCTTAGATATGTACTGAATGAAGCTCCTTTCCTCCCCTCAATGTGCAGACACCCCACTCCAATAAATTAACCCAACAAGTGGCTTCAGTTCTACAAAGCTGTGACTTCAGCTTAAAGACATCAGCACATTCCTGACTTCATCACTTGTTAACTCCCTTTTGCTAATGGCCAGTACATCCTCTCTTGCTGGCCTGCCCAGATTTGATACGACTTGAACTCTTGCACAAAATCTTGAAGGATGTTTATGTGCTTGAATTGTTATTATGGTACATAAACTCTCCCAAATTGTATTTTAGTGCTGCTTATGCATCCAGAATTGAGAGACTTTCAGACCTTCTCAGTCTGTACTGCCATGCTGTCCATCTTGCCAGCACCTGATAAGGAGCAGCCAGCCTGAGTGAGAGCAAGACCTCTGCTGTTTTCTGTTTGATTACCAAAGGTTAATCCTTTGGCAAAATGCCAGAGGATTTAATGAAGTCAGCAACAGCATCATTATACAAAAACATCAAGTGAAAAGTTTTCTTCAGCAGCTATTCCAAAAAAAGAAAAATATGTAGTGTAGCAGAATGATGCTTCACCAAACAGATTTTTCGCTATGCTTCCAAGACCCAGAAATTATGACACTTTACAAAAAAAAAAAAAGGAATTTCACTATTTTTTTGTATTTCAAATGATACTATTTCAAGAATCAAAGGATTCACTGGAGAGAATCTGCAAAAGTCCCCTGCCTAAGTACAGATTCAATTACATTCTAGACACTATCTTGCCCAGCAAGTCCCTAAAAGCCATCACTAATGAGGATCCCCCAGTTTTCTTTTAACAGAAGTCTCCCCTTTTCTTGAAATAGATTTTGAAGTGGTGAGCACTGCATTCAACAGAGATTGACAGACTCATAGATGTTGGGAGAGACCTCTGGAGATCATTTAGTCCAACCTCCCTGCGATTTTGAGATCTCAAAAGTTTGTGTGGAGGTAGACAGGGAGCAGCAATAGCAGCTTGGAAAATAAGTTCGGAGGACAGGAAGCTAAGAAACTGTAAAATCATCAAACATTCAAAAAATCAGAGTAATAATATTCTATAAAATGTCAGGCATATCCAGCTTGGAAATTCAGAGGAAGCACACAAAGCTGTTCATTTGACTCCAAACCTTTCTGATTAAAAGTACTTTTTGGATCAGACAATAACAAACGTTCCCATAGCATTTCTTCCTGCAATTTACACATTCAACTATAAGAAAAAATACTTAATCTGGTTTAATCAAAACTAAAATTCCTGGATTTGGGAACTTTTTAAGGCAAAGGAGGAGTTCTTGGTCCTTTTCACACTGTGCAACACTATTCCAATCGTTTCTTCAACTGGTATAACTAAACATACGGTGTTCTGACTTATATGTATATGGGATGTTATTCCAGCTGATTTTTTCACCCATTCACAGGAAAATCTTAAAATGTCAGTATTTGTTTCTAAATCAATGTACTTGAGTTAGCACAGCTATCCCACCCCATAATCACTGAAGGTTGTACTTAAGCATGATGTTTGCTTACCTCATTTTTGCTTCTTACAGAACTAATTATATTCACACTTGAAAGTCACTGCAATATCAATTGAATAGCTGGCCTTTTAAAGCTGTTACTACAGTTTATGTTTAATAAATATTTGGACCAAACCAAATGGTCTACACTATTCCAGTGCTTTTCATCACTCGTTACGTCCAAAGGACTCTTCAGTTCATACAACATCATTCACTGAATTTCTTGTTTTTCAATACTTATTGCCACATTGCAAGATGGTGAAGGGTCTGGAGGGGAAGTCTTATAAGGAGAGGCTGAAGTCCCTGGGCTTGTTCAGCCTGGAGAAAAGGAGATGGAGGGGAGACCTCATTGCGGTCTGTGGCTTCCTGATAGGGGGAGTGAAGGGGCAGGTGCCAATCTCCTCTCTTTAGTGGCCAGTTATAGAACCCAATGAAACAGTGGGAAGCTGCGACAGGGGAGCTTTAGGCTGGATATTAGGAAGAGGTTCTTTACTAAGAGGGTGGTCAGACACTGGAACAGGTTCCGCAGGGAACTGGTTACAGCACCAAGTTTGTCTGAGTTCAAAAAGCATCTAGATGATGCACTCAGTCACGTGCTCTGACTTGGCTGGCCTGGTGTAGAGCCAGGAGTTGGACCTGATGATCCTTATGGGTCCCTTCCAACTCAGTATGTTCTATGATTCATCCTATCTATGTCACCAGACCAAGTTGGGACTCTTATTAGCCTTCCTTTCTGTTGTGGGATCCCTAGGCTTCTTGAAGGAGAACAAACTGACTCTGAATAGGATCACTTCAAGCCATTGCTTTTCTTTCCTTTGAGCCTTAGTTTCTGCCAAGGGCTGGATTGGAGGAGGAATGAACACATATGGGAAAGCTAGCAGTCCTGCCTGCTGGTTGCTAAGAAGCCTGCAGACAGCCGTAAGTTAGAGCAGACCCTGTCTGTTGTATTTTACAGGAATGTTCCTTTGAGCAAGCCAAAACCTGAAGATGAGAAGATGCTGCTCACTTTGGGTTGAGAGTAGAGGGGCATCATAGAGCTTTAATCCAAAGATCCTGAGGAATTTTTTTCCTCCCTTCTTTCTAGACAAGAGTTTTGCCAGGACAAAGCTGTGAAAGCCAACTGGTTGAACATTTACAACTTTCATCCCCAAATACTCTCCAGTTTTAGCATCTGCTGTGACATTTCTCTGAAATGATGGCACTCATGGTGCCATCAACTGTGACAGAAACTATGACTATAGGAACAGGTCAGCAGCTGCAATGCAGTTTGGGGGAGGCTGAAATGGAGAAGGTATGTCCAGACTGAGGTCCACATCCCAGCTCCTAGACACTAGTTTTCAGGTACTGAATATGGATCAATGTTGTTTCACTCCAAAGCATTTACCCCCCAGTCATCTCACTTTTGAGCTGCTGGAACATTCAATTTTGTATGTAGTAATTAAAACTGTACTTTTCTCATCATACTGCAGAGAGGACCAGTCAGAAAGCTTTTACTGATAGGCATTTCACATCTGTAGAGATGTGAAAATGAAGCCCATGTGCCCCAGATTCTTACTTCTGCAGTCTAAGTAGTCCTTGTCCCATGAATAGTCCTTTACATTTTGTCTTCCTTTGAAACCAACAGCAAAACTTCTAACTAAATGAGAGTTGCATACTGCTCATAACATGTGTGCTTTCTGACAGAAATTATTGGGCTGAACAGGAAGAAAAGCTTTCAACATACCTGTAACTTTCATATTTTCTAGGAAGCAAAAGCTGAGTTTGACTTCTGATAATCAGTATGTTGCCTCTTCATTGTAAAATTTAAGTAACAATAACATAAACCAGCCCTGTTTAAACTCTTGTTTATAAAATTCAAGTAGTATTACATTTTTTTTAATAGCTGGCGTAGAATAAGCATTAAAGTAGCTTTCATACAGCCCATAATGCCAAAAAATAAATGCAATTCTGCACATTCTTTCCTGAAAGCATCCAGAAATGACGTGCAAGGCATACACATTGGCCAGAGGCCATAAGCAAAAGCATTGTGTTAAAACTTTGTATGACATCAAGCCAAAAAACTACTTAGCATTTGTATCTCAGATCTCAACTGAATTATGAATTAAATAACCAAATCAAAACAAAAAGCATAAACCATGCTACATTGTGCAGCTTTGGTTATAAACATACATATATACACACACACACACACAGGTGTGTAACTGGTGGAGATCTGTAGTGATTGATACAACCTCGGTGTGCATGCATGTGGGTGTGTATGTGCATATGTGCGCACACACACACAAATGCAGAGAGAGAGAGGAAAAGAGAAATATTTGGAGGTTATATTCAGAATAAAGCATGTTTGCTTTGCCAACTAGTGGATGATATCCCAGACGGGCTCCCTCTGGTGTTGAGAAGATAATCTATTTCCCCATTCAACCTCATTTCTTTGTGTCTATCAATAAGGGTGTTATAAAAAGTGCCAAATGCGATCATGGTATTATTATGGCAAAGTGCCTCATTTCACATAGACCCTTATGGATGGGATAGTATAGCTTTTCTATATGTTCATGAATACTATTTATGGCATAGGCACATATATACACATTTAAAGGTATATATAGATCTGTGCACTTCATTACACTCAAACAGCTTTCCATGCATGTACAGATCCCTTCTGACCCCGAGAGTCACTGAAATGTCATACTGTGTAACTTCACCCGTAGGTCGGCAATATAACTAATCACACTTAAAGATGAGAATCCAAACTCCCAGAGGGTGTCAGGCCTCACAAAAAACAGGATCTGCTTCGCCAATGCGAATTCCATTTTCATAATGCCTCTTAAACTCAAATAATGCCAAGACTCTTGCTGAGACTTCTGTGCTTTTTCAAGTCCAGCCTAGGAACCATGCACCTTGGCAAAGTGGGAGAAGTATCTATTTAACAGCTAGATTCTTGATTTTGGGAACCTAAGGACCAAGTATGACTTAGGAGCATTGTGGTACAGGCAGTGGATGGAATATATTTTTCCATGAACTTTAACTAGGCACTCAAACTCCAGCACATTATTTATTACCCATTTACAACCTTCTGCTACACCTAAGTTCTGGAGATTACCCCATCCTGCGCTGCACAACTATCATTCAACATGAGAGTGCAAGAACCGCCCTTTATGGTATTTCCTGGATAGTTAATGCTTATTTTTGTCACCTGGATGCCCTTCTGGCATAAGTCTGTTTGGGTTTTTTATGCATTCCCTTCTTTGGAAAAACATCACCTCCATTCCTGTGCTGAGATGCCAGGACATGGAAGCAGGGTGACCCCAACTTGGGGTGAAGAGCATGACACCCTTGCAGCCACAGTACATCTCTCCTCAGCTGAAGTTTGTAGCAGAGCTGGGACAATTTTTTCAGAATGAGACAGAAGAGAGGAGACAAGAAATACACATTGTCAGTATTACAGACAGCAGAGAGACCAGCCTCAGCTCCCTACCCAAGAGAGCATGTCCTCATGGTCCCAGACCCCTGCTTCCAGCTTGTCCAACTTCTCCTCTCCTCCCCATCAGTTCCTGTGAGCCTTCCCTCTCCATTTCATTCTTCCCTTCCAGCCCACAGCTCATTCATTGCCACACACACCCCTACTCCTGCCCCCTCCATCCTCAAACCCTGCACTGATATAAGTTAGCAATGTAACGCTTGGGCCAGATCCCAGGCCTGGTAAGAGCAGGAGAAAAAATCACCTTCACTCTAGTGGCCTTCTTGGACTGGGTCCTGAATGCACAAAAGCAAAGCTGGTGTTAATCTTCCTTTCCCTTGGACAGTGCTGTTAGAGTTGGCACACCCTCCTTTGACCGGTGAAACAAGAAGCAGGGGGTGGGAGCTGGGAGAGCAGAAGCAGGGGAAGAACAGAACGCATACGTAAAAGGAGGAATGATTGCACACATGTGCTCTGAATTCTTCATCTCAGATTAATGTTTTCCTGTGAATTTAATTGGCTGCCTTCTGGTTTCGGCCAGATGACCAGTTACATTTCAGGACAGCTATAAAGTTGAATCTAAATGAAATATTTGGACAACGGAACCAATGTCTGTGAACTATTCCAGAAAATTATTAAACAAACAAAAAACACTGGAACATATAACTGCAGAGCATAATAATTATTGTTCATTCACATGTAGTATTAACTCCTACTGCATCAACTTGACTGACAAAAACCAAACCCAAACCATCCCATTGTGACATTAAAAAGTAAACTGTTCTTGCATCTCCATCACATGGATGGCAACACAGGGCTTCTCAATGAATGATCTAACATCATTAACTGGAACATCTACTGGGTTACATTGCAAATTAGCTAAATTTATATTTGCATTTTATTTAAATGTTCTTCATCCCCAGCACCAAGCTGTTTTCAAGTGTCACTGAAAGAAAAAAATGTGCTAATGGTTAGAGCAGTAGGACTACAACTAAGTCCCAAAGGTGACAAAAGGCTTTTACTGCTGTCTTCACTTGGATGCAGATTTAGTCTCTCACACCAAGCTGTCTGCTCGGTTACGCTGGTGGATTGCCTCTGGAGTACCCAGTTTATCTTCATGGAAGTCTCAGCATGATCAACCTACAGGCCAGGTTCTCCTCTTCCCAACCCCACTGTGGGATGATCTTAAACAGCTACTGAAAATTCATTGTCTGCAAAGGGAAACTCCCCATTGGCATCAACCCAGCACAGCTCCCTCCTAGGTCAGCTACTCTTCTTACTATGTGTGGGAGAAGACACATGGCACAGGGTGTTTTCTCATGCCTTGCCAATTCTTCACTGACTGGTGGCATAATCCACTGGGGAAAGCTTCCTGGATCCAACTCCCGGTCTGTCCTGGCCTCATGAGCTAGCAGGACTAAGCAACACAAAATCAGAATGAAGAACGCAGTTCTTTCCACCTGGGGACAGCTATGCATGAGAGTAAAGAGGTCTGAATGCCTACCCCTGGATCTGATAAGAAGCATCATAACTACCCTCTACGCCATGTCCCCAGAGGCCTAGCAGCTGGAGCAAGGCAACTGATCCCTGACAGCTCTTTTGTTCTCACTCTGGCCCTCACAAGACTGTTGGCTTTTTCAACTAGGAAAACAGACCAAAAGAAGAGGTAATGCCATAAAGGATTATGGAGTTATGCTTCACTGTTTAAATGGTCCCACTGCTGTTTCTCTTCCACAAAGTCTTTTGAAAACCAGACTTCAATTTTCAGACCCACCTCTCCCAGTGGAAGATGCATGTGTACCTATAGGAAAAAACAGCTCAAGGATCAAGCATGCATGCTTTGTTGTTTCTCTTGGTCTTTGATCCTTTTTTTTTTTTTTCATATTCATCAAGATCTTCTCATCCAAAGATTCTCAAAAAATTAAGTCTTAAGAAGTACTTGTGCCGATTCAATTTCTATTACAAGAATGACACAATGCAGGCTTAAAACTTTCTGGTCTTCCCTTCCTCTCAGCTGAGGACAGGAGGAAAGGAGCCTTCTCACAGAGGAGATTATCCAGCTCAGTTACCAGGCAGTAGTTGGCTAGATAAATCACACATTTCCCCAATTACAGGAAAAAAAAGGGCAGAGCATTTGTGATCAAAGGGGACAAGACTCAGTAGGAAAGTTATATGTGAACAGTATGATGGCATTAGCCAAATCCAAAGGCCAGGGATTGTGACAATAACTGGGAAATGAAAATGTTATATGTAACCAGAAAATGGAAATACTACATGTAATCAGATCAGAAAGCATCATCTGAAGTAAATGTCATATGGTGCTTATGGATGTTACCCCAGAAGAGTAAAGTTACATAATACTGTCAAAGAGTACAATTAAAAAGGCAAATTGTGAGGCATCTTCAGGAAAGCAGTCATCCTGTCAGAGTAGCATCCTGTAATATCATGAAAACACCTTTCAGAAACAGATCTCGAGTCCTTTTGTCAACTCTAGTTCGTAAGTTCACAACACCAATAGTAAGATAACTGAATTTAATTGGCCTCTCTTAGTTGCTGAATTCTCTTTGCAAATAAAATATTTTGGTTTAATTCCGTTAACAACAATGGTAAATGTGGTTCATCTGCAGTTTTGGGTAACAGGCCTTTTTCATTTAAATATTTACCAAGTAATACTTAAAAGCATCTAGCGGGAGATCCATTTCCACAGGTACTGGAAAATCATATGCCTGTAATTCAGATGGCAGCAAACACAGAAATAATAATAAACACAGAATGATAGCAATTTATAATCCATTTCTCAGAAAACCTTTACATGACTCTCTGTTCAGGCCCCATTCCTGCTCAGGAGGCAAGCTGACCAAAAATATCTCTGAGTGATATATACATGCCTAATTACCACCCCATTCTGTGAGCTGACTCTTGATGGAAGCCTAGGGTTACAAAGGCACAGCAAGGATGAGAGCCATCGGCTGGGAATTGAAGCTCAGCGAATCTAAACCAAAGTACGACGGAAATTTTCTAACAGATGGGGTAATTGACCATAAGAACAGTTCATGGAGAGTTGTGATGAATTCTCTCCACCACTGACCATTCTTAAATCGGGACTGGATGTTTTTCCAGTAGATAGACCAAACAAGAATTAAGTCAGAGAGAGCTAATGGCCTGGGTTGTAGCAGAGGTCAGACAAGAGGATACCAAAGGCCTCTCTTGGCCTTATAGTCTTCAAGTCTGCTAAATAAAAAGTTCAGTGTTTGCAAATCATAGCATAAATCCTATTCTATTTCAGGCTGCTTTCAAACTAGGGCAATTGAAGAAGATGGAAAATAAACAGATGCTGCAAGACAAAATCATCTGAGTGATGAACAAAAATCCATGCATCAAGTGTGGCAAAACATCTTCCCAGGGGTCTGTCTTATCAGTGATCTGGTTTACTTTGGCCTATTTGTCAGTGGCAGAAAAAAGAAAACAGCCCCAAATCCTGATAACTATATAGGACTGATTGTATCATGGAGTGATAATGAATTTGGATAGCTCTATGAGAATAGCAGCCTGGCCTGAAATATCCCTCCCTTTTTTATGGATGGTACTTTTCTGGGCTGCTCCTTATCTAACAAGAGGGTGTTTTTCCAGGGCACAAAATCTTTAAAAGCAGAGAAGCATTAAGGGATTCCTTCCTTTCTTGACAGGGATTACCTCCCCTCAGTCATGCCCATTTGACGGCTGGAGTGGCTGAACTCCAAACCAGACCTGGGAAATGGTCTGATTTTAAAAACAAAAAAAACCCAAACCAAACAAAAAAATCCAAAACCTTCCAACCCCTACAATTCTGTGATTCTGTGAAAACAAAAAAACAACAACAACAAAAAAAAGAAGAAAAGATATTATCTTTCTCTGTTGTTTTGAAAGCAGGCACTGTGACAAATCTGGTTGGGTGCACAGCCACCCAAACAGTTGACTCATCACAGCAGAGCAGACCCTGAACTCCTGCACTGTGGGGAGGAAGACAGAACGAAGCTGTGAAGGCGAAGAGGGTGGTGAGGATCAGTTTGAGTGGGTCTGCCACCACAGGGTTTGGCATGAGGAAGAAGCGTGTACAGGGTTGCAAAGTGCACTGCTTTATAAGGGTTTCACCAGTGGAGGGCTCATTGCAGACTTTTGTGGAGCCTTAAAAGCTGATTGCATATGGCCAGTTCATCTATTGGTGTTTTCCTGTCATAAATTCCCTGTCATGCATTTTCTGAATGAGAAGGACTTGCTCAGAAATGTTATAAAGGCTGGGAAAAGACATGGATGTTTCACCCAACTCCCTGTTACTCTGCCTGTTGTGTTCCCATCTTTGCAAACACCGGCATGCACGGTGAAGAACTATGACATGTATGAGGGTATTTGGGAAGGGAACTCTTGGAAGAAAAATTTCTGAATGTCCCTTAAGTACCGGCTAGAAGATAATAAGAAAAAAAGGAGATGGATTTTTACACTGCTTGGAACTGCATTTTCAGGATCCTTTCCACTATTTCAATCCCCAAACATAGTGTATTCCCTGAGCAGTGAAGATGTAGAGTAGATTAGTACCACAAAACTGCTGGGCATACCTCTGAAAGTTGTGAAGATCAAAATTAAATCCATTGATTGCAATAGTGTAAACCCCAAATAAATTCAGGATGAAAGCTCTGTCTTTATGTTAGATACTGCATAAATTACTGTAAGAGTCCTCATCTAACCAAGCTAAGATGGAATTGATGGGACAGAAAGACACTGGATGAAAAAAACCCTATTCTAACGCTCATTTTGAGAGGGGAATCTAATATGCAATGCAGCTATATGTGATTTTCTCATGATCACATTGCAAATGTCTGGGCATTAGGATGAGAAACTATATTTTAAATGCCAACACAGAGCGAGAACCACAGCACTTGCATTCAGAAAACCTTCCAGGAATGATAGATTGACCTTATTACATTTTCATCACAAAAATAACAAATTACAGCCCATTATTGGCATCAAACCTTCAGACATGTCTACATGAAGTTCAAGTTCACATCAAATACTTGAAATATTGCCATTGTCTTTGGTGGGAGTAGATACAAGCAAATAGTCTGGTACCTTGTGTCTAATGGTGCCCTGTCTCTTAGGTGTCAGAAGAAGGAATAAACCCACCTATTGGATAACTATTCAATTATCCAGTCTTGCCTGTGTCTCAAAAGGGGGTTATTCTATGCAGTAAAGGATGAGGTCAGATTACCATTATCATGATCTTCGTTTGCATCATTACAGATGTTGCTGATGGTCATAAAATTATCTAGCTCTTTAAAAAGTCCAGCCACAATATATTATCTTGATGACCAGTTATGGCAGTGAAATCCACAGATTAGCTAAATGTTGGGAAAAGTGGGGATTTCCTTTTATAGGGACAAAATTTACTACCTTTTAATTTTATTGGGCAGAGGTATACCTTTCATGGTTTAGATTACATGAGAAGGTATGTCTCATTTCTCTGCTGGATCAAAAATAGTTTCAGAAACCATAAATGCAGTTTGATACTTATCAGACCACTCATGTGCCAAAGCACAAACCAGAACGAGACTTCCAGCTCCTCACATGCTGGTGGCCTCCTGGAAAGGGTTTTCATCTCTGACACCACGGCCCCCCTGCCCTCTCCCCCTCACCACCATCCTCCCCGCCTCCAACCTTTTGCTTGTCAGCACTAAGCTCCATCCAATTATTCACCTTTTCAAAAGTGATTTATTTTTGGGATAACCTAATAATGTCAAAATCAACACTGTTACACTCTATCACCCCCCAGGATAGGCCAGAGAGGAAAGGGGGCAACCTTGTTGATTCACTTTGCCTTGCACTTTTTACCTGGTGGGCTGACGAATCATACTCCCAACAATTTAGGAATAATTTGGTCAGGTTATCATAAACAACTCCCTTGTACTCCTTCACATTTCCTAATAACATTGCTCTACAGCAATTGCAGCACTGTTCCCGACCTCCTGTTTCAGGGGTAATTACTGTTTTAATGCAGATCCGTCTCTGCTGGTAAAGCGCTATACAAGCTGACTAACATTTCATGCCACTGAAGCTATTAGGTGCCGCTGGAGCAGTCAGCAATGTCAGATGGTTTGTTTGCCTTCCAAAAGTTTTGTTAACAAAAAATGAGAGCCCTCTCCACAAATTCTGGTTTTCCGTCTTACAAGGCACTGGCTGAGTCTCAAGTCTAAGACGGGCAAGCTGGAAGTTTTACCTCCCAAAGAGGCGGGTTTTTAATGAAAATAGAGGACTTGCAGAGACACAGTGTTTTCTCAGTTCCTGTTCTCTTCCTTGGAAGGAATAATTTTCACCACTGGCACCAGCTCTGTCCATCTCTACCACGTGCATCACCTGGTTGATGCTGGCACAACCTGACTCAAGGCTGTTTATTTCTCTAGCTCTTACTTTCTTTTTGGCCAGTGCCCACCCAGTTGTTGAGGAGTGAGCTGCAGTGCAATCGATGATAGCTCAGCTCCCTCTGCTCATTTCCCAGTTCAAAAGTGGTACCGTGGAGGAAAATCTTGCGCTTCCCCTGACTGTTAAAACCAAGGAAGACCACACAAAGATGTGTGTTACTTTTTAAAAATAAAAAATAATTTTTAAAAAATTGCAACTGCGGCTGAAAGAAGGCAGGGAGAACTTACTAATGTTACAGTCACATATATATACAAGCAAAACCTCATGAGCTCTTGTTCCACAACTGTGTTAACTCCTTTTCGGTGCAACAGCCAGTTCACACAGTGGCAAGAGTGTCCTTAAGGCTGCATGGATATAAGGGCCTGCAGCTTCTGGAGAACGTGTAGAGACCCCGCTGCTCTGTTTTAAGTAGGAGTCAGCAGATGACTCGGGATAATCTAATTTGTGCAAGAAATATATTTCATTTACATTTTGCTCTCAGAAAAAGCAAGAGCACAGTAAACAACGTCTTATCTACACCCATATATTCAGCTCAACTCCATGGAGTTTTGCCACTGACTCAATTGGAACAAGATCAGTCCTTAATCATTAAAAAAACACATTTTTACTCTTGTTCTCCTGCACTTTATGCAATATATTATGTCAGAATGGAAGAGACTTTTTAAAGAAGTGGACAAGCATTCTGGCCTATTCTGCAGGATTTTGGATGACAAATTTCTCACACAATAAATTGCCCACTCTATAGCATAGTCTTACATGCAGCCATTTTGTATGGGTTCTTTATTTTCAGTCTCTGACAAAAGAATATTTGTTTCCTGACATTCTTGGTATATTATTTTTTATTTAAAATGATTGAAAGGAGAAAAAAGTCAGCTATTCTGTTTGCTTCCTTCATGAGGAAAATTTAAAAAGACTAAGTTTCTTAAATAAAACTCAGTTGCAATCCAATTATAGGGACTTGAAATGAGCCCTTGTTATTTTATCCTTGCACTTAGCTTCATTAAACTTACATAGATTTAGGATTATTGATTTTATATAAATAGTCTTAACTGTTTTCTTCAACTGTCAACCTGGAGATATTGCCGACATTATGTATTTTAAGGCTAATAATGGAAATGAGCACGTAAAATGTCACTTTAATAGAGTGCTTATTTTTGATCCTTTCCAAAGACGTCCTTCTCATGAATCCCATACGCCGAATAACAAAGCTCATTATATTGCAATACATTAATACATAGCAATTTGCTGATTATCATATAAAGTGTATGAACAGCCAGAGAGCACATATAAAAACCAGAAGTAGAACTGGAGAAAGACCTCAACCAAAAAGTTCCTGATCCAGTTCCAAACACTGACCCATTTATTATTCTCAACATGATTCCTTAAAGAAGCAATGAGGTGCCATCACAAATGAAATGTTTCTGCCTTTTTGTTTGCACATGAGCAATACCAAAACCTGCTTTTTTGGTATTTACCTAGGACTGGATTCTGATGCACTCACTTGCACCGCAGCACTGAAAGAGGCTTCTTAAGTTTATTAGACCTCCATACTGGAGGTCTAATAGGCTTTCAGATTAGCCTATCTGAAAAGGTGTCACCAATCTGATCACCACAAACACTTTAGGTCAGGTTAAATTACTCTTTCTCTCACTTTGCTGAACTGTGAGCAGAAGGGTCTGCCCAGCAGCCTGTTAATCAGACATAAATTATTGGACGAGGCTACCACAACAGGAGGAGGAAGCTGAGGAAATGTGGGGGTTAGCAATCACCAAGCCTATTAAACTGCTCCGAAATCCCACCCTTCAGATTCACAATTTCTCATGTTTTGGTTTGACCAAGAGGCAGGTTGGTGAAGCAAGAGGATCTGTGGGGGTGTGAAAGGGATGACCCTGGAAACAAAATATTGGTTTTACATCACAGGATATCTGTTACAGGAGAATTTCCTCTGGCGCCAGCAGGTATTTGAGTAGGCATCTGGATGGATCCCAAAGGGGGAAGGAAATGGAGATGGAAGTTTGTAGAGGGGATCAAGATGTTAAAACTTAAAACTGAATGACCCACAATGACTAATCTGCAAGGTTTTATCTGTGACTTTTGGTGATGTGGGGTTTGAGGGTTGATTTCCTTTTTTTTTTTTTTTTTTGTGTGGGTGTGGAGTTCCAGCCAAAAGTGCAGAAGGGCACTAATGAAGGAATGCAAAGTCTGTCCCCGATCACTGATGAGGAAAATCATCTGATCCATAGCAGCCTCCTTTTCTCTGCACTGGGCATAATTATCATACAACTGATCCTGAGAGCTCTTTGCTGCATTTTTAAAGCACCATCAGTGGTATTGATAACTGCAATCACACAATACCATAAGCTGGATTGATAGAGTTTTACCCTGGAAGAAAGTTATGGCACTTATTTCTTCCCCTTGGGCTTGGGAAAGAAAATCTTCCTTGGGGGTCTGAAGGCCAATTCATTAAGTCTGAGCTGTCTGCCGAAGTGCTCAGTAAAAGTGACTCTGATTTATTTGGTTTTGTCACTATAAAGGTCTCTGGAGACAGCTATTTATCCTATGGGATTCTTGACAAATTGGTCTAGTGGTCTGGGCAGTCCAGGGGGAGGCTGGTCTTCTCTGACCCCTCACATGGCCAAAGAACAGGTAATCACTCCCCCATCACAAACACACACAGAAATTGCATCGTTGCCAAGAATTCTCTATCCACCCAGAAGCTGGTCATCCAGGGCTCAAATCTGTGCTTGATCTCACCAAAAAGCAAGTCTGAGCCAAAAATACAGTCTAGAGCTGTAGGAATAGGCAGGTAGCAAAGAACTTGTGGGATGGAATTATGCTGACAAGGGTATGTCCTGTTGAACTGGAGCCTGGAAAAGGGGTTTGTTCCACTGCAGATGGAATTTATAAAATACTTGACTGTAATGCAGGAGGATCAGTCTGAACCCTAACTTTAGCAGTATATTTTAACTCCCTCTCGGCAATGCAGACTAGTCAGGCATCCTTCTAAGTGCAAAGGAGAAAAGACTGAGCACAGCAAAAAGGAAGAGGAGGGAATCTGCTGCTGTTTTGTTAAGATCCTACGTGTATGACGTTTCTTGTGCCATAGTGTATAAGGTGTTGTAGTGTCTAGTGTCAATTCTTCCCTTTAATTATCTGCTAGCCCAGCTGAGAGCTGTATAAACACATTACGGTCACTTGCAAGTAATGGATACTGCAACTGCATCCATCTTTCCCTTTTAACTCTTTCCGTCTGTCCTGCCTTTTGCTCTCCTCTGAATTTCATCAAACAGTTTAATAATGTGCACCTCAGCCCTGTTTCTTTGGAGCTGACTTAAGGTACTGATCCACTTATAGTCATCACAGGGAAATAATGCACCTTCAGGGCATGATTAAGGCCACTTGAGCTCTGTGTTTCCTCTCAGATGCAGATGGAATAAATTCAGGATGCTGTGTCAAGAAGTATTGTTCCAAATGACTGGAATAGGGGTGATAAGAAAAAATACAGCTAAAGGGAAGTACAGAAAAAACCTGGGAGAATCACAACCCTCCTTGGGGTTAGTTTACTGTTACATGGGGATTTTATCCTTCTGGTGCGCATTTCTTCTCCCTGTTCACACCTGTCCAGTGAAAGAGCAGTTTGGCTGATGCCAATATAGCTGTGCAGGCCCAAAACATTCAAACTAGAGGAAACCAAGTTCAGTGGCAGCTGAGAGAAAGCGTGAAGGGGATTAAATGCAGCGCGATGGGGAATTGTGCAGCAATGATTGTCCTTTCCAAGGGATGTATGAGGATGACATGGCCTCGGCTTGTCTAACAGCTGAGGATTCAGGTTCTGAATGAACCATTCCAGATTGAGTTCAGCATAAAAAAGGTGTGAAAGTAGCTAAAGTTCATGTTACAACCTCAGAAAGAAATACCATAGATTTTAAAGGGCACTGGGGGTGGGGGTGAGTCCTGGAAAGGTAACAGCAATGGTCTCTTTACTCAGTGGTTGGATGACTTCAACCCAGGGGTTTTGCCTGGCAATCTGTCTTGCTAAAAGTCAGGATAAGATAAACTGTACTCTGTCTCTGATTTCTGCAAGAAAGAAAACAATTGAACGACTGGTCATTCATCACTGAACCACCCTCCCCCTCTCCAACACCTTGTATAGGGTTGTATATCCTGGAGCTGTTTAGCTTTCTCATCCATTTCTTAAAAGGAAAACAAAGAATTTCAAGTAGCAAGACATGTATTTTACACAGCCTGTAATAAAGATGGTTCAGAATTGGAAGGGACAGATTGGTACAGAAATTACTTGGCTGTTGTTAAAGTTGCTATAGTCGATCCATGTATCATCACGTGCCACTTATGTTAAAGTCTAATATCCAAGGACCTCCTTTTTTAGCCCTGCTTCTACAA